>CM065703.1:25789245-25794245 GCA_017654935.2 Phymorhynchus buccinoides
AAATGGCATAGGGATTCGTTTGTACGTTTTCGAACGAGAACTCTTGGTCCGTATTGTAGTAAGCGATGGTAGATAATTTGCCTTTAGCCCACTTCTCTAGGGTATGGGAGATGAGCAACTTTCCCGGCCCCTTTTCATCTAATAAATTTATATTTGTGCCCGGGTTCTGGCTCGTATGATTGAATGAAATACAAGTGGTAGTTTGCTCTAAATGGCAAACAGAGAGAAGTAGGGTTTTACATGAAATTACAAGACTTCCACTCTCATCAGTCTGACCAAAGGGTTCAGAATTATTTGACACTTGTATTTTATTTACTCACAAAATCTGCATAAGATTATGCAACAATAATAATAAAGCAGCTCAATGGCGCCAAAACAAAATATGAATGAAAAACAATGAAATCCGAAAGGATTTACAAGACTTTTGTCTTTCTAGAAGGTTAGCCCCAAGTGGGAAGTGTCACTAATTATCTTCAGTGTCAGGAGGAAAGTTCAAATGATTGGCGCGGTCCTGTGGACTTAGCTGTTGTCAAGTTCCTCCGTAGGGATCGGCGAGTGCTGGGTTGACTAGGCTTGCTCGTCAGGTGAGAGTAGCTCCCAGTCGTTCCGGTTACGGCGTCGCGGGATGGCACGGTTCAGGCGTGGTCTCCTCGCGGATTCTGGGTGCGGGGCGTCTTTGCGGCGTTCCCGTCTTGGTGCTTGTGAGTCAGGGATGATCGTCCTGACCACGATGCCCTGCTAATAATCACAGGAGAATCTCTATGGCTTAGAGACAAGGGGCTTCAGCCGGCAGGGAATTAGTGGATCCCAACAGGCTAGAAGGCTGCCCTTGTACAATAGCACTAAGAACACATAATCTGAATTTCAGTTACCAAACTGAAATAACACATGACAGGTGTACTGGAATCAACTGTTATGATTCAGTACCCGGCTAGATCAAAGTCTATGATCAAGCCAACATCACTCTCCATCCAACACCTGGAAAGGAATGTTATCATAAAGTGCAAGATTGCAACCCACAGGCTTCCTACTAAAAATATACAAAAGGGTTAGTAGGCATAAAATCCGGTTCTGGTACCAAAAGAGTTAAAGTCAAAAACACACACACAAATAATCAGTGCACATAATTAGAACAGAATGTTTACCACTTCTTTTCAATAACATATCTACTCCTTATTCATCATTGAACATAGGATCTAGATCAAAAATAGGATCTAACAAAAACAAATCTCAATCACCAGCCATCAATAATACTCACTAGTTGGGCTATTAGGACTGGCTGGGAGAGAGGTTGAGTCTGCAATGTTGCTTCGCCAGGTTTTGGAGGTATTGTGAGAGAGAATGTGTAGGCTAACTTTCCTCACTACTCAAATTTTCCCCTCCAATTTCAAACACCCGAGAGCCTATCATTGGTTTATAGCAGTCGACAAGTCACAAGATGACGCTATAATATTATGCATACTAGTACAGAACGATCACGAGCCGGTTACATCACTGGCACGTGTAACATTCCTCTAACATTCCAATCCTTCTCGTGATCGGGAAAGGAGATACGGGGAACAAAGGGAGACCGCCAATGTGGGTGTCACAAGCTGACAGGGGAGGTAAAACGGGCTTCAAAGAGATCGCTCTTCGGAATCGGTGACGGGTTTGATGTTGAATTGTAATTAAAGTGGCGGCCCGAATAAAGAAAGGGGAGGGGGGGGGGGGGGGGGGCGGTGTAGATAAAGAAAGTGGGGTCGCGCGTGACACATTGTCACAACGTTAATTGCACAGTGTGTAAACTGAATGTTGTAGAAGACGAGTTTCATTTCTTCTTCCAATGTCAACTGTACGAAAATGTACGAAGGAAATGTGATGTTTTCAAATAATTCTTAGCTGCGAGATATGACTTTGCTGCAACCAAAGAAAGAAGATGATATAAAATCAATAGCAGAATTTGTAGAAGAGGCATCTAAACTACGGAAAAAGAAACTTGACATTGTAGTATAATCACAATTGATTATGTAAGCTACGTCTTGTTATTTAGACTTGCTGGTCGCTTAGCATTGGTATATATAGATTGTACTTCTAGATTCAATTTTGTCTTTTAGCTATGTGGAAAAACTTTGTTCGTTTCGTTTTTGTATTTTTTTTTCTTCTGAACTAATATGTTAAAATTGTGTGCCTCTATGTCAAATGGCATGTTAACTGCTGATGACATTAAAACACTTTCATTTGTCATTTGTCATTCTCTCTCTCTCTCTCTCTCTCTCTCTCTCTCTCTCTCTCTCTCTCTCTCTCTCTCTCTCTCTCTCTCTCTCTCTCTCTCTCTCTCGGCCGCCAAAACCCAAAACCGGTTTCAGGTAATCCTACAACAAGAAGCAGTGTCACGGCAACAATAAGCTGATTGAAAAACTATAAAATTCAAGTACAGTGAATGGGACGGAAGAAAACACAATGGATATAATCAAAGGTCAAGATTAAGCCAATGTAGGCCTAATCACTTACCAAAATTTTAGACTGTAGTAGTACATATCTAAAATAGGCTATATGACACCGACAACAGCTTTTCGTCTTCGAAGTCAAACTTAAAATACCATGGTCAGAAAGTTCAAACGTTATGCAAACTATAAAAGGAATAATTATTTGGCACGGGGGTGATTAAAATCCATCTGGTAATATCCTCATTAATTTTGATTAAAACCCATTTAGTAGGGTGGTGTTTTTTTTATAGTGTGTGTGTGTGTGTGTGTGTGTGTGTGTGTGTGTGTGTGTGTGTGTGTGTGCGCGTGTGCGTGTGCGCGTGTGCGTGTCAGTGCGTGCGCGTGTGTGTTTAACCCCTTACCAGCCTGCCCCGTGTCTGCTACGGGGTGGGTGTGTCATTGATGATGTCATAACTTTTAATATCATAGCACTGGAATGCTGTTTTTTGGGGTGGTTTTCTTTCCGTTTGTCAGGAATGATTTATTTAATTTTTATATCTCTATACCATTTTGTCAGATAAAGTCCAACAGGTCTCTTTTCAATATTAAATAATTAAAATTTCATATTAAAGAAAAAGATAATTTGTCCATTTTTCTCTGGCAGTGAGAGAGTTAAATTACTAAACATATTCGTTACAAAGCAATCACTGTACTGTTTAAAGAGAGATAACAAATAGTTGAGTCTAAAACCTAGATTCCGTGACCACTCTCTGGCTAGTAAGGTTTGACGATTGATTTGACCTCTTTGGGCCTTTTATAAAAGATTTAGCCCCCATGTCCCTCTGAAAAATGCTGGCATTTTTTGCTAGAGGCCAAAATCCAAAATGGCCGCCGGTGTGAACCTAAAAATAGAAGTTTTGAACCAAAGCACATAGAATCATGTACAGAGATATTTTCTAGGGTAAACCGAGCATGAGGATTGCGATTCTGACATCCTTTTAACAATATGACATGATTTTCACCCTTAAATTCAAGATGGCCGCCGCCCACTTGACCAACATTTTTACTTTAATACTTTATGGAGACGGCTTCCTTGAGGATCATTACAGCAAAGTGAATTAGCAAAAGAAAGACACTTTAGATTCAACAACTTCTGAATTATGATTTTTTAATAAGAAGAATGCAATATTTTGATATGAACTTTCTTTAAACATGTAAATAAAACAATCAATTCACCCCCAAAATCAGGTTACTTTTGGCTTTTCGGCCTTATTGGTAGATAACAATAACTGCTTTAACAAATATTTAAAAGGTTCCAATTATCCTTTCTTGTCATATTTCACATTGTTATGACATTGTCACAGATCCGTCAATTTGGTTGGAAGGGTGCGATCAGTCTCAATCAGAGCATTCTGCCCCACTCGATTCGGATTCATCCGATTCTGATGACTCCATCAGCATCATCCGCATATCATTATCTTCTTCTTCATCCTCATCTTCCTTCTCGTCTTCTCCAGTGTCCTCGACAGGCTCTGGTGCAGTGAGATGCATTGGCAGAGCAGGTCGTGTGTAGCTTCTCATTCTGGAGGATGGAGAGCCAACCTGACTTCATTTTGCTGCCTTTGTTCATGGTGCATTCGATCCACATGTCCCAAGCCATGTTGGAATAGGGGTTACCTGTGATGGACTGAGCAAAGTCAGTACGGAGAAAGGCGGTTTGATCAGCAGGGAGTGACGTCAGCATCGCCCAGAAGTCAGACAGCCACCTCCCATATCTGTTGTTGTCATACGCTACCATCCACGGCAGCATGGCACGCAGAGAGCTAACATATTCGTCATAGTTGCAGACATGTACTGCATGTACATTCTGAAAAAGTGTATCCGTCATTACAAGGAAATCCTTCCAGTAGTCTGCCTTGTCACAGGCCTCCACATGGTTGAACAAGTTGTTGATCAGGCTCTTGAGGTCAGCATCCTCCATGAGTGCCTCATGAGCAGCAGCACAGGTTTCTTGGGAGAGACTTGTATCTCTCAGAATCTTGAGGTTTTCTTTTGTGTCATCAGCAAGGTTAGGCGCGAGTCTCTCCTGTACCAGCTGACTCATGAGTGCCTCATACATGAGCCTCAAGTAACGCAGTCCCCTTCTATAATGCTTGCCTTTCAGAGCATGGTCGACTGAGCCTTGGGCAATAACTCCTGCTGCCACAAGTACATCTCCTAACTCGCTCCCCTTGTAGCGCTTGTAGATAGCACTCATCATCACACACTGTGCATGGACGGGACCCAGAAATGGTACAATGTTTCTGAATCTATCCGGGTTCTCGGCTTTGAGCAGGGTGATGAGAACGTAGACAAGAAGGTCTCCTGTTAAGAAGGCAAAGGGCATGCGCTTGGTTGTGATGATGGTTGACAGCTTGACCATGATGTCATGCACCACTGTCTTGTTAGGTGGCTGGTTGTAAGACTTATGAAAATAAGCCTTGCTCTTTCCTTGGTCCTTAGTCAAGCTTGCATGAAACCCGTTGTAGGAAGGAACTTTGTGCTCAGCTGCATCGGGACGGTCACCATTCACGTCCGCACGAGCAAGTGCATGAA
>CM065703.1:25801745-25806745 GCA_017654935.2 Phymorhynchus buccinoides
TCTAGGTCGAGGGGTACGAATAATCGACTTCCCACGAATGTTATATACTGGGAAATGTTTTTGCAGATAATATGGTGTTAATTTATTCATAATTTTAAACATAAACACAGCTTTGTTATGCTTACATTTGAGATGAAAAGGCAGAATATCTAATTTCTTATAGTCACATGAATCAAGGGAGGAGGATTTTAATAGAATAAGTTTAAGGGAACGTCTATAAATACTGTGAAGTGGTTTTAAACAATTTTCACTTGCTAAGTCCCAACATGTTGACACATAGTCCATGTCTGATTGAATATATGCATGAAAAAAAAGAGCCGGGAATGCTGGTCTAGAAAGTGTTTAATTCGATTCAATTGAAATGTTTTTTGTGATAGTTTCTTGGACAGAAGTGAAACATGCTTTGACCACGAGAGATTATTATCAATAGTAAGACCTAACAGCTTATAGAAATTTACTTCTTCCAATTCCTTATTTAATATATTTAACTTACATAAATTAGTCTTTATATTTTGGCGCTTTTGCCTAGTTGTAACCAACATAAATTTGGATTTCTGCGGATGAATTTCTGCGGATGAAGTAAGAAATATGAAGGACTGTGTACATTAAGCCTACATGCGGAAACTGCTGCGCGATCCCATCCGCTTATTCCTTATATAAGTGTATGGGGTTTCCGAACAGAACTTGCGGATTGTGGATGTAATGTATATGTCACAGTAGAATTGTGAATCCAGTAGGATTCGGAATCCTACTAGTACAAATCGGAATTCTGATTTATACTGGACTTTTTCTAGTAGAAATTGGATCTCTGATTTCTACTAGGGGAAGACGGGGTAAAAAGCGCATGGGCGGGTAAGAAGCCCACCCCAATTATCTCATGAAATAAAGAAAATTTCAGTCAAATTTGCCCACGAGACGAATGCTAGACATTAACGCTCGTCTCATGGGCAAAATGAGACTGAAATTTGCTTCAGTTCATGAGATAATTGGGGTGGGCTTCTTACCCGCCCATGCGCTTTTTACCCCGTCTTCCCCTAGTACAAATCAGAATTCCGATTTGTACTGACACTAGTGACAGCCAGTAGAAAATGGAGTTCAGTAGGCTACAAATTGGAATCAACATGTTGTTTCAGTTGTAAGAGAAGAAAGACAAAAGGAGAATGAATGTGATAGTTTGAGAGCACTGATCATTGAATTATATAAACAAAATAGTTATGTGATGGGGTGGGGGTGGGGGGTGGGGGGGGGTAATGGTAAGGGATAGGGATAAGGAGGAGTTGATGAGGAATAAGGATCAGGATAAGGATTGGAGGGTGTTGATCAGCACACACGCAGGCCAGGAACATATAGAGGAAACCAGACAGTTGTTTGATTTTGTTTATTTATCGGGAAAGATGGCTAGGAAAGACAGTGCAGAGATTACATCAGTAGTCACTGTAGTGACATGGTAGATTTACATCAACAGTCAGCATGAATGAGAAGGCACATCAGCGATCATCAGAGTTCGTGCACACAGCATCAATGTTTGTAGGCTAGGCGGCCTAACATCGGTTCCGCAGCGAAAGTTCATGCCGTTTATCGTTATAGTTCATGCACAGCATCGATAGTCAGAGCGAAAGCCACACACACATAAAAATGAACCCTAACTACTAAGAAACACATGTTATGAAAATAACATAATTAGCCTAGCCTACGTCACTAATAGGCCTATGTCACAAGAAGGCAGGCCAAGATCGAGCAGCAGTGAGTGAGCCAAAGTGGAGCTTCACTGAAAAAAGTGACTAACCCTAACACTAAAATAATAACTATTAACTAAAAAAGTGTGAACACAAATTAGAGAGAGAGAGAAAAAATAGAGATTTGACGCCTTCTGGGTCAAGAGACCATTTTGGGCATTTGAAATTATACAGATTCCGGAGAAAAAGAGGATTTTTAAATGAAAAAATATTTATTTTAAGTATTATGAAAGTTTTTAAAGATTTTTGAAAAAAATAATTTAAGTTTTACTTTGAAAACAAGTTAAATTTTTTGTGTAAGAGTCTAAGATTTATGTTTGTAATAAAATATTTGTTTTTAAAAGATATTTAGCTGTTTGCTTTTATATGTCTGGCAGATTAGAGGAAATCTATGATTAAACCCCCAGGGCTACAGTTAAAATCCATGTTTTGTGCTCAAAAGAGCTTTATTATTAAAATCCTTTAAAAAGAGGCAAAGGCCTTCTTAGAATTTTTGGGGACAATATTTACATTTAAATCCGCTTTACAAGTTTAGTGACCAAGTGGTCATAAGACTTAATGGTTCAAAAACAAAATCAAGGTTTTATTGTTAAAAGATTGACCTATAACCAAAAACGAAGCAGTGTTAGACTGCTGTGTGGTCACAGGTTAAAAAGAATGATTAAATAATTCGTATGTACATGACATATGTACATTGAAATTATACTACTATGTACATGACTTTACAGTTCCAAATAAGTTTTAATTTTAGTCATGAGTGAATATTTAGTCATGGGTAAATATAATAAATTATTAATAAGATTATGTCAAGTCCTACATTATAAGATTTATTTAATGTCTGGTCTTATATTTATACTGATCTATAAACGTTATTAGCATCTATTTAAATCAAATTTATTATGTTAGTAATAAAGCAATATTCTTTATAATTTCCATTTGTCTTGTAGTGACAAAGTTGTTGTTTTTAAAATTACGATTAAATATTTATAATTTAACTTTAGCTATAGGTATATGAACCTATAACCTGTATCTTTGGAAAATTGTTTAAATTAGGTTTCAAAACTTTTCCATAGTGTTTAATATTAAGAAGTTTAATATGTTAAGAAGTTTTTACCAAAGTATATTAGTTTGGCAAGTTTTAAATCTTGTTTATTTAAAAAAAATAAAAAGTTAAAAAATAAGTGGGCTCAAAAGAGTCGCTTCGGCCCAGCGGGCACACATTTAGTTAAAAAGGGAAAGGAGGGAGAGGGGGACAGGAGTGTAGTGTCCGGCCCGCGGCCCCGAGGGACTCCGCCCCCACCACCCCTATTAAGTTAAGTTGTAATTTAATTATACAAGGTATTTGAATGACGCCTGGCCAACTGTCTCGGCGAGCCAAACCATAGGTGTCCAACCTAACTTGTGGTGTTTAGTTAAAATATTTGTTTCATTATATGTCAAATTATTCTGTTCAAACTTATCTATAGCAGGTTGTAGTTCGGTTTTTATCTGCTCACACGGATTAAAAATATGTTTTAAATTAAACATTTCCCCGCATCGGCAGGGGATATTCTTAAATTTACAATAAATGGAGTTTGTCAACTTTGTGTAGAATCTGAAAATTCTACTTTGAACTTTGTAGGGGACTGAAAGAAAAAGTCCGTCTTTTCTGAATTTCATGTGCCAGGAGTGGGCTGCGAAGTAGGTATCCAACTCCTCAGCCCACCTCTGGTATGTACAGCGTTTCAAATAGTTTTTAATTTCTGAAAGGGATAGTTTGATGTTTAACTTTTGACCTGCATTATGTTCTGCTGCCATTTTGGCGGCTTTATCCGCAAGGTCGTTCCCTTTTAATCCAAGATGGGAGGGAATCCACATAATGGTTAAGTCTGTACCTTTTATTATTATTTGATTTATTAAATTTTTAATTTCTTGAATAATTTTAGCTCTGTTTTTAGTCTCTCCCTGTAGGGCTTGAATTGAGGACAGGGAGTCTGTGAGAATTGTAATTTGAAATGGTGGTTTTGGAAGATCGTTCAAAAAAGAACAGGCTTCGAGAATGGCCCAGAGTTCAGCGCTGAAAATTGAAATTTTGGAATTTAACAAAAAGATTTAGTTATTTTAAGAGTTGGAATTGTAAAAGCACAGCCTATTTGTGAATCAGAGATCTTGGAACCGTCTGTATAAATCAGTAGTTGATGTTGAATATTAGAAATTGTTTCCTTAGCAGCGACTGCAAGTAAATTTGGTTAGTCTGATTTTGAGTACATCTGATGTAGTGAGATGTCAAAATTTGCTGCTTCCCACTCCCAATGTGGGATGGGATGTTTGGGGTGGGTTTCAATGTCATCTATTTCCAGGCCTGCCATACAAAGCATTTCCCGAGAATAGTCTAAGGGATTACGGACTTTTTTGTGATATCATCGGTTTTTGTTGTTGGAATGTTGGATGGTTGTAGAAAGGGTCTTCAAATTCAGCTGAAAAGCTTTCCAGCGAGAAATGGTTTGTAGCATAAAGTCTGGATAAAAATGCTGAAGTATTTAATTTCATGAGGTGGTCGAGGGGAAACCATCCTATTGTACCATAAACAAGTTTGTTGTTTGCAAATGGTGGTACTTTAAGGGCTGATTTGAGAGCTTGAAGTTCTGTGGTTTGTAATTTTATTAAAAGATTGTCAGTAATATTATAAAATACTTCCATGCCATAGGTTAGGCGACTGCGAACTAAGGCTTGTGTCAGGTAAACAATAAATTTGTTGTTTTGTGCCCATGACTGGGTACTAATTTTAATGAAATGAACTCCTTTAGTGGCTTTTTTGCAGAGATGTTCAATGTGTGGGGACTAATTTAGGCGAGGTGTAAGCACAACCCCCCCCCAAAAATGTAACTTCGTTTGCCATGGGTCAAAGAAAACGATATAGAAAAAAGAAGATTTTTCACCACCCTCTTCCCCCAGTCATTCTCACCCCTCATTACTGTCTTTGACGTTTGGCAAAGCGCTTCATTGTTTGTTTGTCTGTTGTTGATTTTCCAACAGACCTTCATGTGTAAGTGGTGTGGCACATGGTTCTGCCGAGAATGTCTGCGAGGGGCATACCAAGGAGTGGCCACAGAGGCCATGACCTGCCGAATATGCAATCAGGTTGGTCTGCGCTTTGTCTGTCTGTCCGTCTGTCTTTCTGGTGGTGGCTAACTGTCTCTCAGACTGTCTTTTAGTGGCTGACTGTCTTTCTGTATGGGGGAAGAATGCGCGAACGAGGGAGGGGGAGGATGTGGGGTGTGGGCG
>CM065703.1:25811745-25837967 GCA_017654935.2 Phymorhynchus buccinoides
GAAGATTAGGGGACACAACTTTTGTCATTCTTGTTAACCCATTAATGCCCATGCACTTTGGGAGGGTGCATGTACAATCACCGGGCCAACATAGAAAAGTAATGATACTGTTTCAAACGTTTTATCATTTACACATGTTCTGGCATTGTCTTATAAAAGGAAGATCGCTAAAACGTTGAATGCATAAAATCGGTCTCCAAATTTCAGGTCTCAAAACACTACAATTAGGTATTTTCTTATGATGCTTATATATTTATCTAGCATTGTTATTGCACAAAACAAACAATGTATAGCTTTTAGGAAACTGATTTGAAAATGTTCCATGAAACTTCTTTAAAAAGGTTGGGTATGAGAGGGTACAGTTTTGTTTGTTTACAAATATGAGTAACCCATATGTGGCGTTTGGCTGACCCCATGAGTTATATTATGCAATAATATGATCTTTGTGTTGGCGCTCACATTTTATGTGGATATGGTTTGGTGGGACAGTCTATTTCAGCTTGCCTGAGAGTCCGTAGCGCCTAGGTATTTTCGTCATATTTAGTCATCTTTGGGCATAACTTGGTGGTGCTGATATCGTTGCAAGACAAAACTGTTCAGATACAATTGTATTTAGGACGAGTGCTGACTGATAATTATTGCTCAACTGTCAAATTAACGTGTGCAGTGCAATAATCGAAGTGTTGGTTTTGCTGACCAGAGCATCAACAAAACAACAAGCTCAATTCAGCACTAAGAAGTGCTAATGGCTTGTCTTTGCAAACATCTTAGCCACGTATAACAAGTTACATAGTTGCTACTATACAGGAACAATATCTGCTACAAACAGGAGCTATTGGATTTCCTTTATAAAGTTGGATCTTTTGTGTCAGAATATGCAGGTCTACCTGCAGCATAACGCGAGTCTTCCAAGTTTCAGAAAGCTCCTTCACTGCCCCCTACTGCTGTAAACTAGGTGGCAGCTGCCATCTCCGGGTTTGGGCAGGACAGCTCCTTTCTCAAGGAACTCAGGTACACCTAAGAGGCCAGCTCTCAACCATAGCAATGCGAACGGACAATTAGACAATAAGTTTCAAGTTTATTCAAGTCTATTTGCAACTTCATTGCTTCAATCGCATTTCATGACGCCACAGAAGAGAATCACGTTTCAGTGTTTCAAACTTGATAGTGGTTGATTGTTTAACACAGATAGCATTTATATATATTTGTTAAAAGTTAGGGTTCTGTGCATTTGGCACAAGTCTTTCACTCCCGAAACCAGTTTACCAGTATTTTTGACTTTGTGTATACAAAAATGAAACCATCATCATATAGTAAAAAGCCAACTGTCCGTCCGTGTGTGTGTGTGTGTGTGTGTGTCTGAAACACAAAACGGTCCTTATAACTCCGCCGTTTTTCGACCGAATCGCTTCAAATTTGCTGTGAGCCCTAATTTTTTTAATTAAAAATGTCATGGATACAATTCTAATACTATAAGATATTCCTATTGGGCTATTGTGGCACAGTTTTATTGGACAGAGCAGTCTTCTTCAGTGCTCATTTCATCCTGAAAGGGTGCAGTCAAACAAAATGTTCATGTCTTTATTTTATAAAAGATTTACCGGATCATGTAGATTGCAACGTTAAGATTTTCGCGGATTTTCCAAGGCAAAACTTGAAAAAAATATTAATGTTGATGATAGTGAGGGATCAAAGCTGAATATGCAGACTTGCATTGATAATTTAGTATCATGGGCAGATACTTGGTTGATGACATTTAACAGTCAAAAATGTAAAATCATGCATCTAGTTAAACATAATCCCATGCATACATATACTATATAAATGACGGTAAGGAGAGAAGAGTGCTCGAGACCACAACAGAGGAAAAGGACCTAGGGGTGTCTGTTGATCCTGGGTTGTCGTTTGAATAAACATGTTGCATTAAAGGCCAACCGTATTTGTGGACTTTTAGTTAGAACGATTACGAATAAATCAAAGCTATTATGATCCCCTTGTTTAAATCACTGGTGCGACCGATTCTTCAGTATGAAAACCTGGTGTGGTGTCCATATAAAGGGGGTACAGAGAAGATTTCAGAAAATTCAGGGGACCAACAACATGAGTTATGAGGAAAGACTACACTACTTAAAATTGCCAAGTTTGGAGCATAGAAGATTAAGAGGTGATATCATTGAAGTGCATACAATTGTGCATGGCCTTTATGATCATACTACCACAAACAACTTACTAACTCTGTGTGAGGAGGATAGAATCCGCGGACATATAATTATAAACTCTTTAAGAAAACTACTAACGCTAAATTGGCACTCACTGTCTTTACTAACAGGGTCATTAATGCATGGAATGATCTAACTAACGAAGGGTAGACAATCCGACGTCTTGGTAATGGATTTCTCCAAAGCCTTTGACATAGTCTGCCACTCCTTACTAATCCACAATCTCCGACATTATGGGATCACCGGGAACATCAACACCTGGATCCAGAACTTCTTGAAGGACAGGAACCAAGCAGTCGTGGTGGATGGCTCCAACTCAGAAGCTGTAGAGTCAGGAGTCCCCCAAGGATCAGTCCTGCATGGGTCCTGCCCTGTTTTCACTCTACATCAACGACTTGCCTGAAAAACTGTCATCAACATCCCGGCTGTTCGCAGATGGCACCTTCTGTCACAGACCCATCAAGTCGCAAAAAGATCAAGAGGCGCTCCAGAAAGACTTAGACTAGGCTATATGGCATACAGTGGGAGTCAGCTTGGAAAATGAAATTCCACCCCCCAAAATGTCCAGGAAGAAGGACATTCAGACTGGCTCCTACCACCTCCATGGCCAGATTCTACAAACAGTGCAAGAGACAAAGTACCTAGGTGTCACCATATCTCACGATCTCAGCTGGGACACCCACACCAATAATGTTGTAAACAAGGCCAATAAGACCTTAGGCTTCCTTCGACGGAATTTAAAAGTGGGTTCCATCGCTGTGAAGGAAACAGCGCACAAGGCCTTGGTACGACCCACTCTTGAGTATGCCGCACCCGTCTGGGACCCACACACTGCCAAGAATATCGGCAAGTTAGAGAAAGTGCAACGCCTTAGTCGTGCAGCTCGATGGGTAGTGCACCGCCATCGCCAAACATCGAGCGTTGTCCACGCTCGATGTCTGAGCTGCACTGGGACCCACTGAAAGACAGACGGCGATCGGCAAGGCTGGCCACCTTCTTCAAGTACCACCATGGAGAGGTGGCCATCAACACCCAGCACAGGCATATCTTCTTCCGACAACAAAGACAAATTACAGGAAGTTTTATTTCTTCCCCAGGGCTGTGTGTGAGTGGAACAGCCTTCCACCTGAGGCAATACCATCTGCCTCAGTGGAGGTCTTCAAAGCCCAGATTTAAACCCCCCTCCCTCCCCCCTCCCCTCTCCCCCCGATACCCTCTTCCACCCTCACTTCCCTTTCCCTGGAGCTGATCATCTGGGCAGCGCTTACTGCCTACAGATTGATTTTTATACCGGAAACCCCCGTTTGTAATGCATCATAACCGTCAATAGGATGACGTAGGATCATGAAGTTAAGACGGAGAAAAAGAGAAAGAAAGAAGAACGAGGCAGTAATCAGGCTTAATCATTAAATGCTTTTAAAAATTCAATGGATAAGCACTTCCAAAATATAATTTATGCAGTGGATCTTACAAAATTAGATCAGTAGTATAACACAACTGCTACCTAGCCATCGTTTTTTTTACGCCGATTATCAAAAAGCAAAATGAAGTCAATATGTAGAGGGCAAAAGGCTATGAAAAGCCTACAGAGACTTTATTTCATACTAGCAGCTACGCCCAGCTCGCTACTCTTCGTGGCAGTTTTTCCCTGGTGAAGGTTTGCACCAGATGTTAAAAATGCCCCCTGGTACTTTCATTGGATCCTGCTGACGGAGAAATGGGGATAGAAACAAGTCCCCCAGAAGAGCAGTTGTGTGCTTGAGTGTGTGTACATGCATACACGTGCATGCATGTGTGTGTGTGTGTGTGTGTGTGTGTGTGTGTGTGTGTGTGTGTGTGTGTGTGTGTGTGTGTGTGTGTGTGTGTGTGTGTGTGTGAGAGAGAGAGAGAGAGAGAGAGAGAGAGAGAGAGAGAGAGAGAGAGAGGAAGAAAGAACGTTGCGTGCAATCATCGTGTTTATTTTACTTTCTAATGATTCATTATTTGTTTGCCTTTAATGTTCTTGTTACCAATGTAAAGCTCAATAAAATCATGTGAGAAAGAGAGCTATATAAATTCCCATTATTATTATTATTATATGGAAGTCATAACAGACACAACTGACTGGCACGCACACACACACACACACACACACACACACACACACACACACACACAAACGCATCACCACTTAAAACAGATTCCATCCCAGCCCTCTGAAATAGTAATTAGTAGTCACCTCCTCTGCTATCTAGTAGACATAGTTGGACACGACAGTTTGGCACGCACACGCACGCGCGCACGCACACGCACACACACACACACACACACACACTCACACACACACACACACACCACCACCACACACACCCTCTCCCCCCCCACTTTCTCTCTCTCTCTCTCTCTCTCTCTCTCTCTCTCTCTCTCTCTCTCTCTCTCTCTCTCAGCTCACTCTCTCAAGTCAGGGGAAGCAACTATGGAGTAAAACACAGATTAGAACTGTATAGTTGTTTCCCTTCTATGGGTGAGTCTATCTTTGAGTCTTCTGTGGCAGAGGTTTGTATTAAGATGCGGAATCATATAGTAAAAACCACTATGCAAAATGTGAAGCGATTCTGTCAAATGGTTCATGAGATACAGCTCACACACGAAATATATAGCACAAAGAAGAAAATGTCGGTTTTCAAGGTCAAACTCCAAGGTCAATGCCCCCATGGTTATGATTTTTCTATGGGACCCTCCCTGCCCCATGATACATAACCACACAAAATGTGAAGCGATTATGTGCACTGGTTCGTGAGTTACAGGGCGAACATATAGACACCACACACACTCAGCAGATATAAGAGGCATTAACGTAAGATTCATATTAGGTATTAGGTACAGAGCCATCTCTGTGAAATTCGGGTTGCGCGCCACCCATTCAAGTTTTTATTTTAAAAAAATTGCATGCGATTTTTTGTGTCATTGATGAGGAAGGAAAGGGGCGGGTGGGTAAATTTTGACCAAATGACAACTTTTTCGTTGCCACTGGGTTTAACGTGTGCTAAGTGCATGGGCACACGGGACCTCGGTTTATTGTCTCATCCGAAAGACTCCACATTCAGACCGTATATAAGGCCTAGTGCAAAGTGAGAGGAAAAATCCCCTGTACCCAGGTTCGAACTCGGGTTTACTTGACACGAAGCGAACGCGTTACCACAGTGCCACTCTACACCTATATAATGTCCCCGTTAAACGAACTTTCATTGGAGAACGTCCATAAGGATCTGCGATCACCCTCTTCGAACTTTCATTCATATATCATTATATGTCCCCTCTCTTGCCCATGCATGCACTCCTAGAGAGTGCGGATAACTATCTTTATAATACTTTTTAAAAACAAACGCTGTTTGAGCCACCCAATTTTGTTATCAATGAAAACTAACTGTATTCACAATAATCTGTTTTTGGGCATTAGTGGGTTCGTCACAGTTTAACGTCCCCCGGCCTGGAACACGCACATATGGGACATTAAAATAACTATAAAGATAGTGGGACGATCCTGGGGGTACTGCAATACCAGGAAAGCCCCGATTTAAAAAAAATAAAACATTTCTTTAATCTAATCTAGTTGTAATGGGCTAATGTGATGCTCGAACTTACATATTAATTTCTTTGAGGGAAATTTGAGGTTCGTGAATCTTCGTTTTTTCCCGGTGTGGAAGTGTATTTTTACCTCTATGAGATTTTTACCTCTAGCCGTGTAGCCAATCAGAATCGTTTGTTTGTCCGCCATTGTGAATAATTACGAAACTAAGTGCATGGCTTTGTACATCGATTTATCTGCAAATATGTAGATTTACACTCTCCTGCTCTATTTCTTGGTTCTTTCCGTTGTTTCAACTTCGTTAGGGATAGGGTTAGGGTTAGGGATAGGGTTAGGGTTAGTAGTAATCACGGGAGATAAGTAACTGTTCTAATGCGCATGCGCAGAGGTAAATATTTCATACGACTACTTATTCATTATGACACCGGCACATGATGTAACAACCGGAAACAAGCCGAATGAAGGACACGATTACTGCCCTTCAATCATGGTCGTCAAGTTCTACTAACTTGAACTAGACAACGTAGTGGACAGCATTTTGCCATTGGACTGAGCAGGTAAAGTTTACTCAGGAAGATTCGCTAGATAGTTAACACAAACGACAGTATCTGAATATGTGTATACCTTTTTGGCCCCACTGTTGCACTTCATCGGGTAAGGGATAGGGTTAGAATCAGTTTAGGCATTGGCCCATTCAATTGATGATTGATTGGGCCAGAAGAGACTCTACTCTTACTTTTAGTCTTACTCTCCTACTAGTACTACTCTTTACTCTTTTCGAGTAGTCATTTGGTCCTCTTCAAAACTGAAAATAATGCTCTTTAGTTCTTGACTGCTACTCATTTTCAGTGAACATTATTTGATGGTTTAATATATAAAACCACATTTTGCACCAAAACTACTCATTTCAGCTATCCAGACTACTCAAGACTTTTGTCAGTTGTGTAGGTGGTAAACAGGTCTGATACTGTGATAGGCTATGCTACATAGTATGTAGTGTCACGGGGGGAGGGGGGGGGGGCGTTTGCGTGTCCCCCCCCTTCTTCCAAATACTGGACTGGGCCTCACGGCGTTTAAAGTCCAACTTGGTACGTGACTGACTGTCAATGCCTAATTTTAAAAACTTGAATAATTTGGGATCCATCCCTAAAAACTTGGTTAAAACTATATATATACACTGGTCCACTGGGAGATCAGCAGACGGAGGCCTGGTGGCTGATGTAAGTGCCACCTAGGCCGGCCCTGAATGCATCGGGACAGATGGTTTCAGTCAGGCTTGTGGGGAGCATGTTCCACTTTCTGAGCGTTCTTGGAAAGAAAGAGTGGTAGAGGACTGGATGGGCTGTCCTTTCTTGATAAAATCTTTGGGCTTCTCTCGTTCTGGGGTCGCTGGGGCGCAGATACTGGCTTGCTTTCAAATCAACCAGGCTGCTGTTAATTTTGTGCAGTAGGCACAGGCGGTTGATCTTCCTCCGCGTGTGTGTGACTTCCTTCCTTCCTAAGTGACCACAGTCAAACTTGACTATTCTGTCACTGTAGAAATTGGGGATTCAGGGTAGAACAGTAACTTCTTTTGCAACCTACCCTGTGCCATGACTGAAAAAGCTAGTAGAAAGAGTCTTCATGATTGGCCATTCTGTCAGTGTCACACAGCTCCTCGGGAATGACTTTTTTTTTCTTTTTCACCCATGATAAGCAAAATGTTATCTTGACATTGTTAGAATCTGCAGTGCAGAAATAAAACGTTTTATAATTATATAAACTTGCAAAAACTTTGTTTTGATTTCTTCTTGTCGGAACCCGAAGCACATGTCATAATATCGTCTGCCATTTTGCCAAAGGCTGTCTGCTAAGTTTGGCTAAGTATGCTTCATTCTGATTGGATAATGAATTTTCTTTAGCCAATCGTGTTGCTCGATACAAATGGCTATCCGATTTTGCGGAAGTGATGCTGACATCAAGTCAAACTACTCGCGAGCGTAGTGATAGTAGGGCCTATCATTGTTGATGTAGCCTGCGTTGTATGCCTAGAACCTGACTTGCGGTTTTTACAACGGACTGAAATAAACTGGGTGAGATTATTTTTCTAAGCACTTGCACTTGCCCGGCGGGCAGGTCGTCGAGTTTGCCACCTGCCCGACACATACGACTACCTGCCCTGGGCAGTCGGGCAGCCGTTACTGTCCGACCCTGCAGCTTGGGGATCTGCGGAAGAGCGTCTTAATACAGGGGGAGGGGTAGAGGTGGAGGGAATTGGGGAGGGGGGAGTGTTGCTGGATAACTATTTGGAGACCATCGACACAAAGGTGCCGATGGTCTTGGCCTGCACAGCTTCCTGGGGCAGCTCGTTCCAGTCCCGGATTGTACGTGGGAGGAAGCTGGCTTGTCGGTACTGAGTGCGACAGAAGATCTGAGAGAGCTGCCGTGGGTGAGTGCGTCGCTGACGTGCTGGTGGTGGTATGAGTTTTTGTAGCAGAATGTCCATGCACACCTCTTCTTCTTGCAGCTTGAAGAGCATCGCAAGCCTTGCGGAAAGTCGACGCTGCTGCAGTGAGGGCCATCCAAGCTGTTCAAGCATTGAAGTGACACCGGACGTGTTTCGAAAACGTCTGAGGACGAAGCGTGCTGCGCGCCGCTGTCGATGTCCTGTTGTTGGTGAGGATCCCAGACTGATGATGCATACTCTAGGACCGGACGGACGAATGATTTGTAGGCCAACTCCCTGATGGTCTGGGAGCTGACTTTCAAATTTCTTCTCAGGAAGCCTAGAGTCTTGTTGGCTTGCGCGCAGATGTTCTCGACATGTTTCTTCCAGCTCAGCTCCTTTGTCAGAGTCACTCCAAGGTACTTGATGGAGTCGACTGCTTGCAAGTTGTGGCCATGCAGCTGGTAATGATGCTGCCGGGGCTTTCTGCTTCTTGATACGCTCAAGGTGTTACACTTGCCAGGGTGGAAAACCATGTCCCAGCTCTTCTCCCACTCAGCGAGTCTATAGAGGTCATCCTGTAGCTGGTCAGGATCCTTTGTCTAGAGCTCTCTTTTGTCTTTTCTGCCTTGTCTGTTTGAATGTGTCTTCGTCTGTGTGTATGCCTTTGCTGCCTGTCTGTCTCTCATAGATACCTGTATGCCTGTCTTTCTTTTTGTCTGTATCTCTGTCTCTGTGTCTCTCTCGTTCTCATTTGTCTATGTTTCTATATATTATGTAAGCCTACACATCCACACATCTAAATTAGACAGACACTCACGCATGCGTCTGTTCACGCACGCACACACACGCACACGCATGCACACACACATACATGCGCCACACAAAGACTTTCACTCACGCTCGCTCACACCCATGTATACATATGCATACACCACACACACACACACACACACACACACACACACACACACACACACACACACACAGTGACACACACACACACAGTGACACACACACAGTGACACACACACACACACACACACATGCATGCACACAAACACACACCCACACTCTTTCACACGCGTGCACACTCACACATATCCATAGTGACACATGCACGCACACTCACATGCACACACTGTGATTCCACTCCACCACTGTCCTTACAAAGGAGTTCTTGTACTGTTCTGTGTGACAAGATCATACCTTAAAGCCGCAGGAATTACATAATGCTTGTCTTACGTCTCTTCATGATGTTATCACTTGTATAATCCATGAAATGTGTCGGTCTGATCCTATGACGGTCGGAGGCAACTGGGGTTAGGACGGCCTCAGGAGGCAACATAGGAATTTGTCCTTCAGCTATCTTGTACAGCAGGTTTAGACGCTGCTTGCTCCGCCGTTCTTCAAGTGATAGTAGGCCCAAGTCAGCCAGCATCTTCGACACGCAGCCTGGATTCCTAAACTTGTAGTCTTTGGTGATGAAGCGGGCTGCCTGTCTGATGAATTCGCTCCAAACTGTCCACGTCCTGTTTGTTGTATGGATCCCACGCTGTTGATGCATATATATATTCTAGTCTAGATCTGACTAGTGTGATGTAGGTAAGGCGTCTGCTCTCTAGGGGGCAGTTTCGAAGATTTATGTGCAGAAATCCCACCATAGACCCAGCTTTCTTGCAGATTTGGTTGATGTGGGTGGTCTACTTCATGTCCGCTGACTGTTGGACTCCTAGATACTGGCTCTGTTGGACCTGTTGCATGGGAAGGCCATCTAGTCTGTACAGGTAGTTGGATTTCTGCCTGATGGGGAGGATGGTACACTTGGATGCATTAAAACCCATTCCCCATATTTTGGCCCAGTTCTCAAGTTCTTACTTAGAGATCTTCCTGTAGAGTGATGTGGTCCTGAAAGTATGCACACATATGCAGGCACACATGTATGCACACACAGTCACACACACACACACAGTCACACACACACATTGTGCTTTCTCCCATTGTCCCACCACTCCCATTGTCCCAGTCATACACACACACACACACACACACACACACACACACACACACACACACATTGTGCATTCTCCCATTGTCCCACACTCCCATTGTCCCAGTCATACACACACACACACACACACACACACGTGCGTGACACACATTTTGTGTGTCTTATTTGCTCAGTATGCAGTTTGTTGTACTGTATGTTTATTTTACTTGTATGGTTTTGTGTGTCTCAGACTTGCATGTCAGTCAGCCATGATGAACAGTGGACGTCGCCTTGTCCAGCAGACCAGTCTGTTGACCGCTGTGCTTCAACGCAGCTTTAGCCGGTCAACGCTGGGCCTTCGATTAACACAGGTAATGGGAACTGTTAAATTGATTAACCCCTTGAGTGCCACAGAAAATTTGAGAAATAATAGCATTAAAAAGATTATAAAATTGGAAAAAAGAACCAACCATTAGAGTTGATCTTGCCAAATGGTGTGTAGATCGTCTATGCAAGGCACTTACCATGATACATTATTTGGTAGTGGCAACATAGGAGTTGTTAATCAGTCAAAATTTTCCCTTCCCCTTCAGTCACACACAAGAAACTGCATGGGAAAAAAGAAAATATGGGTGGCATTGCGCTAACTAGTGGCAACATACTCTCCAGGTGGGAGCAGCCTGAATTTAATAAAAATGAATATTTGTGAGTATAAAGGTAAATAATACAAATTACAATGCAATACAGTATTATGATGCCTTTATTTTGTTTCTTACTTTATTTGCAGAAATTCTGTTATTTTTGCACTGTTCCTTTACACTGACAAAACTTTCATGTGTGTATCCCACAGAACCCAGGACCCCAGCAGTCAGAGCGGTGCTGGGTGACAACGTCCTGCATAGCTGTTGCCTGCCTGGGTCTGGGCCTGTCCTTTTTCAGCACGCAGCAACTGCGCGACGACCCCAACAGCCGATGCTTGCTCTGGAGAAAATAGCTCTTCCCTCTTCACACTGGCTGCACATTTCAACTGCGCAATGACCCAAACAGACCTTTTCAGTATGTCAATTAAGAACGATGGTGGATTGGAAACTCTGTGATATAAATAATGCTTCTAATGCCTCTGTCAATGTCTGCCATTTGTATAAAACCCGGTGATTAGGTTGGACAAGTAGCAAGAAGTAGAAAGGATTTAAAGTTCTGTAAATTCAGTTGATGAAATATTGAGGAGAGGGATATGAACAGGATTTGAAGAATGTGAAGCTTTGTTGTTGTTGTCGTTATGTCAAAGAAGAATCACAGATCAGTCGGTATCTGTTAAGTATTTTGTCCCCCAAACAGTATTTATTGGTGCTAGTGCTCCTTCAGCACTAAACATGGTGCCCCTTTTCCTCCTCAAAATGGAACAAAAGTGGTCAAGTTTTGTAAGTGTTATGCTTATATGTTCTCCCTCCTCCCTTCCACCTGCACACCTCTCCTCCATCCATGCCTTTGAAAACAAAAAAGGCTGTTTTGAGGATGGGAGGAGAGGGGATTAGGGATAGGCAACATTCACATTTTTTCTCTAGGTTGATTGATTTTTCCCCCTTCTTAATATTAAAGGTGAACCCTGACGGATGAGTTTTTGCAAGAAACACGTCGAGATCACCAGAAAGACAGCCTTATCAAGGATCGGAACACTCACTTTGCTCTGGTTTCCTAGAAATTAAACCGTCAAAACGTCGATTCCTCCTTGGCGGAGATGTCGGCGAGAGTAGCCATTTTGGATGGAGTGGGTGGAGGTCACTCATTGTGGTTGAAGCGCAGTAAAAAAAAAAAAATTGGAGCTATTTCCTTTGTTGTGAGCGAAGCTCCTTTAGATAATCTGTATAACAAAATTTAAAAAAAGGGAAAAAAGGCTTGTATTGCGAAAATGTCATGCAAACGATTTGGTCTAAACGCTGGCGGCCATTAGAAAAGAGACAGCACACGCCTTTTCTTTGGGTGAAAGAATTTGACTTCCACCAAGGAGGAATCGCAGATTTGACGGTTTGATTTCTCGGAAACCAGAGCAAATTGAGTGTTGCAATCTCTGTAAAAGGTATTTTCCTGGTGATCTCGGCGTGTTTCTTACAAAAACTAATCCGTCAGGGTGCCCCTTTAAAGGACTCTTGTAGAAATCTTCTATTGATATTGTTCTGATTAAAAGAAAGAAAAGAATTTTAATGAAATCCCTGGTATTGTTAGCGTGATGATTTGTTATTAACTTTGGATTCAAACTATCCATATAATACTTTAATAGCCAATAAATAAGTCAATTTTCTAAGTTTTCTGTAGTGCTTTATTGCAACTTGTTAGTAATTTTGTTGCTACTGATTAAGATTTGCATTTCAATTCAAAACTGTATGTTTTAAAGCATTTGCAATCCTGTGGTAAAACATACTTTCAACTCGAGTCAGATTTTTTAGAACTGAAGTTTTGATGTCTCTTCCTCAATACTGTATATCGTGTTTTTGTTCTCTCACTCTCCCATCTGCTCAAGTAAGTTTTGAAATCTTTTCAGTTTGTTTGTGTTACTGTAGTTTAGAATCAGGGCTCCTAGGGACCCCCATTTGGGGGTCTATGAAGCACTAAAATTCTAAAGGACGCTCTAAAAGAATGTGCAGGGGGTCCCAGGGATGCACTAGAAAAATTCAGTTTTAGCATTCACAATGCCACTGGGACCCTCCATCCTGCGTCTAGGACCCTCTATGCTGTAAGTGAAGGAGTCCCTGGGACCTCTTGTTTTGAGGGACGATTGGGAGCCCTGAGAATAGTGTCTACTTTTAACTAATCTTCCCAAATTTGTTATGGTGACTCCTTCCTGCGGCTGTTTATTTGAAGATAACAAAATTGTGTGCCTGTGTTGAAGTGAACACATTTTAACATTCCAAAGCATCTTTTTATGGATTATGTTTTAAAGTGTATTGTAAAATGAGTAGCATATCAAATCAAACGTTTTGCATATCTAGTGGTGAAAACAAATAGTGCTAAGCCTAAAATGACCTGGCTGTAACAAGTAAGGCAGGTAATAGAAATAACTTTATTTGCTTTAGCTATTTTTGGCTTCAACAGCAACAACTTTTCGTTGTATTAAGTATTGCCTGAACAAGTTTCATTCATTTGAATGCTAAATGCTGTTCACTTTATTTTAGATTGGGGAAACATAATTATTATGCTTTGTGTGATAATTGGGCAATACTAAAACTAGTAAAAGAAGCAACTTGAAGTTCAACTGAATATTTGGATAAAAAGAATAACTCTTGATCTCTTCTGCTTTTTATTTTTACTCTTTCTGTCTCAAATACTTAAGCTTACCGTTTCTCTTGTTACAATCGATAGTCTTACACAACTAAAAAGAAAAATAATAAAAACTCCAATGACTTAAAAGGTTTTCTTTTTAGCATATGACCAGAATGCGTGTGTGCATGTGCCAGAGCCAGATCAGGGGGGGGTCCTGGTTTCCAGACCCCCCCCCCCGTCCCCAAGCATGTACCTTATTATACAAGGATGAAAAGTAAGAAAATGGCTCGATTTTTGTCTTAATAATCCCTAATTTGCAATTTTTCCGCCTGGGCCCTCTAATCGCCACTGCCCCATAACCCAGAACCAGTGCAGCTCTGGACCCCTGGCGTACCCCCCCCCCCCCCCTTACGAGCCACTTGGTCCGGCCCTGTGTGTGTGCACGCATGTGTGTGTCATTGTGTGTGTGCTATTGATTGTGTGTGTGTCACTCTGTGAGTGTGCATGTTTGTGCGTTGTATGAATGCTTGAGTCTGTGTGGGTGAGTGTGTTTATGTGTGCTAGTAAGTGCGTGCATCCATGTCACCATGATGTGTGTGTGTGTGTGTGTGTGTGTGAAAGATTGAGAAGGAGAGCTTGCTTGTGTTTTCACACAATTTAACTGACCTGTCATCACTTCTATTTGTTTTATTTTTATTATTATTTTGTTTTAATAAGTTATAAGTTTCTTTATTGTCCATTGGCATTGTACAACGCACATGGAAACTTGTTTTCCACCGGGTAAAATAAAAATATTAAATAAAAGTATGAAACATAAATTTACATTAACAAATATGTAACTCTCACACCACACCCAATCATTCATCCACTCACTCATCATGCAACCCACCACCGCTTACGCCTTCATTTTTAACCATTTTCTTTTTTTCTTCCTTTTTTCCTTTTTTCCTTGTTCCTTTTCTTTTTTCCCCCTCCTCCCTCCCCCTTTTTCCCTCTCCCTCTTTAATTTTTATTATATTTTTTAGGTAGGCTTTTTCCTGTATTGTACCACTGAAGTTTGTTTATGACTGCAATTGTTTTGTTCTCAGTGGTGACAGCCTTGATGATACAATATGAGGGATTATAAGCCAGAACGTACTATCATTCTACTGGGATGAAAGCCACAAGGTGCTATATATCAGCCTTCTGTAGTACTTTTACCAGTGTGGCTTCTGTCACCCCAAATTTATGGCTGAAAACCCAATGTTTAGTCTCCTACCACTTTCAAGGCCTACCGATCTCCATGACCTTGACCTTGATCGGCATGCAATCATCAAACAACCATAAGCCAAAGTACCTACATGCCAAGTTTGAAGTCCCTAAGACCAACGGTGTGGACGTTATAGCCCCTTAAAGGTTTTCAAGGTCATACGCCAAGGTGAAGGTCACGACAGTGATACTTTATGCGCGGATGCCTTCCTCTCAAAATTGGAAACGATTCGGTGAAGCGGTTCGGAAGATATGCGTGGGACAGAAAACCCCAATTATTAGACCCCGGAAATATGATTATAAACATATAATTATTAAGACTAAATGATCAAACTAAAATTAAAGCATGACTTGGGGACATCACAAGGCCCGCACGCACGCGCGCTCACACATACACACACGCGCACGTGGAGACAGAAATAAAGTCCAAAGTACTATATGATAAAATAAATAAATAAATGCCATCACAGTAAACAAAGCAACATGAATAAAAATCGGTCATAAAAGTGTATAAAGAAGATATCACACAATGCTGACAACATGAGTAAAATGAATAAGTGTACATATACAAAATTTAAACAAACACAGAAGACACACACACACACACACACACACACACACACACACCTTAGATACAAAAAACTGTTTGACTAAAAAGTAGTGACCAATAACATTACAGTAAAAATAAAGAAAAGCGGTATTAAAAGTGTATAAAGATATCACATGCATGATTCATAGAAACAGTGCTGACACAATAACTAAAATGAATAAGTGTAAATATATAAAAATTAAACAAACAAGAGACGGACAGACAGACTCTCTCTCTCTCTCTCTCTCTCTCTCTCTCTCTCTCTCTCTCTCTCTCTCTCTCTCTCTCTCTCTCTCTCTCTCTCTCTCTCTCTCTCCCTCGCGGCCCTCTCCCCCTCTCACACAGCCTACACATGCGCGCGCGCGCAAGCACGCGCACATGCACGCACGCACACACACACGCATCACACACACACACACGGGGTTAATAAATAGTTGAAGAACATACAATAAAACAAATATAGGCCTATAAAGAACGGAAGTAAAACAATGTCCATTTCAGCCGGTAATCACCATCCAAAGTCTCCAGCACGCGTTCGGCCATACACACACACACTCATTCATGTGAACACACACACACACACACACACACACACACACACACACACCCCCCCCCCCCCCCCCCCCCATACTCTCACCCCCCACACACACATTCATACACCAATCTCTTCAGTCTACACTCCACACATGCAGGCAGGTCAGCGGCTGGTCCCTGCGTTGTGGAGGCGGCGTACTGCAGTGGGCAGGAAGGACTGCCGGAAGCGGTTCGTGCCCAAGGACAAACTCCTGAGGCGCCCGGCCAGCGGCCGACTCCCTCTTCGAGGCACGTTCTTGCAGGTCAGCATGAAGCGGGTGGGTGGGGTCTGCCTGGATCCTCCTCACCTTGGCCAGGACAGCAGCCTCGTACATATCGGCGGGATCTATCAGTTCCCGCCCCGAGATCCTGGCAGCGTCGCTGACCACTGACCCCGTCCAGGCGCTCTCTGTCTGCCTTCTGGACGTTGCCGTAGTGGCAAACGAGGTTGTAGAACACAGCGCTCTGGACAACTGTCCGGTGGAAGAGCGCCATGATGTCCCTGTCCACCCTGAACTGTCTCATCTTTCCCAAGAAGAACAGCTTCTTTCTGCCTTTCTTGCAGCACTCGGTGACTGATGTTGGCAGTCCAATTTAGTTTGTAATCAATCGTTGTGCCAAGATATTTGTAACTGTCAACAACGTCGACGGCTTGACCTTTGATTACAAGGGTTCAATGGGTTCTTTGACTTTTCGAAAGTCCACCATCATCTCCTTTGTTTTGCCGACGTTCAGCCGTTATAGAAAGTTGGAGCCACACAGGAAACAAGGCTGTTGACGGCTTCCTTGTAGTGTGTGTCATCAGACTGCATCAACCATGACAAGGAGGTGTCATCGGCAAACGTAATAAGTAGGTTACCCTCCTCCTTGACCCTGCAATCTGCTGTCACGTGTAAAGGGTAAACAGTACCGGGGACAGCACACATCCTTGTGGAGCGCCAGTGTTCGTGGTCAGTTCCTTGGAGTACGTCTCGATCACCAATGCGCACAACTGTGACCTGTGGTCTGCCGGTCAGGAAGCTGTAGATCCACCGGATCAGGTAGGGGTTGACGTCCATGGCGAGGATCTTCTCCATCATCAGATCGATGTGGCTGAATTGTATTAAATGCGCTGGAGAAGTCAATAAACAGGATCCTTACGTAACTCCTGCTCTTCTCCAGGTGTTGAAGCAGCCTGTGGATCAAGGTGAGTCGTCAGTCAGTCTCTCTCTTGGCGCGGTAAGCAAACTGGTGGTGCTCTTCGGTGCTAACTTTGAGTCGCTCCAATACGATTCTTTCAGCACATTTGAAAGCAATCGACGTAAGTGCCACTGGTCTATAGTCATTCATTTCCTGTGGAAATGGTTTCTTGGCCACTCACCACCCACCCACCCACAGTTTTTCCACAGACATAACGATTGTAGGCCTATTCTTCAATTGATGACCAGGAGAAAGTTTATGTAATAATAATAGTAATAATAGTACATTTATATAGCGCTTTACAATCAAATATTCATCAACAAGTAGACAACAAAAATAGTGTTTAAGAATGACACAAACCAGCAGAAACGCTGACCAGGGTTACAAACCACACACGTCCACACACACACATGTACAGCTGTGGAAAAAAAGACTGAAGGAAATTTATGACAGCCACTCCAAAACCTTTCATTTCATATAGGCCTACGTCATTTCCATGCCAGGGTTTACCTAAGGACAATGCAGATATTAAAATTCACATATTTTTCTCCCAGGAGAGGCCTCCAATGCATCATTTACATTCCAAAATATTGTCAGCTTCTGCATGGGGGGCAAAGCCCCTGAGAACCCCCAAGTGTGTGACAAAGCACCCGAAAACACATCACTTCCAATTCCATCATGACGCAAGGATTTAGACCAAAGCCAAAGTTCATTGTATTCTGTTCTATTCTGATTAGTCTGGGTTGCAAGTTTAACACATAACTGTTACCTTCTATCCCTTCTAGCTAATAATTATTATCATGTCTTTAAAAAGCAGAATGAATTGACGTTTGGAAGAACCAACATCCAAAAAGCGTGCAGTTTTCTTTGTTTTGTTTCTTAGAGGGAAAAGTGGTCATGCTACGCCTCGGCTGCTTAGCTCTCACCGCCGGCCCTCACTTTCTTATTGGCCCATTTAATTAAGTGTCTCCTATTCCATTCCCCTATCATGCCTGGAACACGGGCCGACCCCCCGAGCCCCACGCCCACCGAAACACACATGATACTGACTGGATCTGATAATTGGTGTAGTAATTAAGTAGGTCCTGTTAGATGGCTTGTACTTTGCTCTTTGTTCTCGAGACAAAGTGACAAATAGAGGCACAGAGACAAGCATAGAGAGAGGCATATATGTTACAGTCAAACTCGGAATTTAGGAATTCACGATATTGCCTAAAAAATTCAGGCATTTCTGAGAATGACCGTTTTGATCGGTCATTTTCGGAAATGCCTAAAATGTTAAATAAAGGCATTCACCGAAAATGACTGAAATGTCAACACCATTTTTTCCCGGTCAGTCAAATAGGGAAATGTTTATCTCCTATTTACCGAATCTCTCTCTCTCTCTCTCTCTCTCTCTCTCTCTCTCTCTCTCTCTCTCTCTCTCTCTCTCTCTCTCTCTCTCTCTCTCTCTCTCTCTCTCTCTCTCTCTCTCTCTCTCTCTCTCTCTCTCTCTCTCTCTCTCTCTCTCTCTCTCTCTCTCTGCTAGGAACTTGTCATGGTTAAAGACAATTCCTGCATATATATACAGAGCATAACAGCATTTCGATCTAGCCTTGGTGTTCTAGTTATACGCGAGGAACCAATTTGAACTTTGCCCCCAGAAACTCTTGTCTGCTTCAGATATCAACTGCAACAAAACTGTAAGTCTGCGGGAGGCAGTAAGCTTATATCTCAAATCAAGAAGCGGAGCAAGGGCAGGGGTTTGTTAAATGCAGCTGTCAAGCAAAACAAATAGATGCAAATGTTATAAAGCAAAGATCAAGTGCAACAGCCGTTGCCATCAATCTGTGAATTGTAGCGATGTCTTGTCGTTATTATCTGTTTTTGTATCATTCCCTTTACACACACACACACACACACACACACACACACACACACACACACACACACACACACACACACACACACACACACACACACACACACACACATCCTCATCTTGTTTTAGTGATTTACAGAAATGACTGCACCTTCATTTTAGTCATTTTCGGTGAATGCCTAAAACAATTAGGCATTTCCGAAAATGACTGATCAAAACGGTCATTCTCGGAAAAACCTGCATTTTGTAGGCAATGTCGTGAATGCCTGAATTCCGAGTTTGACTGCAACATATATACACACGAGAGCGCGCATACACATATACATATACGCGCAAACGAGCGAGAGGCAGAGACAAAGAGAGTGACAGACAGAGAGAGACAGAAAGCCGGTGAGGGACAGACAGAGACGGAGACACTGACAAACATAGAGACACAGACACAGACTGATATGTATGTGGGACACATCGGGCACACACGATAATGGATCTGATAACTAGTATCACGAAGTAGGTTCTGTTAGATGGCGTGTACTTTGCTTTTTGTGCTGAAAACAACAACGTGACAACAAAAACTAGTCTACCAGGAACATCAACGCAGGACAGTGGCGTCGGAAAATATTGTGCATTGGGAGGGCCAACCTGAATACGAATGATAGACGAGATATATCGATGGATGGGGGCCTGACCGAAGTCTGTTTTAAACATACATGCCTAAACACAGATATACATAGACCTATGTGGGTTTTTGTGGGTTTTAATCATAGTTTTAATCTTATGAGTGTATTACATTCTTTTATAGCTGTACATATATTTCAAGTCACACACACACACACACACACACACACACACACACACACACACACACACACACACACTACTCTTTCTCTCTCCCCTTTCTATCTTCTTTTTGTTAAGTTTATAAGCATACAAACAATGCATAACATGCTACATGCTCACACCTGATTATCATTATCTTTGTTAGCTCTAGTACTCTTGCTTTGATCAATATTTATAATGCAGATGTGAATGTTTAAAAAAAAAATGCTTTCAATTTCTTTTGGGGAGGCATATTTGCATTGTAAAAGTGATGAATGTATTGAAAGCAAGGCACTTTTTTTTAGTTAAAATAAGCCAATGCAAAGCTACCAACATCTCAGACAGTGAAAAGGATTACACAGGAGGAAGGGATGGATGGGAGTAGGGGGGTTGGGTGGGGCTAGATGTCAGCAAGAGGCAGAAGACTTCAGCAACAACACTAACGTCACAATTAACCCCTGCTGTTTGTTGCCAGAGCTTTTCCAGATCACACTCATCTGTCATCATCTTATCTATACTTTTATAGATAAATAAAAATCATTATGTGCATGTGTGTATGTTAATCCAAAAACATTATTAAATTTATGTTAAAACTGTTAGATACGCATCCTTATAATCACAGAGAGCTTTTATCAGTGTCACCAAATGAATGCAGAGGCAGACATTTTGAATGGACCAGTGGTGAAGTGAAAGACAGACAGGTTTCTGAAAATTGTGTCCATAGCTTGAAAAGTGCTGGCTCTTGACCCCTATAGCCATACACATCCTCGATCATCATTATGTGGGGGATGCAGTAGGAGTCTAGGACTATGAGGCATTTTGAAGGAGTCAATGGTAGGCCTAAAGTGAGAGTGAGAGCCAGCCATGCCCCTATAACTATTATATTGGTGATCAACATTACCAGAGGAATTCAGTGGGATACATTTTGAAAGGGTCAATATAAAGTGAGAATGTGAGCTGAAAAGGTCTCTGGTGGCTATTGTTTAAATAAGATTGGCCATAATTATGCTTGGGATTAGCATTGCCAAACGAATACACCGGGTGACATTTTAAAGGGGGGAGGGCAATATTTAAAAAAATGTTTTTGGTTGTCCCATCTTCTGGGCTGTACAGTGGCATTGCTCCCACACCGGGTGACATTTTAAAGGGGGGAGGGCAATATAGTAGAAGGCCAAACATTGCTATCATTAAAATCCGATGGGTAGAAAAGCGCATCAAATTTTTTTGTGGGGAAATTGTAGTTTGATATTTGTAGATTAAAGCTATATGGGCTAGAACTTGCGAACCTCTCCATATTATTGAAAAAAATCGCATCATCCAAACGGTGCGGTGAAAGACATGTTGAATGAGTCAGTTTAATTTGTAGCTTTGCTCCAATACAAACGTTAAACTGATAGGTGAACAATAAACACAGTCAATCTGGAAAAGATTTGCTAACCGGAAGAGAGAGAGAGAGAGAGAGAGAGAGAGAGAGAGAGAGAGAGAGAGAGAGAGAGAGAGAGAGAGAGAGAGAGAGAGAGAGAGAGAGATCATATAAAAGATTATCTCTTCAAGAGAAGGGTCTTTGATGGCCACAGCATTGGAAAAAGGAACTCTCATGTCGGCATGTTTCCAAACATGGAATAAGATAACAAAAAGATGGGGGGGGGGGGGGGGGGGGGGGGGGGGGGGGGGGGGGGGCAGATACTCTGCCCTCCCCCAATATTTTTTTTATTGAGGGGGCAGTGCCCCCCTGGCCATCCTCAGTTTCCGACGCCCCTGCAGGAGGCGCAGTGACATGGATAACAATTAAGTGGACATTTTGGGTAACAACTGTCTTTTGAAATATGACTGCAAAATGTTAAGTAGCTGTCGAATATTTCTTTATAATCAACATACTCAGATGAGACTTTCCTTTTTTTCTTTTTTTTTTGTTATTCTCCGGTGACACTTTTTTTTTTACACGTATGGATGCGTGCAGGACGTCAGCCACGGCGGCGCGGGTCACGGATAAACAGCCAAATCCCGAAGATGGGTCAAAGAATGTGTTAGAGTTAGATTTATAAGTAAAAAATAACCCTAAGCCAAGGAACAATAAATAAAGAAGGCACTCCAACTGAAAGAACAAAAGCGAGATCTCGCGGCCATTGTAAATTGTAAACAATCACTGAAGATGGCGGCTTACACTGAGTTTTGGTGTAGTTAGGCAAAAGACAATGCTTCCCAAATGCACACAACAAACGGTGCGAGTTATTTTAGGCTTGTTTGTTCTTGTTCTAATACCCCAACCCTGCTTCAGACCCCATCCCTATTCTGGCCGTTAACTAATTGTATATTCGGCGCCGTATATTCACTGGCGCCATCATTTTAATGTCCTAAATTATTGTTTAAGCATTAGGGTTGAAACGTTATTAATTGATGTATTAAGTGCGTGCATACGTGTGTGAGTTTGGTGTATCTGTGTGTCTGCGTGTCTTGTGTGTATGCTTACATCTTTACTTAATTATTATTATGATTATGTGTGTTTGTGTTCTCTGTCTCTCTCTATCTCTCTCTCTTGTTCTTTATTTCTCTCTCACTCTCTCTTCCTCTCTCTATCTCTTGTTATTTCTGTCTCTCACTCTCTCTCTTTCTCCCCACCCCCTCTCTCTCTCCCACTCTCCCTCAGTGTTTGTCTGTCTGTCTCTATGTGTATGAGGGGGGCTGTCTGCGTGTGCTTGCGTTTTGCGTGAATCTGTTATTTTAATATTGAAACTGTGATCTTTTATTGCATACTGTTTAACTTTTTACGTACCACCACACACACATTTCCATTTTATTGGACGAATAAATAGTCATTATTGTGATTGTGATTGTGACGAACCGCGCCGTGGCTGACGCCCTGCACGCATCGATACGTTTGGGTTTTTTTCTGTCCCAAAGAGTGGCTCCCCTTCACAACCTTTGCCCACAACTTTCATTTTGAGGACCTGTGGTCAGAAGTGTTGAATTCAGTTTGTGATTTTGTCGATTTTTCTTTTGTTATGGAAGCTTTGCAGCACTTTTGGCAAAACAAACATGTGTTTGCTTTCCGACGCTTGTTCTACCTCGTCTCAGCAAACGAGACCAGCTTTGAAACGGTAGATGAAGTTCCAGAGTATGTGAACCAGGTAAGAACACGTCACAAGCCAGAACCGACGACAGGCTAAGGCTAAGCCAAAGGGCAAAGTTTGGAAATTTAAATCGGTCACACAGACTGAGTGTAGGGATGGGTTAGGGTTAGAACTGATAAAGCCCTCCCCCCCACCTCCAAACAAACTTAAAGGAGCCAGAATGGTCAGTTTATTGACCGTGGGCCCTTAACTTAAGAGAAGAACTAAGTTAAGAAGAACAAACAAAGAGCAAAGCCTTTGTCTTCTTCTTCTTCGTTTGATCTTCCAACTAACAGACAGACAGGCAGAGACATAGAGAATACAGTACTGTTTTCGTGTGTGTGTGTGTGCGTGTGCGTGTGCGTGTGTGTGTGTGTGTATTTGCACTTCAAAAACACATTTTGTTAATGATCTTCCATATAAAAAAAATATAATTTATCTACTTCTGTCTTCAAGAATGTGCTGTGTGTTTGCAGGCTGCTCCCTATTTCTTTGTGTGCATTTTGGTGGAGAACCTCATTCTGTTGGCCCAAGGCAAATCCTTAGTGAGAATCAACGACGGCTTGAACAGCATCGCACATGGACTCATTTCAACGTTTCATGGGTAATTGTGTGTCTGTGTGAGTGTGTGTGTGTGCACATGCATGAGTGTGCATGCATGTGTGTAGTGTGTTTGTGTGTTACTGTGTGTGTGTGTGTGTGTGTGTGTGTGTGTGTGTGTGTGTGTGTGTGTGTGTGTGTGTAGGGATGAGTTCATGAATACATGTGTGTTACTCTGTGTGTGTGCGTGCGCGTATGTGTTTGTGTGTCACTGTGTGCATGTTCACATGCATACAAATGTTCTCTGTTTGAATTGTTTTTTATTTTACCCCCAGCCCAAGTGTTGATGCAGAGCACAGAAGTGCCGGCCAACATCTGGGTGTATGAATACTGGCATCTGTTGTCATTGTGTGTGTGTATGTGTGTGTGTGTGTGTGTGTGTGTGTATGTATAATGTTGTGTGTGTATGTGTGTGTGTGTATCATGTGTATGTGTGTGTGCGTGCGTTTGTGTGCACGCATGTAATCATGCGCATGATCACATGCATTTGTTTATTATATGTGACCAGTCACCACAAAATGAGTTGTGATGTCGTAGAGGTCACTTTTGAGTTATTTACAAATTGTTATTCTGCATTTAAAAAGCTTTCCAGCAAACCCAACATGTTGTAAATCGGACTATTTGTTGCAAAGTTATGAAGATTTGAAATCGTATACTCAGGGAATCGGCGAAATAAGAAAATGAGAAAATGCAACCGGAAAGTTTCAAAATGTGTACAAAACAACCAGATGTTTCTGATATAAACATACTTTTCTGGCAGAAAGGATTGTTTTTACACTTCAATACTTCTGTATGAGGTAGATAAAGACCTATTGTTCAATAATTATAAGTAAACATCTGAGAATTGATGATTTGCCCCCATTCCACCTAAAATAACCCCTAGTGAGCTAGGGACAACACGACTCATTTTGTGGCGACATGTCACATATATATATCAATGCTTGTTAATGTTATTCCCTGCAGCCTGTTGGCGCGGAGCACAGAAGTGGCGGCGTACATCTGGGTGTACCAACACTGGCGCCTGCTGTCCCTGCCCTGGGACAACGCCTGGACATGGGTCCTCTGCATGCTGGGCATGGACCTCGGCTACTACTGGGTCCACCGCTTTGGACATGGTCAGTAGCTGACTCCCTCTATTGTTTGTCTAGGTGCACTGGAGTCTCAATCTTTCCCTCTTTTTTTCGTTTTCTCTCATTATCATCATCATCTCTCTCTCTCCCTCTCTCTGTCTCTGTCTCTCTCTTTCTGGAATTCTATATACCGTATTTTTCTGACTATAAGGCGATATTTTTTTCTCCAATTTCGACCTATGCGCCTAATAAACGAGGGCGCCCTACAAGTGAACAAAATCGTGAGAAGAGAGGCAATGATTGCCATACTCAGTACAGTCACAACATCGAAAGTGGTAGCGAGTCGCCGATACGACGAATACTCACGTTAAAATGCTTCGAAATCCCTATTATCATCCGAGATACCGTCCAACAGATGCCATAACCCTTCGTTGGATGTAAAAAGCATCGTTGTAGAGCTTAAAATGCCATGATTCTACCAGTTTTCGTGAAGAATTGGCCAAACACAACAACCGGAAGTCGCAAAATTCGGAAGTTTCGATTATTTGAGGAGGGAGCCAACTCTCGTTTACGACAACAAAATGGCGGGCGGTAATCGTTTACAGGACGTGTACGGGCTTCAAACTTCGACTTTGTGTTGCGAGGTGTGTATCGCCTTATAAATGAGGGCGCCTTTTACTTGGATTTTGTCAGATTTTTCTTGAAAATTGCCCTATTCGCCTTATACACAGCAGCGCCTAATGAGCCGAAAAGTACGGTATGTAGGGGAATTGACTTCGATCGTGACTGGGTATACTATTACTGTGGTGAGCTGCTCTCTCCTCTCTTTGTCTATGTGCCTGTCTCTCCTTCTTTTGTTTCGGTGCAGTGACGTCCTGAGGCCCCGGTCAAAGGACACTGGCCTATTAAAACTGAAGATGTCCTATTGTGTTCTCTCCCATCAGGACAAATGTCGATTACATTTTTAACACGGGCACATTTTGTCGTATTGATTTCTGCAAGAGTCAGGACAATATTGATTTCTCTTGTCTCAGGACAGTTTGTCCTATCATTTTTTGATCCTCGGTTCATCACTATAGGTGTCTGTCTTTCCCTTTGTCTTTCAGCATGTCTCTCTCTCTCTCTCAGGTTTTTCTGTGTATGTTGGGCATGGACCTTGGCTGCTACCAGTACTGGGTCCACCACTTTGGACATGGTCAGCTGGTCTTGCTGTGTCTGTCTTTTTCTCTTTCTCTCTTTCTCTCTTTTTCTTACACCTCTCTCTCATATTTTGTTTATGTTGGGGATGGACCTCTGTTTGTTTGTACAAAAACAAATTGACCTTGTGTGGAGCAAATTTGGATGTTTTCAATGGTTAATCTTATGCAGGCTTGGTGTTTATGCTTCAGAAAAGTTAAACTTAAACCTTTCAAAAGTTAACCTTTAGTTACCGGTAACCGTAAGAATCAGAATTAATGCTTGTGACGTTTGTGTGCTGAAATGTGGCTGGTTTCAGAGGTTTGAGTGCATGATTAAGATGCAACCATTAACCCTTGGTGTGCTGAAATGTGGCTGGTTTCAGAGGTTTTAGAGTATGCTTAACCTTTTATAAACGGATAAGACGTATCCGAGTGACGGGATTTCCCTTTCCTGCTGATGGATCACTCGCATACGTCATATCCAAAATCCAAACATGGAGACGGGTCGTTCGTATACGTCAGACCAGACTTTACAGAA
>CM065703.1:25838467-25843467 GCA_017654935.2 Phymorhynchus buccinoides
TCTTAATGTCATTGTTTTTGTTCATGAGGGTCTGTCTCTCTCTCTTCTCTCTCTCTCTCTCTCTCTCTCTCTCTCTCTCTCTCTCTCTCCCTCTCTCTCTCTCTCTCTCTCTCTTTTCAATTCTCTTCTGCCCCCCCCTCTCTCTCTCTCTCTCTCTTTAGTTTATATGAAACCATCTTAACGCGCCATTTAAATGCGCTGAAAAAAAGCGTATTTGTTACATTATTTAATATGTCAGACTAAGAAAAAGTAAACTGTTTCGTGAAAGCTTTGCTAGTGTTGTTTCACAACCAAATGTCTATAGCACAGGGAAATAAACCCGAAGTGGGTGATCAAACTGTTACCCGTGCTTTGGGTGTGCAGGAGCCTTTTTACTGGAAAGTGTGTGGTCACGGTGCACCCAGACAGTGACCACGGCCTTTCCCCGAACTTCAGGAATGGGGGAGAGACACTTACGTCTTTAAGGTTAGCTAGACAACCACAAGGCATAGGCGTTACACACAAAACACGCATACGCGCGCGCGCACAACACAACACACACATACATTATATACTCACTCATGCACACACACGAAGACATAGACGTGCACCCAAACACGCACGCGCGCGCGGTGACACAAACACGCACGCGCGCGCGCGCACAATTATATACTCACGCACGCAGGTGCAAAAGACAGACACAGGAGAGAGAGAAAGGAGAAAAAAGAGACAGACAGAAGAGACAGTCGATGAAAAACAAACAAAGAGAGAAGACAGAATGAGGAAGAGAGAGAAAGTTGAGAGGGATAGAAACATAATGATTGAGATTAGAGAGAGGGGGGGGGGAGAGAGAGAGAGAGAGAGAGGGGAGAGCGAGAGATGGAGAGAGCGAGAGAGAGAGAGAGAAGAGAAGAGAGAGAGAGAGAGAGAGAGAGAGGGAGAGAGAGAGAGAGAGAGAGAGAGAGAGAGAGCAGAGGAGAGAGAGAGAATGACAAAAAACAGACAGGGGAAGAAACAGAAACAAGATAAAAATCGAGAGAGAGGAGAGAGAGCGAGAGAAGTGGAGGAGAGAGGAGAGAGAGAGAGAGAGAGGAGAGAGCAGAGAGAGAGAGAGACGAGAGAGAGCAGGGCCTCGCTCAACTCCAAAGTGATCGCATTGTTACTGAACTAGAAAGGCGACATTTCTTATACACGTATCTCAAAATCACACAGACTAAAACGAATATTTCAGTCATTAGCACATTGTTACCTTTCTTTGCGTTTCTGCAGGCTGAGAATCCCAAGGACACCCGTCTCTGGGTTCACCACCTTCGTCAGCAGACCCACAACCTGGGCCAGTGGCGCCGGAGACGCAACGCCCTGCCCAATATCATGCTGAAGAACTTGTGATGGACGGGGTTTATTTTCCTTGGCCTGCTGTTGTTGTTGGGGTTTTTTTTTTGGGGGGGTGTATTTTAACGAAACTTTTACAGCGACTGCCATAATATAACATATCAACTTCCGGGGTTGGTGACGTCACTTATTACGTCATCAGGTGAAGAAGGGGGATAACTCTCGAGGTGCATGCAGCGTTTCGTTTTATTATGACATTCAGGAGGGTGATCTGGCGAAGAGTCGATGCATCGCCACGGGTTGACCTAGTATTGCAGTGCCTCCAGGATCGGCCCACATAGTTTTCGGAAGACCACCACCGCTCCAGAAGTGATGGGGCAGAAGAAGACGAGGAGGACAAACTTTGTTTCTGTTCTGCCATGATCTCCAAATTTGCCATGGAATGACTCTTTCACTAGTTCCTCGTTCCAGTTTTTGTTTTTTTATATATTGATTCATTGTTTCTTACTTTCTCTGGCAGTCGATGGTGTTGTGGGTTTTTGTTTTTTATTAAAGAGAAGTGTTACGTTATGAGCTGCTTTGTGCTTGTCCTGTTGACGGTCAGTGTAATAGGAACATGTCGGATGGATTTAATATGATGGTTTGCTATGCTCTCTGGTTTCGCAAAACATTTGGTTTTTTAACTTCAAGAGAACTGCGTCATTATGACGGATTTCATAAACATAAAAGTGTTTCTGAAAGATGTTCCACATTTCAAAACGGGCAAAAAAATTTGATGCTTATTTCTTTTTTGTGTGTTTTCTATCATTATGTATAACTTTTCACTTCATCCTATAACAGGGACGGATTATAGGGTGTTTCCTGGTTGAGTGGAACCCCCCACGCCCCCACCCCCTGGTTGCCTAAAATAAAACAAAACACAATCTCTTCTCTATCATACACACAAACTCACACATTTACTATATCGTTCATCCATAACAAAATGTTTGTAACTGTAAAGTGCTTTGAAATCTGCTGGAAACCCCCCTTTATGTACAGCGTAATCCACCCCTCTAAAAATGTATTCCACAGTACAAATTCCCTTTATTTATTTAGTTTAAGTACGTCCTGTGTAGGCTGCATTCTTTCCCAGTCTGGAATGTCTCTCGCACTCAGCATCCTAGGAAAATGGTAACGGTTCTCCTATTACAGCGTGCATTCCAGCACGTATACCAACCGCCAGCATTCAAACTGAGATCCATTACAAAGTTAACATGTCCCTACGTGCTACTGTGGTGTTAGTTTATCCTAGAGCGATCATGGAAAAGACAGGGATTTTTAAAAAATTGAAACCACCACAGACTGTTGCTACGTCTCCGCATGAGGACTTTCCCAGACACCATATCGTCACGTCGGGAAGAGACAGAAACAAGAACCACCGCATGATGTGGTTACGTCTGGAAAGTGTTAAACAAGAGATAAAATTATTATAATTTCCTGGTACAGCTCCTCACCGGTGTTCTACCTTCAAAATCAGGGAGACAGAATCAGTGTGTCTTCTTCTTCTTCTGTGTTCCCAGGCCAAATGGCCATAATGGGTAAGGTACGTATGTGTCCGTTTTTTCAGTTTTCACTGGTCTCCCCGCTGCGTACAGCCGACACATTATGATTTCGGAGGAGCTCAAAAGGAGAAAATTATTTTGAAGATTTTTTTTAAAAGGCAGGAGAATGGGCCAATAAGTCAGAAAGATGATAGAAAGCAAAGGGAAAAAGGCAGAGTCAAAGAGAGTGGCAGATTAGAGGAAGTTACAAGCACACAGACTGTCCAGAAGGTGAGGGAACTATTTTTATGAAAGACCCCCCTCAGTATCCCCACGGGGAGAGACTCGTGGAGGGGTCGGGGATCGTCCAGCTCCCTGTATGGAGGCCACTGCCCCGGCCCATGGGGGCCAATTCGTAATGTCGAGATTCATGGATGGGGCGGGGTCATCCAGCTCCCTGTATGGAGGCACGAGGCATCCACCCACTGCCCCAGAATCAGTGTGTCAAAATAGATCTTTACATTTTTAGAGGGTCGCCTGGATAATTTAGGGGGTCTCTCTTTAAAATTATTTTGAGCATTTGTTTTTGTTAAAAACTGCATCAGGTGAAAGTTGCTAGGTTTGTTGATGCACAGGTCTGAAGCCCAGTGCATCAGATGGCAGTTTTGAGAGTCCACAAATGAAACTACAGTGGAACTAGGGTTAAGACCTTGAAAAATCATCCAAATAATGATAATAATAATTTTATTTCATATAGCGCTAAAATCCATACAGTAGTATGCTCGATGCGCTTTACAAAAGCAACATTATAAGATGAAAAGCATGCAGTAAAATCAAATGTCTTAAGTGGGAGGGAGTTGTATAAGGAAGGTAATTCACAGACGCCATCTGCTAGACTATAAATTACCTAATGACTAATTTTAATACTTACAAAGAAGGTCACTGTCTCAGAGAAGTAGGTCTTAAGTGGAATGATAAGTAATTAAAAGGAAGGGTCCATTACAAGGGAGGTTCCACAGTTTCCCTGATATCATAATGTCAAAAATTGTTCAACTACGATGTGTTGGACTTGCCACAAAATCTGGACCCAGAAAAGAAAAGCTTAAAAAACAAATTCCAAAGAAAACAAAAACAGTCGGTGACACCATATGAACAAATACATCGTAATTTGACCTGAAATGACAGAAATATTGATTTTTTTCTTTCTCTTGTGTCAAGTGACATCTTACATCCCACGAAGACGGAGTGTGGCTGCCCACATGCGGGGTAATAAAAAATGGTCACACACACACGTAATGTTCTCATCCCTAGCGGATGCACTTGTACCATAGTGTTCAAGGTCTTCCGCTGTTTGGGATGATAATGGACATCTAACAACAAGTGACATCTTACGGCACTCACACAACAATGTTTTCTGCACAGCGCTATGTTTGTCAGCATTCAGACTGACCTGGGAATGGGAATCTCCTTGTACTCCAACTTCTCCAAGCGGGCCAGGCCCACCATATGGTGGGGGATCACGATGTTGTTGATGTCATAGGGGCTCTCCCCGCGACGTTTGCGCACCTCCTTCTCCTTCTGGGCACCCGAGGGGGGGCCCACTGCGTCACGGGACAGAGGGGAGGCCGCTGGCGTGTCCAAGCTGCTCCCCTGGTGGTAGTCCGCAGAACCTTTCTGCCTTTTCCTTTTCGGTCCTGATATGGAAAAATGTTTTACTAGTTTTTCACTCCTGGTTAAGAAAAAACAAAACAAAGAACGATCAAAGATATAAATCATATAGTGCCATGGGGTGCTTCTAAGTTTTCACTCCTGGTCAAGAAAATGAAAAAACAAAAACAATGAATGATCCAACAAACAAAATCACAGTGCCATGGGTGCTCCCACAAAATCCTAATAAAAAAACAACTGAAACTGGAGCCTCCCAGGGTATGGGCACATTTTCAATGTTGTTGGAAGGTGAGGGTGAAGGTGGGGGGACAATACCCCCTGAAGCTAAAATTCAAAATGCTTTTAATGGATTTGACAGGTTCAGCCAAAGCATAAAGTCTATTATGATTTCTGGATTTCCAGAAAAATAGCTAACATGAAATCTGGACTCCTGCTTTTCTCAAAGTGAAGTGTCACCCATGGTGGACTGCAAACACAGGCCACTAGTATTAGTAGTTAGGG
>CM065703.1:25845967-25870864 GCA_017654935.2 Phymorhynchus buccinoides
CCACAGTTGTCGAGACCCCATATTTATACGTAACAACATCGAAAGCAACATTAACTCAAGGCTGAAATGCGTGCGGACGTATAAAGTAATAGTCTGTTGCATATAGCAATATGCACCTAGGATTTTTTGTATACCCCCCTGGAAATGAACTAGTTTTAGAAATATCTGTGAGTGCAAAAAATAGCAAAATCTAAAAGCAAAAATTTGCCTCAGTAATCCTTGGATTAGCATTTTCTTTATACGAGTGACACTTAATTGAGCCATATCTTGAAAACTGAGATTATTAGAGCAAATAAAATTGGTATCACAAGATTCAGCATTGATTGCAGGAATGTAAAACAACGCCATTTATTTTTATGCTAGAAAATCACATAATAAAGTCGCATTGAGAAAACAGTCATTGAAAACAGGTTTAGTACCACAATGAATGAAAAAATACTATATGAACACCTAGAGCTAGCAGCCACTGTAGTGCTCAGCTGCGAACAAAACATACGCGTACACACAATTTACTCTTACTGACTTCCAGATGCGGCATATTGTTCTACTGTGAAGGCCCTGCTTGCTGCAAATACAGTTTCTCCCATCTCTTTCAGAAGGAATGTTCCATGTCTGAATCCTCCTACAACCCACACCCTGATTCTTTTTCTTTCATGTCAATAACCACTTGCATAGAAGACAGAGTGCATGCACTTGTTCTATCGAATTAAGAAAGCTACGGCCACACTTGAAGATGGTTTTATTTCCTCGTTGTATATCCATGAGAAAGTAACATCAGCACAGAGAAGCCAGCGACAGGAGGAATGCAGCAATTGACCAAGGTAAAAACAACCTTCGTCTAAGGGAAGACAAGCCAAACTGTCTGTCCCTGACCAGAGAATTGGAAATGGAAGAGGTTTGTGGCAGAACGTGAAGGGGTGGACAGCAAGGCAAGCGTATGTCTTCAAATTTGTCAAATAATTCTGCTTCAGTTTCATCCTTCATTTGGACAGTACTGGGCAATGGGTTGGGCAGGAAAGGATACAGCAACAGCAGGGGACATGTGTCAACACGGTGGTCAGGTATTGAGGCCAAGATCGGTTCAGGTGTGACAGGGTGGTCAGAGGCAGACTGCGGATCGAAAGAACTCTGTAGAAAGTGGCTATTGTACATTTCGAAGCAATTGGTTTTCTCTGTCTTTGCTGCTACAGCTGTATACCTAAGACAGGTTTGTCCACATCTCCTAGCTTCAGACAATTGAGCAAAAAAAGCACCCTCCCCCAGGGCTTCAACATCAGCCATCAGTTTCTGCTTGTTGTCTGCTGCTGCTTGACACCTCTCTCTGGCACAGCCCTAGCCTTGGCTCTTCATCCTGATCTACCATGGCATCATTGAGTTCTTGCTCTTCTAACAACTATAAGATGTTTGGGTATAATGTTACAGATCAGCTCCCTAAGCGTTGTGTATCCAGGGTGACAGTTGGCCAATCAGCTCACCCTTACGTCGGATTTACCATATTCCCAATTAAGCTGATTGGCCAACTTCACCCTGGGTAACAGCGAGAGAGGGAGCTGATCTTAAAATTTGCCAATGTTTGTAGTTGTCCACTTCTCTAATCCGAGGAGCAATTTCTCTGGCTTTCGCCAGAAGGGCAGTTTGCTCCTCTGCAGGCTTTGTTGACAGCCAACCAGAAATTGGATGGCTCCTCTTTCACAATGTTTAAAGTGGCATGGTGGTGCAGTGTTTTTGAATTTGTAGTCGAGTTCAGCAAAACATGCTTCCCCCAACAAATTGGTCAGCTGGCAGTGTTCCATGCACTGCCTGGCCTGGTCATCTGGAGCATTGTCATATTTTTTATCAGGAAGAATGTCCACAAGCTGGCGCAGACCTGTTTACCCCCTACACAGGTGTTGAGTAGTCTGGATAGCGGAAATGAGTAGCTTGGCTCAAAATGTGTAGTTTTATTCATTAAACCATCAGACAAATGTTCACTGACAATGAGTAGTTAGAGCATTATTTTTCAATTTTGAAGAGTAGTAGAGGTCAAACATCGGAGTAAGATAAACTTATAGATACTACTGATCGAAAAGAGTACAGATAAACAGGTCCTGCTGGCGGCTCTAAAAAGTCTCCAACTGAAGTGTCCTGCTCTCCAGGGCTTTTATGACTTGCAGGAGTGGCTCATCAATGGCATTGGCAGTGTCCCTGGTGTCTGGCAAGGGCTTTTATGACTTGCAGGAGGAATGGCTCATCAATGGCTTTGTCATTGTCCCTGAAGCCCAGGTTTCTGGCAAGGGCTTTTATGACTTGCAGGAGGAATGGCTCATCAATGGCTTTGTCATTGTCCCTGAAGCCCAGCACAGATTCAGCTGTTGGTGACTGTGGCACTCTCAGTCTGTGACTCTCTATGTCATGTGAAACTGCATCCACATCTCCAAGAAGAATTTCTGGCTGTTGTTCTACTTGTTGCACGAAGACATAGAGAGGCTGGATGAACTAGTACTGGTCCAGGTAATGTATGTCACTGTTGATCATGAACCAGAAGGGCCCTGTGATGTAGACATACATCAGTGTTCCCGATTACGCAGATCTGCACGTAAATTACGTACAAAGTTTCAAGTATACATTTTTCAGTCAATACGTCATTGTGACGTACAGTTTTTCTCTCAGCCGATTGCTTCCTCAAAACGTGTTCGGACCGGCGAATCAGAATGATGAAGCCATTTCGGCTTGCGGGAATACGTACCAACAAAATTATAATGGGCCTATTCTTTCACTACTAGGCCTATGCCATGCTTGAAACAGACGACAAAAAACTAAATCATGAAAGCCACAGAGTAATATTCCCTTTGTTTCATCGCCACCCATGCTGCTTGACACGTGCACTGCTGCCAAGACGTTGGCTTAGGAAGCAAAAAAATAGGCGCCTGCTTCGCTGGATTGCGAAAAACTTTGACGACAAAGTTCTTCCAAAGACTCTGAAAGTTTTAAGTGAAGAGGTGACAAAAAACCCTCGAACCAAGTTCCAGGCCCTTCAAGTTCTACGTCAACTGTCAGTAGTGATGAAAAGAAGAAAGTAACTTGCAAATTCAAGTCAAGTTGGTGTGAAGAATTCGACTGGCTTCAGCAAGCGTAGGACTGGCAAGACTCTTCTGCCAGTGTCATAATTGTCCATTTATTATGGCTTTTATTTTGACCCTCAACATTTTTCAAATGACCCTTAAAATTTGGGTGCAAAGGGTCATGATGACCCTTAAAAATTTGGAAGCATGTGGAACACTCATACATTAGAGCAAGTCCCAGCACCATGACCGAGAGCTTGTCACACAATGCATCAGCTTGAACGCTGCCTTGCTTCAAGTTGGATGGTGGCCGATGCTGAAAGAAGGCGGTGATCAAATCCTTGTGGTGGATCAGGCGCTTGCCGCTGCACAGAAGAGGTATTGAACCTGTTGGCTCTGAAGCTGGTGATGACCCTCTTTCTCATGCATTGCGCAAAATGTAAGCCACAAATGGTGACACCCACACTTCTCATCCTCAGGCCCAAGCTTGTCACACGCCATCGCCGAGACATATCTGCGAGACTGCTGACTCTGATGTACTTACCGCTAAATGTGGCAGTGCCTCTCGCCACTCAGTTGTCCTTGCAGGCCGTTGGGTCTCTGGCAACTTCTTTTGGGGCTTTGTCAGCTGCCGGCCGCGACAGTCCCAGCAGAAAGTGGGCTTGGCAAGTGCAGAACGTCCAGTTTGAATGTTTGGGTAAACATTGTCTGCACTACCCCTCCAGCTGCCTATCAAAGGCCTCATTTTTGCCGGCGTCTGTCTGTCATTCACTCGACAACTAAGTTTTGAAGGATTGTTTTTAGCGTGGCTGGGTCTGCAGTCAGCTGGGCTGCAACGACAAGGCATCAGAGTTGCAACTGAGATTGTCAAAAGTGGGGCAAGCCGCCACTCACCTTGAAAAAGGGGGTACTTGAGAAAAGAATAATTCCGTCGACTTCATTTGTTCGACCCACGGTGCCATGTTTTTTTTTTTCTCCAGTCGTCTTGGACTTGTTCCTTTTTTCCGATTATCAGCACTCGAGTTTGGGTCACTCATCAGTCTGAAGGTCACGGGTTGGTGTTCAAAGCTGGCTTCTTGCCGTCGCCAATGGCCGTTTCAATCTTCCTGAGTCCTGCTTGTCGAAGGGACTAGGTTGGTGGGGAGCGATGCGTTGTTTTTTTGAACGCGAAGTCCGAACAATAAGTCCCTGCTTTTGCGTTTGTCGCCATTTTTCTGCACCCGAGTGCTGATGACCGAAGCCGGCGTGTGTCGTTAATATTACATTAAAACAACGCTTTCATTGGTCGATTCATAGTATACATATCTACCTAGTTGTCCATTGAAATTGCTTGTTATGTGGCAGCGCTGTTGGGGAGAGATTGAGGAGGCTCCTGCCAACGGTGGACTATCTGATCGTAACGGGCGGCACATTCAGGTTTAAAAGTGCGGGGAATGGTTTCTTTTTTGCGCGCATCTTGTCTCGGCGAAGCTTTTTTTTTAATTTGCGGATTTTATTTTTTTAATTGCGCGAATCCCGCAATCGGCCTCTAGTTGCAGACTTCTGTAAGCAAGTCAGTTGAGGCTTATGCAGAGCGCAGATCAAGGAACCGTCTGGCGCTGGTGCTGCAGTTTGGCGCGTACGAGGAGTCAAAACGGCAAGCGATAGATGGTCCTTTGGTCTTTCTCAAGGGCGCTACATGGCCTATAGGAGCTCTTTAGTTTTTTTTAATGTCCGCATCAACATGAAAATGCAAATCGTTTTTTGAAATAATGATTCAGAAATGTGAAGGACGAGCGTACCGTGGGCCGGGTCAGCAAACCTTAGGGTTAAGTTTTGGACGGAAGAGCAAGTTCACTGAAATGCACATTAAAAACGCTGCAGGCTGACTGTTTTTGATGATATCACACTAACCCTACGAACAGGACCTATGTTCAACCAACACTCAAAAAATACGCATATTCACAACAGGGGCATGAAATTTTCGCGCTTGGGTCTCTTGTTTTTTGTGGGGGGGCAATGGAAGAGGCTCATCTTCTTGGTTTCTAACTGGTTTAACACGGCTCTCTTGAGGTTGCTAGGTCTGGCCTCCAGCCTTCTTGGGTCTCTTGTTTTGTGGGGGGCAATGGGAAGAGTCGTGCATCTTCTTGTTCTACCTGTTTACCATGCCCGGTCTTGGAGGTTGCCTAGGTGGTCTGCCTCCAGCCCTTCTTGGGTCTCTTGTTTGTGGGGGGCAATGGGAGCGAGCTCATCTTGCTTGTCTAACTGTTTAAATCAACGCTCTGCTTGAGGTTGCCAGTCTGCTCACAGCCTTCTTCGTTTAGCCTCAACTTTGGAGCAACGGAGCTGTCCTCTTCTTTTTAGGTGGCTTTTTGTTCCTCAGGCTGTTTCTTGGACTCCTTTAGCTCCTGCTTTTGTTGCTTTAGATTTTTTAAATTGTTTGCGTGATGAATGGTTTTATAAGATTGTTTGTCTGTTTAAAAATGCTAGCAGTTCTTTTTCTATTTTGCTGTATCTGCTCTGGTAAGATCGTTTATTTTCTACTTGGCAGCTGTTCAGTTTCTGTTTGTGATGTGTTCTTTTTCCGTTAGTGAGGGACGTACAATGTTTGCTTTGTTCAAACTGTGAGTGGGTTTGTGTCTCTTTTCTTAAGCATCGTCTTTTGAATGCACTGATCTCTACATCTTTTGTCAATCCCTCAAAATCCAATGTTGTGGAAGATGTAGCTGGATGAGCCAGTTGTGACTTTCACTGCCGGTAGGAGTCACAGGCGACAACAGTGGGAGTAGTGTGAGGTGGGTGGATTGTGCAGTTGTGTCTAAGGTCCACCTCAGGCTGAGGAACGGGGAGTGAAGGGCTGGTTGTTGTGACATGACCTGTGCTGGTAAGTCAGGGACAGAAGCAACAAAGCAGGCAGAGGGGGGTGGAGGCTGAGGAACAGAGAGGGCTGGTTGTTTGTGGGAGCACCTGTGCTGGTAAGTCGGGGACGAAAGCACGGAAACATCGTGGGGGTGGAGGCTGAGGAACAGGATAGGGCTGGTTGTTGTGGACACCTGTGCTGGTAAAGTGCAGGACAGAAGCACAAACCAGAGGGGGGTGGAGGCTTGATGTTGGGGCGGAATGGGTCTGGGTTGTTGTGGATCACCTGTGCTGGTAAGTCGTGGACAGTGGAAGCACAAACAGCAGTGGGGGTGAGGCTGAGGAACAAGGAGAATGGGCTTGGGTGTTTGTTGTGACACCGTGTCTGGTAAGTCGGGACAGGGAGAGCACAAACAGCAGAGGGGGGTGAGGCTGAGGAACAGAAGAAAGGGCTGTTGTTGTGTGACGACTGTTGCTGGTAAGTCTCGGGACAGAAGCACAAACATCGTGGGGGGTGGAGGCTGTGAGGAACAGGAGAAGGGATGGTTTGTTGGTGGGACACCTGTGCTGTAAGGTTCATGGGCAGAAGCACCAGCAGTGGGGGGGTGTGTAGGCTGGAGTACAGCTAGTAATGGCTGGTTGTTGTTGGACACCTGTGCTGGTAAGTCAGGGACAGAAGCACAAACAGCAGTGGGGGGTGGAGGCTGATGAACAGGAATGGGCCGATTGGTGTGGACACCTTTGCTGGTAATCATGGACAGAAGCACAAACAGCATGGGGGTGGAGGCTGAGGAACGGAAGAGGGCTGGTTTGTGTGGACACCTGTGCTTGGTAGTCTGGGACAGAAAGAGCACAAACAGCAGTGGGGGGTGATCTGAGCAGACTGAGATAGGCGCTGGGCTTACTCAATGCTCCCTCTTCGTTCACAGGCTAGCACGATCGTCCCTCTAAATCATGCATTTACTTGCACCACCACATCTCCTTTTATGCTTCTGCATCTGTGTCACTCTCTTGAAATCTTTTTTATAAGTTTGGTTTAAACTGGTCCAGCGGAGTCATGTTCTTAAACGCTTTAGCACATCTGCATTTGCTGACGTCGTACTCTGCCACTGTATTTGCTTGTTTGATGCGGTTGGAAAAACGCTTAGCACCCACTTGATTAAAGAATGCTCTATTTTTCTCTGTTTTTGGTGTGCAGACTTGGATTATTGGAATACTAGTAAGAGCTATGTATTGAGTAAAGTTTAGATTGTGTATTTTGTTGTCCGTGTATGTCTTGTTCCAAAAAAAAAAAAAAAGCGAAATCAACAAGCGAAAAGTGTTGACGCTGAAGCTGTTTTGGCACGTCAGAATGAGGTTGCGCCGTCTGCTTGCAAAGTTCACCGCACTGAGTCTAATAACCGGCACGTCTAAGGATCTTTAACGAAATAACTGAAAACTGGCACGGAAATATCCATTATATTATGAAATAGGCAAAATTTCTTTGGAATTCGAGAGCCTAGTAGTCAAAATGTCGGTACGCAGAATGTCATGAATCGCCAGGGCTCGAATCGTATATCGGATCGTGCTTCATCGAGTCACCACTGACATGCGGCTACGCCCCCGCTTCTACTGCTGCCTTAAACGATTCTTCTTGCTATCACCGCTTTCACTGTCGATATCCGAGCCTAACAAAGCCTAAGAATTCGATATATTAAACAAACAATTGCGACGCTAATTTCGCAGTAGGAGCTTCGCCAACTACGAAAAGTCCCGCGCATATGTTGATAGTGAACTTTACTTTCTGACCGATTGAATACTTGAAAAATCGCATACAACTAAGATATGCGAATGGCGGCTTGCCGGACGAGAAGCTAGTAGAAGAGCCTCGTTCTGGAAGCTAAGTGGGGTAGCCATCTACTACTCTGATTATTAGTAACATAAAGTAGGTCCGCGAAGCATTGGTTTGGGGTACCGCCGGTGGCTCTGGGGCGACACGAGTGCGCGCTGTCATACAGGGAAGAATCTGGCTCGGGGCGACCCATTGCCCTGCAGTGTGGCTAAGGTTAAGAGTCTGCACATAGTGTCTGAAGCCACAAAAGCAGTGTTTGTGCCGTGGAAACTTTCCTGTGCCTGAAAGTTCATTTCAAGCAATAGGCCATTTAGGAATGAGGGCAAAGTAGGAGCATTAGATGGGTGATTTGGAGAATTGACACACAGAAAATTTCTTGCGACAACAGAATGCATCGCTTGGTGACATATAGATCGCGCCGCGAACTGGGTGGTCAGAGTGTTGTGGGTGTCCAAGGAGAAGACTGTGTGATGTCCGGGCTCTACAGATTTCAGCTGGTTCAACAAATCTGTATTAAATTACCAAGTTTTGAATGGGAATCAAGCAGAACTGCTAAAGATCATCAAAGAGGTTTTGAGTAGTAAGAGGGCAACTGAATCATCCCCTCATAGTTGAAGCTGCAGGAGCTAGTGGCCCTTCTCTACTCTCCTGTTCCTCAGCGCTGCTTTTCCTCTTCCCAGACTTGGTTCTCCCCGTTCTTTCGCCGCTGCAGCTGACTGTGTAAAAAAGTCACATACGGCTCTCTAGCCCCTACAAATGAAAAATAATAATAAAATATAATAAACATAAAAGTAAATTAGATAAAAAATAAGAATTAAAAAATAAATCGTTATAATGAATAAATAACAGAAAGTGGCTATTGAAAGTTATTTATATAGAATGTGGTTAAGTAAGATAAAGAAAGGGGGTGGGGTGGGGTGGTAGGGAGTAGGGGGGGCGTATGTACTTATTGTCTATCGGGATAGGTCATGATGCGATGTGGTTGGGGTTGGGGGGTCTTTGAGTGAGTGATAAATTGTTATGTCATAGTGTTTGTAGTAGCTTAGGTAGGGCGCCTAGTATGGTGGTGGTGGTTTTTATTAGATGTGTTGCAGCATGAATACAAAATGAGTAAAATATTGAATCGACATACGCATCGCCGCATATATCTTTTTAATATTAGTTTTTTAATAGGAGTGTTTCCTTCTTTTAATGAGAGGGAGAGAGTACAGAGAGAGAAACGAGGTTGACTGTAACAAGATCGTCTCCAAGCAGTTTAATCATTCTTGGCAGTCCACTTGTCGGTAAAAGAACAACATTTAAACACAGAAAACTACAATCACATGCTTGAAAAAAATGGTTCAATGAAGTAAAGCGCTATCGACTGCTTAGTAACACAAGACTATGTTTTTTGAAGATTTTCCTATTACAATTTTGCTTAGTTCAACAATCGAATTTCGACCGTGGCGACACTTCCTGGCAATTTTGTCAGATCGTTTTGGGCCATCTTCAAATGCGATTTTCTTTCCCAAAAACGATCTTACAAATCACTGATCTAAATCCATTTTTAACATAGCCATAACGGCACATGAAATAAATACACAACATAACTCTACACAGCAAATATCAGGCGAAAAGGTTTTTGGTTTGGGTTGTTGTGATGCGTGTATTACTAACCTAAAAGAAGCGCCAATCAACCCAAATGAACTGACTAGCTTGATCGAGCACTGTTGCACTTCTTTCTTTCCCACCATGGCTTCGGTAGACAGGGGGGGGGGGGGGGGTTCACTTTGAACCTTCTGTGGCTTAGCGACGCTAACACGCATCCGGTCATGTTTAACACCATTTTAAAGTGGAGAAAATAAGCTTTCGTTTCTAATAGGCTTCGTAGCTTTATAATCGGAAACAATGATTAAATCGAGCACGCGGGGGGGGGGGGGCACTAAATTGGAGCAAGTTTGGTGGGCTAACAAGGGGAACGGTTGGGTTAAAAACGGGGAGAACAGTGGGGTGCTGGTGTGTTTGTGTCGCGCGCGTCAGTAAAGGGATACACCATGAACGTAGCTGAGAGTCTCAGCTTTTCCGCTGATGTCAAGCGTTTTCATTGCTTCACTTCGGAAATGCCACAGCTATTTTGTTACCCTACAAAGTTTTTCTTAGACAGCAAAGCAAGCCGAGCCATATAAATGGCAGCGCACAGCGACGGTCCGCGAAACCCACGCTCGTTTTTTGTGTTGCAGAGCAATTCTCACACATTCTTGCACATAGGAATAAATGACACAGAAAAGTAGAAGATAGTTTTATGCAACGATAACTAACGTTTTAAAATTCATTATCACTAGCAACAGCGCACTGGAAGAGGCTGATCCAAGGTGGGGGGCCGTTGTGACACACCGGTGGGGTGCGGAGGGGGGGAAATCATCGAGTGCGAGGGCGCCCATTGTTTCCCATGCGTGCTTAAGAGCCCTGGAAGCCCACCTACAATTACTTCAGCAATCACATGACATCATTCTCAAACATACTTCATAGAACAGAAAATCACAACATAAAGTTTAAAAAAAATGAAACAAGGTCATCGCCAAGCGGCAGATATTGTCCTTTACCCAGTTACGCCCTTACATGCCCCGCCCTGTACCTCCCTTCTACCTTAACATCTTCGGTCCTTCCGTCCTCCTTGTCCTTTAGGTGAAGCATCTACACACCCTTGACTGGGTGCAAATTGTTTTCCGGGATGCACACCCTTAATTGGGGGGGTGCACACCCTTAACACTGACACATGTCTTCCGCTCGGCGAGATTTAAGCCCCACGTGGCACATTTTGATGACTAGGATGTCTTTTACTTTTAGTATTAGACCCACTCATTTACCGGGACGTACACCCTTAATTAGTGGGGTGTACACCCTTAATAGGGTGTACACCCTTAATCAATGGGGTGTACACCTTTAACTCGGAGACATGTCTGCCACTCGGCAACATTAAATCCCACGTGGCATAATTGTACTGCAATGTCTTCTACTCTTCTTTTTACAACCCCCCCCCCCCCCCCTACACACACAAAATTTTGGAGTGATTCTATACAGTATGTCCTAGATATTAGTGAGGGTGAAGAAAAAAGGAAACCTGTCTGCCTCTCGTAGAGAGTTCGACTTTTCTATTGTTCCCACGTTGGGGTGACTCTGACTTATATATCTACGTGGGAAAGTATGTCGTTAATCATCTACTTACGTCGGTGATTCTAACCCCCTGACCACAAATACTCGAATACACACAGGAGTGGCTCGGTCACATGGGTTGCGCAGGCAGATATCAAGCTGAAACCTCGTGAGATATAGTACCGATGCTCGCATCATTAGGAATTTTCTTCGTATGTCAAACGTCTTGTCTCTACTCTCTCTCGTGGGTAAGCATATGTGCTCACATGCTCGGAGGTTCCGTAGAATTAGATAACGGTGTTCTGTGTATAGAAGTATGCGCGTGAACATGTCGAACAGGGATATAAACACGTGGAGCGCCAGTGTCAAGAGATGGAGCCACAAGAGGAGTATAAAATAAGGTTGGAAGCAGTGTGAATCTCACATAGATTGTGCGCGGGCACACACACTGTTAAGTGTAATGAGAACATGGATACGGCAACAGAGTCAGGGTGGGAGAAAAGGGGGCGGGGAGTGTGGTGTTGCAAAGCCTACCGAGCGCCTCACCGGGAAACCGTGTCGCTCGGTGTGGACCGTCATGACAAACAAAGGACGAGGTTAGATGCGCCAGTAAAGTACCGACAAGATGCGACAGGAGCGAACGAGTGTTCGGCTATGACGTGATGTGATCGTGTGCAAAAGAGACATCGGACAGATCAGGTGTGAGAACACACACAGGGTGAGAGGTTGTGTGTCGGGGGTGTACATAATAGTCAGTGGTACACAGGTTGTGGTCCACAGGACGCAAGGCTCTGGGTGGTGTGTGGGACAGCCGGGAAGATAGCTTTTTCTGTAGGACGGTCATGCCTCCTAACGTGGTGATACAACCACACAACAAAAAGTTGAAGCGAGATTCGGAAGAGAAGAGGGAGAGACTTGGACAAGACAAGAAACAAAAGCAAAAAAACAAACCAAACAAAAGAAAAAAACATAAATAGAGAAATAGACTACTGAGCGAGCATAGCAGCGTACAGAGTCGCCATCAACTTAGTAAGGTCGGAGGTCTGAGTGTGGAGCACACTCGGGTAACCCGGTAGTACAATGCGTGGGGGCTGTACACAGTTCTTAGGCACGCAGCTGGCAGCGCCCGACGGGAAATTGGGGGAGGGAATCGGGGGGCAGTCCAAGTGTGGGCACGGTGGAAGAGGATAGGATGCTCATAATGTGGATGGACGGAGTGCTGCCACTAATAAAAACCGCGAGAAGTATGTCGCCAAAGGCGTGACTTTAGGGCGGGAGAGGTGCTACTCTGGTGGGTGATCACAGAAGATCGTGATACACTTCCTGTAGGGAGAATTTTGATCATGAAGGAAGAACAGAACTGATACCACACTAGTGAATTGCACATGATGCGGGGTCATCAGGCAAACCCACAGACACAGGTGGGATGCATGACCACAGGGTTCATACACACCAAGGCAAAAAAAATCAAGGACTTATCCAGAACCATCGACCTCCTTTATAAAGGCTGAATCGATGTAGTAGCCACCGCGCTTCAAGATTAGAGCCTGGCGTTGAAATTTACCACGCATGGCATTTAAACATGCAGACCTACCATGCCCTTTCATGACATGTGTGAGTGAGGCAATTGTTGAGTGGTGGCACTATTGAAAAGTGTGTGTGTGTGTGTTTGTATGCCGCGCATAGTGTGTGTGTGTGTGTGTGCTGTACGTGTATGGTGTGAGTACATCGTGGTAGCACGTGTGTGTAACACATGCAAGCAATGCCCCTGTCTACGCTATGTTCATGTATCAGCATGCATGTGGGTGTTGTGATTATGGTGCGCACATGTGAGGTGTGGTGCTACTGTGTGTGTTTGTGAACACTGTGTGATTGAACAATTGTTTGAAGTGTGCTTTGTCACCTATCTCGAAGAACCAAGTATAGTCTGTAGCTGGTGTGTGTGTAGTACACATGTATGCCTGCATACACGTATGCATGCGTAATGCGTGTTGGTATGTATAGATGTAAATTCAGAAAACAACAAGGTTAATTGGTAGACAATTGGATGATGAGGGGGGGGAGGGAGGGGTGTCACTGTGTTTTTGTGTGCGTGCGCAAAGATGAAAAAGAGAGAGAGAGATAAGAGAGAAGAGGAGAGAGAGAGAGAGAGAGTAGAGAGGAGAGAGAGAGAGAGCGATTTTCTAATTACAGTTTGTTTGTTTGCTACTGACAAACTCGGTCGGAACTTGCCGTTTTGCCCATCTACTAATCCGCAAGACAAAACGATCAATCCTGGTTGATTTTTTTTGTAGCAAAGTGTCATCATGTCAAGCAATCTGACTTTCCACAGTCTTTGGCAAGCACTCAGTCTACCTTTTTTTCCGGAACCGGAAGTACATTAAGGGGGAATAATTCTAGCAGAAGACAACTGTCACTATCAGTCACGCTAGGCCCTAGATGATCGCGATTTATCTGAACGCTCTAAAAAGTTTGTTTTCCTATTTAAATTAGTTTCCTCTTATTCAATATTTGTGTGTGTGTGGAGAACAGATATATGACTTTTGAGGATTGAGATAGAACATGTGGTTGGCTCTATATAGAAATTCCAGTGAGTCATTTTGGGCCTTTGCTGTTTTTTCCTAGATAGTTTCAAGCCTGGAAAAGGCCCGGTCGATCCTCAGGACTTTCGAACTCCTGTTACTAGCAAATTATCGTCCAGCGTTACAACCTGACTGGACTGGGGTAAGTGGGTTATTGTAAAACTTCACTTTCCCTCTAATGTGCGCTACACATCCCGTATGTAATCAAATGTGATGGCCATCTGCATCCAGGTTAACTTAACTATCAAGATTATAATAATTAACGCCTCAGTTTGTCTATAACCTAGTCGCACTGACCTTGGGAGCTGTAGCATCTGGTGCTTAAAGAATTTGTGCTATGGATTTTCTGTTAATGAGGATATCCTTTGCTTTGCGTAGAGAATGGTCGCAATTATTTATAATGGCAATAAATAGTTGTGATGACCATTCTGCAGATTCTGAATACTGAATACATGTAATGTGGTAATCCAAAAAATATGAAGGAATGCTAGAGCTGATGAAATTGTCGTTTAAAAAAAGCATATCTGGCTGGCTCAAAGTTGATCCATGCTGTTTAGGAATCCTTCCAGGCAAAATGATGCATGCCTATTGCAGATTGTGCGTGCCAAAGAAATACTAATTTGTATGAGAAAAGTATTTCAAGACTCACTGGCTGACTGGATAATCCAGCGCTAGCGTTTTTTCCTGATAGGGCTTCTTCTTCCCTTCGTGGTCTAGCTAGGGCTGGGGCTACCTTTCTGCCGCCTAAACAAATGGAAGTGCAACACAAAGTCTTCAACGTCCATCAGGGTTCATCTCTCCATTGCAAAGCTATGTGTAGGCTGACAATAATGTTCTGTCTAACTGGTTCAATCCGCTTCTTAGTTTTTTGCGCACGTGAAAGTCTTCAACTTAAAGAACTTTTTAGGATTGCCAAACGCAAGACAGGCCATCATATTACTTTTATAGGCCAACAGAAAAGCATTATGACTTTGAGGTAATTCCAATTTTTTTCTGCATTAAAACATATTATTGTATGATACAATATTTAAATTTAATAATCAACTTTTTTTTTTTTAAATCAGCGCTAATAATACTGTGAAATTGAAGATTAGAATTCTGTTGGTTTGGGTGTCCACAAACAAAAACTATTTTACTGTCCTTGTCCATGCAGGGGGGGTGGGGGGAGACTGACTTAACCCTTTCACCAGCAATAGTCGCATTTCGCACGCGGGACGGTGGAGTTGAACTACCTATTGTCACTAAAAGGCATCAGATGGGGTCTATTATCCAAAGACCTTTGTCTTTATTTTTGGGAAAAAGGATAGACTTTATTTTATATATTCACAAAAAAATCCCCAATACTGCAGATGTATTTATTCTCTATCCAGGTAAATTAAATGGAATAATTTGAGCTGAAATATTGCTGGCAGTGAAAGGTTATGAAGAACGCGTCTATAAACCATCTACCGTTCTGATTGGGACTCAACCCGTGGCTACGGACAGGAGCCGGTGTGTTTTGCCCATGTCCCCTGTCCTGAGGGCAGAGCCTCAAAGCCGAACAGAGAGAGGCATCTTGCTGCAAGGCCACCTACCACGATAACTGGTCATCATCAGTCCCATACAGCCCCATCATGCTGTGTATGGTAACTCTCGAGCAACACTATGTACGCTATAGTTATCATGTTTCGCTCAACATTCAACACTAGGGCAGGTCGCTGCTTCATTACATCAAAATTATTTTTAAAATAATGCTTAACTGCCTTACCGCACGAGCTTTGAAAATTTGCAGTATTGTTTATATTAAAACAAAATTAAAAGGCTAGCCTATTATGTTTATAATCCAAAGTAAAAATTTTTTTATTAGCAGATTTAAAAAAAAGCATGACAAGAAGATGAAGAGTAGGGGGTAGTGACATCGTTTTCATTCTTGCCGTCCTAAAAATAGACTAGAAAGTCATTTCATTGGTTGAAAACTTTAAGGGACCATAGAGGACCACTTTTATACCCGTTTGGGTTTGCATGGCTTTTCGCTAGTTGTAAAGTGTGAAATGTTTTTTATACAACGACTGTACGCTGATAGGTACATTCGGTTGAACGGTTGTAAAGGGAGAGCAATCGGCCAGTGTGAATGAGTGTAAGCGTCAGCACAAGGGCGGGGTGTTTTGAGGAGGGGCCATCATGAGGGAGAAGGGCAATGTTGGTAGTCGATTGGCAAACGAAGAATAGAGACCTCTCAGCTCATTAAATCTGCTTTGTCGCAGGGAGCGTATGATGAGCTATGCACTATTGGGATTCTAACTACCATGGCATGTGGTAATTCTCTAACTCTTAAATTAAATGATGAAGCAAGCGTAAGCCCAATACTACAAGATGATGGGTTGATATAATTATAGAAATTGAGGCGTTAGATTTAGTTTACTTTGGTGTTTAGTTGCTCAGCTATAATTGTTGGATACTGCGTCATGCATAAAGGCCAATTAGAATTAAAGCGCTTCAAAATGGCGAGGGAAACATCAGGGGACAAAAAATTTGGCAGCTACACACATAAGGGCATGTCCACGTCAGAATCGGGAGCAGTTAGAAAAAGCAGACGTATTGTGATGTGGTATAGCTTGAGTTTTGAAGTTGCTGTCATAGTCCCGTGGGCAACAGCAGAATGGTGCGTTCTCAGGTCCTGGTCACACGGGGACAGTAAAACGTGCAAGGCAGGCGGGGACGAGATAGCATGGCCTACATGTACTTTCAAAACAAGCAACGATGAAAACCTAGGACGAAAATGGAGTCAAACAATGATTGCAGTGACGAGCGTACTAATGTGGCTATTCTAGCAATAACTTATTTGCTTTGAGAAAGAGAGTAATGGAGAAAGAAAGCACACACAAAATAAAAGAATAGAAAACTAATGGCGCGAGGTAGGGTAACACCGCAACACCGTTCTATTTCTGACTCCCAATAGTCCCTTCTGTATGCTTAGCCACACTTTCAACTTGTGACTTTTATACTATTTAATCTATAAAACTGCACAACAGCCCATTTCGGTTAAAAAAAAGTGACTGAGCCTTTGGTGAAGAACAGAAAGCACTTGGTACGTTACGGGGGGTGATCCGGAGGGCCGACCTTGCGGGGGTGGGGGGCTTGATAGGGGGTGCATGGGCTGCGCGGGTCCGACGGGTCCTCTGGGCATGGGCTGTGTGGCTCTGGCGCGCCGCGACAATTCGACGCACGGGTGTTCGACCAACTGGCCGCTTGACAGCCGACGTGGGTAGGAGCGTTGCACAGTACGACAGGTGCTGGCTGCACTTTGGCCGAACCTCGTAGTGCAGCGCCGCTAGTCGCTCAACTAGTTGCGTTTGCTTAAAGGAATGTTTGAGTCGGGCGAGGCAGCGGGCCGCCCGACACGAATGTATCCAACACCGCGGCTAATTCCATTGGTTCCGTCTTGGGGGGCGGTCACCAGTCGACGATAATGAAGATGACGTAGGGGGCTGCCCCCTTTCCCGTCCACACTACCAGTGCTGAGAGGAGGAGGTGCGATCAAAGCAACACGCGTTGGGGCGGCGGCTGGAGAAGGGCGGCCCGGCGCTTACGAGTCGTCGGCTTGCCCGGCGAGAGCGCACCGGGCACGGGAGAGGAGGTGGGGGCTGGAGTTGGCCCCGGGGGACGACAGTTGCCAGGGACTGGTCAGTACGGGCTGGCGCTGTTTGTCAACGTTGATCGAGTAGAGCATATACAGGCAGGGGAACACGCTCAGTGCCTGTCCCCTGTGGAAGGAGGATTAAGCGGTTCTTGATTCACTTCTCACACTGCAGGGGAAGTATCTGAGCGACCACAACCTGCAAGGACCTCATCTTGGAGAAGGGACGTTCTCCCAACACACAACAGTTCATTCTAGCATAACTTCCCCTCTCCTCGCTCCCGCATACGAATTCTCCGAGCTGTTTTGGCAGCAATGGCGGGTGATGTCAGGATGGCAGAGACGTGGCCTGCAGCCAGGTCCAGCGCGTGATGGCAACGCTTGCACCAGATGTCAATGGCCACTTTTCCACTCGCACAGTCTTAACTCTGCAGCACAGTGCCAATTTATGGATCCATAAATATAGCTGTAGTAGGAATGTGACATTTCTGGGGTACTTGCAAAAGTATGTACTTTGCGCAGCGTATGCAGGATCAAAATGGCGGTTAGCATGCATTACAAAACTTAAGTCAAGTATCCTGACAAGATTGGCTGTATGCATGAAGATTTTGAATAATAGATTATCCATGCATTAGACAAGACGCATGAAGTACGCGATTAACAACACGGGAGCACGAAAGCTATAAAGAGTAACAGCATTACATTCTGTAACGATACTTTCAGGAATTAGTGTAAACGTTGTACACATATAATAATGGGCATGCAAGAGTCATCTTTCCAGCTTTCACAAGTTCACTTCCAGCTTAATGCTATTACTAGCTTTACAATTTTGATCTATAGGTCAAACCGTCCATTTTATTTCTAAGACCCTCTGTTAAGTCGACCACCTTCTCATTTGGCGGACTGGATATTTTGCATCGGATGCATTTTTTACTATGTAAAACGACCTCTCTAACGACTTCCCTAAAACGTGACTTAACATACCGCTAGTTTGTCGTTTTGTATGACCCGTATACTGTCGTCATGCATAGAGGGCTCTCGATGCACAAAGGAAACAACCACGTGATATGTTCCCGGTCTCTAGAAGGGCCTGAAAGCGTAGTCCTTCCCTTTCGCATTGTAGAAAAATGTCAGTATAGCCGTAAGCAAAAGCACCTGACACAACACCACTGACCCTTTGCACCCACAAAGAAAACCACTACAGCATTTTGGACACGGAGCAGAACACGTGATTAAACAGCAAATGTCGACGCGAACAGACCCCATCAACAACCCACACACTCGCCCCACCTACTCGAATTGACACCAACACTCCTATGGACGTTCCCGGAACAATGCCACACCAACGATCCTTTTAATAATCTGTCATTGCAGGGTTCTTTCTTGCCACAGGCATCATAGGTCCAATTTGACAGTTGGCAGTGAAAAATCAATAGGTCATTTTCCAAAACACAATAGGTCACTAGATTTACTGGCGGTACATTACCATGGTTCATGAAGGTTAGCAAACAGGATGTGCCTTTCCCCATTGGTTTGGAAAGGTTTTTCATCAGATTTTTTTTTTAAATTTCATCTCCATCACCCCCCCCCCCTATCTCCCCCCACCCCCCCCCCCCACACACACACAGAGTGTAAAATGCAGTTTATATGCCGCAATGAGGGTGTGAATATGTTCTCTGTGCTAGAATTGTAAGAGTCCTTTGTCATATTTTCAGAAGTCCGCCTGAAGTATGATGATAAAGAAAATGCTTTAAGCGAAGAGCGGAATACATGCAGCCGTTATTGCTAAACACACTGCTACATGCACAGTGAACAACCCCACCCAGGTAAACACATACATGTGGCATACCCCGGGAAATGGAATAGGCTGGACTACAGTAGAGAGAGAGGAGAGAGGGGGGGGAGTAACAACAGATCTAGATATTGTATTAGAGAGAACAGGCAACCAGACACACAAGAGTCTCACACACACGAGTTTGCATATGCAGTAGCCTTATGTTTTGAGATATGGCCGATTCACATCATCTAAAGAACGGCTTGATCTGCTGCTTTTTCCTCTTTCCGAACTTGCAAAAACCGTTCCGATATTTAAAAGTCGAGACCTTAGAAAGTTTGAAGCACTGGCAGCTCTGCAAACACAGGGCATGTCGGGGATGTAAGACAAGGATTCGTTTTTGGAATGAGCCGGAAACCATAGTGTCCCCTAGCTTTTAGAACGAGGGAAAAACACCCAGAGAGTCATAACAGACTGACAACCAGGAAAACCAATGACAAACAGATTGAGTGAGAGTCCCATGGTACTCCCTGTGGCACGAAGCGAAAATCGAGTTCGGAGTTTTGATATGAAAAAGTTGGGGTGGGCTTGACCTATTCAACGTCCCTACAATTGAGACTATGTCTGAGGCGAGATTTCGAAACTAGCAACCGATTCTTTTGCCCCGTTATACCTACTCGTGGCTTCTTTTTGGGGAGGCATGGCTGGTACACGGAACTTGTTGTCAAAAGGCCCGAGTACGATCCGTTGTTTAGCCATGACTATCTGGCTCTATCTTTCCCAATAATAATTTCATCAGCCTATCTCACTATCTAGTAGTCTACGGCGCGTATCTTTGCTGAACTTAATTGTTTTCTTTCTTATCTATCAAAGTACTACCAACCTAAAAGTGCGAGCAGAATCTTCAGCGTGATGAGTTGGCATGCCTAAAGGCGAAGAAAGAAGAAGAAGACCTAGTCACGCTGGAACTTATTTGGTCTTTTCAAAAAGTTGAATCGAAAGCTTTACCGAAAATGTGGCAGATGTCGCCATTTCTTCGTTTCGGCGTTCGTTTCGCCACGATAAACAACTTTATTAGTTCTGATTACTGGATCCGAGGGCCACGGAAGAACTAAGTTAGTAGGCAGACGACAGAATCCTTCTGAAGTTGTTGACCTGCCCTTTGACGAAAAATCAGATCGGTCAGATGAACCAGCCCCACACCCATGCCTGCTAACACATATCCCATCAAAATCGAATGTTTATGAGTCATGACGCGACTGACCGCATGCCAAAGTAATGAACCTGCAGTGTCTCGATCTGTCTGAAAAAAGTGTCGCAGTCCCATGGACGCCCACAGACCCGACAGGCCATACCCCAAAATCAAAGAGTCCTCTGTGATTTTTGTGCTTCAGGGACGGCACGATATGTGGCTTATGGGAAACACTCAAGTATACTATGTGTACCGTTGGTTCCATTGTCATAGGTTTTAATGTAAACGGATATAATAGGTGTCAAGGTGATAACTATATATTCCTGTTCACAATTTAACCCATGATGTGATCACCGAGCTTTTTTTTCAATGTAGATCTCAATTCCTCATTCTAAACGTGTTTAATGCCAGTGAAACACACAGGGCAGGAGACGAGCATGTGGCATAATGCCCCGAATAGAGCTGACTACAGAAGGAGAGAGAGAGAGCAGAGATAAGGGCCGCGCACGAGTGGAGACGAGCAAGCAGCGAGAGAGCAGAGACGAGCGTGGGGAGAAGAACAGATGTCTAGATATGACAGAGACGACAAACGTACATACACACTTGCCTATTATATTAATGTGCGGTAAGCTTATAATTTTTAGAAGAGGGATAGCCATTCCATATCTAAAAGACACGGACTTGATGCTGCTGCTATCATTTTTTCCTCGTACTAACTTGCAAAAATGTCTATGTAGCCTGTAACAAGGGCTCCCCAGGGGCCCCCATTTTGGGGGAGGTACTATGAAGCACTAAAATTCTACAGGACCACTAACATAAAAAAGAATGCGCATGGGGTCCCTCAGGGATGCACTAGAACATTCTTTTTAGCATTTGCTATGCCACCTATGGGACCCTCTAAATCCCGCGCTTCTAGGAAGCCCTCTATATACTGGTAAGCGAAGGAGTCCATGCGCGGATCCACCTCCCTGATATTTGGCGGGATGATATATGGAGCCCTTTCAGCCGTATCAGATTGGTCAACAAAAGGAATCAAACAAAACTTGTAGAGGGCGCGTTCGCGGTCTGGGGTCGTGAAGCGAGCAGTCGAGATGTAACAAAGATCGATTTTGAATGACCAGGACGATGTGTCTTGCTTTAGAAAGGAAACACCTGTTGGTCCATGAAACAAGACTGCCACCCGGAAAACCAAAGCAAACAGACTGACTCGCTGTGGCACAAGCGAAAATTCTCGAGTTCGGAGTTTTGATGTGGAATTGGGGTGCGCTTAGTACCTAAATTTCCAACTATCGCTACAGAGTTGCTGACGATGCTCCTGACAGCGAGTCCCGCACAACTCAGCAAAACATATTCTTTTGCCCCTTTCCTACTTGTGGACTTCTTTTTGGAGGCATGGCTATTTTAAACACGAAATTGTTGTCAAACAAGGGCCGAGAACGATCAGGAACGATCTTGTCTTAGCACTAGAAGACTGGTCACGCTGGAACTTTATTTGTCTTCAAAAAGTTGTCGAAAAGCTTTACTGATGTGCAATGCCGCCCCCATTATCTTCGTTTCGCGTTCGTTTCGCCAGTTAACAACTTTTTGTTCTGTTTATGGGTCCGAGGCCACGAAATACTCAAGTTTAGGACAGATGACGAATCCTTGAAGTTGGTGGTGCAGCGTGCTTTGAAACAATAACTCAACTCCAGAACACCGACGAACCCCATCAGATGACCGCCTCGCCCTGCTAAAACTATCTGCTCATAGCGCTTCACTGACCGATGACAAGAATGAACGCGCTGCTTTTTATTGTGTACATGAGAAGAGATATGAACTGTGCTGAACTTTTTCTTTCTACGCTGCCAGGAAAACCTCCATTAGCCTAATATATGCTCCCTCCTAATTTGAATGCTACTCGCCCCAACCCCGACGTTATTCTCCGGACAGCATTTTCGCGATAGTTCTCTAAACATAACCATTCAGGAGCATGCACCTTGCTGTATCATTAATCCTAACTATCTAAAGATGAAAAAATACAGGATACATAATTTGAGGGATGGAAGGATTGAATGAGAGTGACATGGTGGGAGGGCAATGAGGAAACTTACAGTGGTGTAGGGTGGCAAAGGCAGCTTTGGGCACTGTGTCTGTCGCGTCATCCATCCCCACGTGTTTCTCGGCCCGCTGGCGCGTTGCTGGTCTGTTCGGCATCCGAGTCCAAGCAGGTCTGGCATGTAGCGTGCAGTATGTCATAGGCCAGTTTGTGCGGCGCTGTGTTTCCTTGTGAGCTCCTGGCGTACATCCCTCAACATTTTTAAAACACTTTTGTAGTCACTTCATGCTGAATTGCCTGCGGCTGGCTCGATTGTTGTCGGCTGAGTTGGTGCTAGCTTGCCATTTTTTTGGAGCGTAGGGCAGTGACCCGTGGCGTGAGCTAGTTGATAATTGTTCAAATCCGTCACTTATCAGTCTTTCTTAAGGGTTCGCTTACGGATTCTGGCTTTCAAGACTATTTGGGCCAATAGTTGTGCAGAACTGTCTGCAGAATAGCGGTGGCTTGGTGAGGCAACATAAGTTGTCGAGAGGACTGCTGGTGCTAACGGCGATTTTGGTTTCTACAGCTGCCAGTGTGCTTGGCACGCGCGTATCTCGCGCGCATCGTAAGGAATTGGCAATGACGTGCGTGTTTCGCTTCTGTTGTGCTTGGCGGTTCGTTAGCGGTTTAGCGTGTCACTAGGCGTGCGTGTGAAGGGCACAGTTTTCGATCAACACCGGATGCGACTATCACAGGCTTGATTCAGTTATGAAATCTGGTCATGAAGCTGTAACTGATTCGCCTTCTGCTAGTGGCGTGGGGCCTCCCGTTTGTTCCATGTGAAACAAGCCCACGAATTGCTTGCGACGACGTCTCCAGTTTACTAACCAACTCCCCTGGTTTTTGTCACATGTTTTTATTTGTACTTTTCTTTGGGTTTAAGTGGACCACTGGGGTGTGGTCTTTGGCGTGGCTGTCCGTGATTCACTTCTTGAATTTCACCACTGCTTTGCCGACGTCAATTCAGTAGTGATTACAGCGTGACGGCCATCACTTTTAGAAACGCTTGGCCGTGACACTTATTGCCTCTCACTCGTCATGACTTGCGGACAGGCTGATTCATACGTTGAGGAGTCCTTCTCGAATCTTATACGGCTGTACAATATGTTTGATTGTTTTTCGAAAAATTCGTCCTGAATACAGTAGATTATGTTTTTGTCTGTATGTTAGATCGTCTATTCTATTTTTGAGAATATGATCCAGAGGTCTTGATGGGTGTCGTCTCCGACATTACAGCACGGATGGCTTAAGTGCCCATCTTGCCGTCAAGGTTCCCCGTTCGACAACTATGTCACTGTTGAGTAATGCGGTCCCATGCCAATTTTAATCACTTTGAGATAGTTTTCCCTACTCCGGTCTAATTCTGAGTATATGTGTCTGGGTTTGCTTTGGGATATTATGGTCCGTTTGGGCCGAGTCCAATGTTCGGCGTGCTTCGTTTCGGGAGTTTTGAAATCTTCGTTGTGTTGGCCTGCCTTGGGTCAACGCGGGAGCCATTGCGTCCATGCATACATTGCCTTAGTGGCACGAATTTCTTCTGGGAAATACACGATGTATTTACACAATGGTGTCGCATGTTACAACAAATTATTTGACCAAGCTATTTGCCAAACACGCAAAAGATCGTTTCAATAGTCGATGCTTTCTACTCAAAAGCAACATGATCGAAAAAATTTCGACGATCTTCCGTAATCCGACAGTAGCACACGTGACTGTGTCTTAGTGACACGCAATTTACACGAAAAATGGCCTCGGAAACAGCCGCACAACCCATTGTACATCCACGACGAATTCCCGCAAACCATGTAAAATCATAATTGATGTAAGTGCTAATGTACGTTCCCCATATGGTGTTATGCTGCGACCTTTCGTTTTAGCTTGGATAACATTAATATGTGAGTTGCTGAAAACTATTACACAATAAACGGCAATAGTTTGTAGGGGAGTTGCCCACCACGTGGACCCAGACATGTCTGCTGCCTTACGTCCTTGCACATTTATTTCTCCATCTTGGTCCACCGAGTTTAACTCACAAATGCACAACTGTAAAACATCTGGCAATACTTCAACAGTTCTGTGAATAGATAGTTAAGTCAATAATACCGACATCCTATATCTCATTTATTTGGCTATACAATGGGAGAGAAATGATTGCAATTTCGTTTCACAACATCCACAACACAATGAAGCGCGGGACACAGAGCCATTCCCCTCATGGCGGCGAGGCCTTGCGTGCATCTATTGCAGCCATATCACACACAACATCATGTAGACCTTCTTCGCACGCAGCGCCATCTCAAGGCTAAGCCTAGTGACTACTTGCTTATTTGGCGTAAATCACTCGGGTCAGCAGGTTGCCTACTGATAAAAATAGCAGCAGCGTTGGCTTTTTATCAGACTGCTGAATAATGCACAACTGCGGCACCAGACTCTAAAAGAACAAAGAACATTACAAAACTGCTTTAAATAGATACAAGATTGGACAACGAGAGTGGAACCTTTACTTTAATACTGATAATGGAAGGAAACTCGCCGTTGGTAATAAGTAAATCTAAAGCACTTACAACCAGGCGTCAAACTTGTTTTAGTATCCAAAAAACGCGTACCCCATCCCGCATGTAGGGGAGCGGGGGGTCACATTGCACAATCTGAGTTGCATCCTCTTGCAGTTTACTACACCTACCTAAAAAGCCACCTATCCTTCATCTCCTTGCAGTGAAAATTTTAATCAACTATTTTTTTTTACATGATGATTGAATTACTCATAATTTTAGGTCTTTCAAACACAGTGCAATGATGTACGTTATAATCCGG
>CM065703.1:25878864-25928864 GCA_017654935.2 Phymorhynchus buccinoides
GTGTGGTCACAGGTTAAAAAGAATGATTAAATAATTCGTATGTACATGACATATGTACATTGAAATTATACTACTATGTACATGACTTTACAGTTCCAAATAAGTTTTAATTTTAGTCATGAGTGAATATTTAGTCATGGGTAAATATAATAAATTATTAATAAGATTATGTCAAGTCCTACATTATAAGATTTATTTAATGTCTGGTCTTATATTTATACTGATCTATAAACGTTATTAGCATCTATTTAAATCAAATTTATTATGTTAGTAATAAAGCAATATTCTTTATAATTTCCATTTATCTTGTAGTGACAAAGTTGTTGTTTTTAAAATTACGTTTAAATAGTTTATAATTTAACTTTGGCTATAGGTATATGAACCTATAACCTGTATCTTTGGAAAATTGTTTGAATTAGGTTTCAAAACTTTTCCATAGTGTTTAATATGAACCATGTTAAGAAGTTTTTACCAAAGTATATTAGTTTGGCAAGTTTTAAATCTTGTTTATTTAAAAAAAATAAAAAGTTAAAAAATAAGTGGGCTCAAAAGAGTCGCTTCGGCCCAGCGGGCACACATTTAGTTAAAAAGGGAAAGGAGTGAGAGGGGGACAGGAGTGTAGTGTCCGGCCCGCGGCCCGGAGGGACTCCGCCCCCACCACCCCTATTAAGTTAAGTTGTAATTTAATTATACAAGGTATTTGAATGACGCCTGGCCAACTGTCTCGGCGAGCCAAACCATAGGTATCCAACCTAATTTGTGGTGTTTAGTTAAAATATTTGTTTCATTATATGTCAAATTATTCTGTTCAAACTTATCTATAGCAGGTTGTAGTTCGGTTTTTATCTGCTCACACGGATTAAAAATATGTTTTAAATTAAACATTTCCCCGCATCGGCAGGGGATATTCTTAAATTTACAATAAATGGAGTTTGTCAACTTTGTGTAGAATCTGAAAATTCTACTTTGAACTTTGTAGGGGACTGAAAGAAAAAGTCCGTCTTTTCTGAATTTCATGTGCCAGGAGTGGGCTGCGAAGTAGGTATCCAACTCCTCAGCCCACCTCTGGTATGTACAGCGTTTCAAATAGTTTTTAATTTCTGAAAGGGATAGTTTGATGTTTAACTTTTGACCTGCATTATGTTCTGCTGCCATTTTGGCGGCTTTATCCGCAAGGTCGTTCCCTTTTAATCCAAGATGGGAGGGAATCCACATAATGGTTAAGTCTGTACCTTTTATTATTATTTGATTTATTAAATTTTTAATTTCTTGAATAATTTTAGCTCTGTTTTTAGTCTCTCCCAGTAGGGCTTGAATTGAGGACAGGGAGTCTGTGAGAATTGTAATTTGAAATGGTGGTTTTGGAAGATCGTTCAAAAAAGAACAGGCTTCGAGAATGGCCCAGAGTTCAGCGCTGAAAATTTAAATTTTGGAATTTAACAAAAAGATTGAGTTATTTTAAGAGTTGGAATTGTAAAAGCACAGCCTATTTGTGAATCAGAGATCTTGGAACCGTCTGTATAAATCAGTAGTTGATGTTGAATATTATAAATTGTTTCCTTAGCAGCAACTGCAAGTAAATTTGGTTAGTCTGATTTTGAGTACATCTGATGTAGTGAGATGTCAAAATTTGCTGCTTCCCACTCCAAATGTGGGATGGGATGTTTGGGGTGGGTTTCAATGTCATCTATTTCCAGGCCTGCCATACAAAGCATTTCCCGAGAATAGTCTAAGGGATTACGGACTTTTTGTGATATCATCGGTTTTTGTTGTTAGAATGTAGAAAGGGTCTTCAAATTCAGCTGAAAAGCTTTCCAGCGAGAAATGGTTTGTAGCATAAAGTCTGGTTAAAAATGCTGAAGTATTTAATTTCATGAGGTGGTCGAGGGGAAACCATCCTATTGTACCATAAACAAGTTTGTTGTTTGTGCAAATGGTGGTACTTTAAGGGCTGATTTGAGAGCTTTAAGTTCTGTGGTTTGTAATTTTATTAAAAGATTGTCAGTAATATTATAAAATACTTCCATGCCATAGGTTAGGCGACTGCGAACTAAGGCTTGTGTCAGGTAAACAATAAATTTGTTGTTTTGTGCCCATGACTGGGTACTAATTTTAATGAAATTAACTCATTTAGTGGCTTTTTTGCAGAGATGTTCAATGTGTGGGGACCAATTTAGGCGAGGTGTAAGCACAACCCCCAAAAATGTAACTTCGTTTGCCATGGGTCAAAGAAAACGATATAGAAAAAAGAAGATTTTTCACCACCACCCTGCTCCCTCTTCCCCCAGTCATTTTCACCCCTCATTACTGTCTTTGACGTTTGGCAAAGCGCTTCATTGTTTGTTTGTCTGTTGTTGATTTTCCAACAGACCTTCATGTGTAAGTGGTGTGGCACATGGTTCTGCCGAGAATGTCTGCGAGGGGCATACCAAGGAGTGGCCAGAGAGGCCATGACCTGCCGAATATGCAATCAGGTTGGTCTGCGCTTTGTCCGTGTCTGTCCGTCTGTCTTTCTGGTGGTGGCTAACTGTCCCTCTGGCTACTTGACAGACTGTCTTTTAGTGGCTGACTGTCTTTCTGTATGGGGGAAGAATGCGCGAACGAGGGAGGGGGAGGATGTGGGGTGTGGACGTCAATAGTAAGTTAATAAACACATTCATTTTTGAAAGTCATATTAAAAAAAAAAAAGTTGATTGCTTATTTCTCCAGGTTTCATTTTTTCATTTAATTAATTGTTCAAGCCTTTTTAGGTTGTATTCGTGTTTTTTTAAAATTATTATATTTATTGGTTTATTTTTTAATAGATTGATGAGGTGTGAAAGTTTAGCCTGCCGCGCCAGAGGAGGGCTTATTTGTCGCAATGTGTCTGTGCATCTGTGTGTGTCTGTGTATCAGGTTTTTTTTCAAAAACTACAGGATCCGATAGATTTTAATCAAATTTGGTAGAGGGGTAGGCTTCTTAAATAGGACTGATATTCTTTTTAATATTGAGGGAGGTGGGGGGGGGGGGGGCTTTGGGGGGGGGGGGGCTTTAAGTTTTATTATTTTTACATAGAGATTATTGAGGTGTGATATGTATTTTTAACTTGCTAGAGGAGGGCTTATTTGTCGCAACGTGTCTGTGCATCTCTGTGTATCAGTTTTCTCAAAAACTATAGGATGGATTTTAATCATTGAGGTAGAGGGGCAGGCTTCTGAAATAATAGGAAGGTTCCTTTCGATATTCATGAATTTTCTGCTTGCTATTGATTTTTGGCCTAAGAGTTTTTACTCATTCTTAGGATTTTGCAGGTGGTTGGGAGGATGTTTTGAGGCGTTTGGAGTCAGTTTTAAGTGGTTTGCGTAAGTGTTGGTCAGTGTGGTCGTAACGCATAAGCCGGTTGTAGGAAACTAGTTGTAGTTGTGGTAAAAAGTAGCAATAGTAATTGTTGATTGGTTGATTTTGATTGACTTAGTTATAAATGAATTAATTTATTTATTCATCTATTTCGCAGAAAAAGTGTCAAGGCACTAAAGTGGATTATCCCATTCGACCCCCAGCAACTACCGACAACGAAGCCGGAGGGAAGGGAGGCAAATCAGGCAGCGCTAAAGGCACGAGTGCTTCCCCTTCCAAAAAATCGGCCGGCAAATCTTCCAAGGGCACCAAAGGCGCGGGCAAGAAGTCCGGTGGCAGCAAAAAGGGAGGGAAAAAATCGGGAAAGAAGAAAAAGAAGAAGTGAACAATAATGTTTTCTTGCTGGAGTCGAACTCTTGTGATAACTAAGCCACAAAATAGGACGCATTGACTATTTGTCTGACAGCCTTTGTTTTTGTCACTTATAACTGTCTATCTGTTCACCCTGTCTACCTGCCTGAGTTTCTGTCTGTCTGTCTCTGTTGCTGTCTCTGTCTGTCTGTCTGTCTCTCTCTCTCTGTCTCTGTCTGTCTGTCTGTCTCTCTCTCTCTCTCTCTCTCTCTCTCTCTCTCTCTCTCTCTCTCTCAAATAGTGTTTGAGTGTTAGAAGGCAAGGTAGGCCGTGAAAGAAGTCCCCACCCCCCCTCCGCTCAACAAAGGTTCAGACAGTAGGCCTACAGTGTAAAATTCTGGTGAAAGGAAGGATTTCTTGGCTGGCTATGTAGCTCCCTTAATCCCCGGCGGAATCATTTGTTCTGCCCCTGTAGACCGTTTATGCGTAAGAATTGTTTTGTTGTTGTTGGTACTGGTGTTAGTGTGATCTGTGTGTCTCACTCTCTTTTAGTAGGCTTAGGCCTAAGTGTACGATAGCGTAAGTATCGTATGTGTGTGCGCGCGCGCGTGCAGTGTGTGTGTGTGTGTGTGTGTTGTGTGTGTGTAAATAGTGAAATATTGTGCATGTTTTTTAAGCTTTAAACTTTATATTTAACAAATGAACCAAAATTGCCTTACTTATGGGTCACAAAAGATTCCCATTGGAAGATTGGATGAACTATTTCTATAATTTTGTTCTTACTTGCTAATGGTAGCTGTTAGGACGATTTCTAATACTTATGCCGCAGTACAGACACTGCGGACACACGCACACACACGCACACACACACACCGGCACACACGACACACGCGCGCGCGCGTGTGCGTGCGCGCACACACACACACTGACACACACACACACGCGCGTGCGTGTGCACACACCCACAAGACACATTGTGCGCACACACACGCATGCATATGCGCGCGCACACGCACACATACGCATTTGTTGTATATTACATTTATGAAACCCTGTAGTAGTAGTATAGTAGTGATATGGGTCTCGCGGGCCCTTGTATACCCTATCATTCTTCTTATATCTTGATCACTTGGTAGTCTCATACATTTTAATATTTCATGTTTTATTTGACAAAATCTGTGTTTTTTTTACATTAGCCCACAAGTGTATATTAAATAAGTGAACAGTGTTTTACAATTTGCATTGTGGGATAAGTTAAAGGAGGACTTTCAATACATGGGTCCTGTATGGCTGTAGGTTGTACATTATTTACTTTTCCCAATCATTTTCGTTCTCATTTCTCTTTGTTGTTTGATTTCGTAGAAAAAGGCCTCTTTGGATTCAATGTATTTAATGTATCTGTTATTGTTACAAGAAATGTTTACCGAAAATAAACATTTTGTCTTTCACTCTACCGAACTGGCATGTATTTAAGGGGTGCCTCTGAGCTGGGTTTTTCTTCTTCTCATAATCCGACGTCTTTCTTTCTGTCCTTATGCATTTTTTTCTTGTCTGTCTGTCTGTCCGTCTCCCCCCCCCCCCCCCCCCCCCCTCTCTCTCTAATGCACACACACATTACCCCCCCCCCCCCCCACACACACACACAATATCTCTCTCTCTCTCACATACACACACACACGCGCGCACACACACACACATACACACAAGCTTCACTGAATAATTTATATATACAATACTAAAAACTCCTAAACGATACATGCAGTTCATCTCCTCTTGATAAAGGACATGCTACACACACACACACACACACACACACACACACACACACACACACACACACTGGCACATACACACACACTCACGCACGCACACACACACACGCACGCACGCACGCTGGCATGCACGCACGCAATTTGACGTATTCACAGATTTATTCATGGATGTAGTCTTAGAAGTGAAATCAGATGACCGTAAAATCAAAACAAGAAAAGCTGTTCAAAGTCTGTTTTCTGTTATGCGTCTCTATAAGGAATGTTATCTTCTGAAACAAAAATCTCAATTTAAGCAAAACTTCCATTATCGTTTCTTATCAATCATTTCAGCGTGCGCAATTGATGACTAGGCTACAATGTGCGCAATTGAGACAGGAGCAATTGAGAAAAGGGGAAACTGAAATGTACATGAGATGCACCGTTCCATGGATCCCTCTTTCATCTTACCCCATCCCTCTTCAATCTTCATTCCCACTTTGATACGCGGTGTTTTGTAAGTGCTTGGTTGAATCCATCCCTCTTCAATCTTCATTCCCACTTTGATACGCGGTGTTTTGTAAGTGCTTGGTTGAATCCATCCCTCTTCAATCTTCATTCCCACTTTGATACGCGGTGTTTTGTAAGTGCTTGGTTGAATCCATCCCTCTTCAATCTTCATTCCCACTTTGATACGCGGTGTTTTGTAAGTGCTTGGTTGAATCCATCCCTCTTCAATCTTCATTCCCACTTTAATACGCGGTGTTTTGTAAGTGCTTGGTTGAATCCATCCCTCTTCAATCTTCATTCCCACTTTAATAAGCGGTGTTTTGTAAGTGCTTGGTTGAATCCATCCCTCTTCAATCTTCATTCCCACTTTAATACGCGGTGTTTTGTAAGTGCTTGGTTGAATCCATCCCTCTTCAATCTTCATTCCCACTTTAATAAGCGGTGTTTTGTAAGTGCTTGGTTGAATCCATCCCTCTTCAATCTTCATTCCCACTTTGATACGCGGTGTTTTGTAAGTGCTTGGTTGAATCCATCCCTCTTCAATCTTCATTCCCACTTTAATAAGCGGTGTTTTGTAAGTGCTTGGTTGAATCCATCCCTCTTCAATCTTCATTCCCACTTTAATAAGCGGGGTTTTGTAAGTGCTTGGTTGAATCCATCCCTCTTCAATCTTCATTCCCACTTTAATACGCGGTGTTTTGTAAGTGCTTGGTTGAATCCATCCCTCTTCAATCTTCATTCCCACTTTGATACGCGGTGGTTTGTAAGTGCTTGGTTGAATCCATCCCTCTTCAATCTTCATTCCCACTTTAATACGCGGTGGTTTGTAAGTGCTTGGTTGAATCCATCCCTCTTCAATCTTCATTCCCACTTTGATACGCGGTGTTTTGTAAGTGCTTGGTTGAATCCATCCCTCTTCAATCTTCATTCCCACTTTAAGCGGGGTTTTGCATGTGCTTGGTTGAATCCATCCCTCTTAAATCTTCATTCCCACTTTAAGCGGGGTTTTGCAAGTGCTTGAATTGGTTGAATCCAACCAAAGCAAACCCAGATTATGCACCCCTTTCTTCTTCAACCACCGTTTTGACGGTTCTGTTGTTAGATGCAGGACTCATCAGCCTCATAATAACATATTAATAATGAATTTATTTTGCCTAAGATGTAATTGTGAATAACTGCATTAGTATGAAATAATAATAAGAAGATTATGGGACACAACTTTTGTCATGCTTGTTAACCCATTAATGCCCATGCACTCTGGGAGGGTGCATGTACAATCACCGGGCCAACATAGAAAAGTAATGATACTGTTTTACTGTTTCAAACGTTTTATCATTTACACATGTTCTGGCATTGTCTTATAAAAGGAAGATCGCTAAAACGTTGAATGCATAAAATCGGTCTCCAAATTTCAGGTCTCAAAACACTACAATTAGGTATTTTCTTATGATGCTTATATATTTATCTAGCATTGTTATTGCACAAAACAAACAATGTATAGCTTTTAGGAAACTGATTTGAAAATGTTCCATGAAACTTTTCTTTAAAAACGTACGAGAGGGTACAGGTTTTTTTATAACACATATGAGTAACCCATATGTGGCGTTTGGCTGACCCCATGAGTTATATTATGCAATAATATGATCTTTGTGTTGGCGCTCACATTTTATGTGGATATGGTTTGGTGGGACAGTCTATTTCAGCTTGCATGAGAGTCCGTAGCGCCTAGGTATTTTCGTCATATTTAGTCATCTTTGGGCATAACTTGGTGGTGCTGATATCGTTGCAAGACAAAACTGTTCAGATACAATTGTATTTAGGACGAGTGCTGACTGATAATTATTGCTCAACTGTCAAAATAACGTGTGCAGTGCAATAATCGAAGTGTTGGTTTTGCTGACCAGAGCATCAACAAAACAACAAGCTCAATTCAGCACTAAGAAGTGCTAATGGCTTGTCTTTGCAAACATCTTAGCCACGTATAACAAGTTACATAGTTGCTACTATACAGGAACAATATCTGCTACAAACAGGAGCTATTGGATTTCCTTTATTTGGTTGGATCTTTTGTGTCAGAATATGCAGGTCTACCTGCAGCATAACGCGAGTCTTCCAAGTTTCAGAAAGCTCCTCCACTGCCCCCTACTGCTGTAAACTGGGTGGCAGCTGCCATCTCCGGGTTTGGGCAGGACAGCTCCTTTCTCAAGGAACTCGGGTACACCGAAGAGGCCAGCTCTCAACCATAGCAATGCGAATGGACAATTAGACAATAAGTTTCAAGTCTATTTGTATATTCAAGTCTATTTGCAACTTCATTGCTTCAATCGCATTTCATGACGCCACAGAAGAGAATCACGTTTCAGTGTTTCAAACTTGATAGTGGTTGATTGTTTAACACAGATAGCATTTATATATATTTGTTAAAAGTTAGGGTTCTGTGCATTTGGCACAAGTCTTTCACTCCCGAAACCAGTTTACCAGTATTTTTGACTTTGTGTATAAAAAAAATGAAACCATCATCAATATAGTAAAAAGCCAAGTGTCCGTCCGTGTGTCTGTGTGTGTGTGTGTCTGAAACACGAAACGGGCCTTATAACTCCGCCGTTTTTCGACCGAATCGCTTCAAATTTGCTGTGAGCCCTAATTTTTATTAAAAATGTCATGGATACAATTCTAATACTTTAAGATATTCCTATTGGGCTATTGTGGCACAGTTTTATTGGACAGAGCAGTCTTCTTCAGTGCTCATTTCATCCTGAAAGGGTGCAGTCAAACAAAATGTTTATGTCTTTATTTTATAAAAGAGTTATCGGACCATGTAGATTGCAACGTTAAGATTTTCGCGGGTTTTCCAAGGCAAAACTTGAAAAAAATATTAATGTTGATGATAGTGAGGGATCAAATCTGAAGATGCAGACTTGCATTGATAATTTAGTATCATGGGCAGATACTTGGTTGATGAAATTTAACAGTCAAAAATGTAAAATCATGCATCTAGTTAAACATAATCCCATGCATACATATACTATATAAATGACGGTAAGGAGAGAAGAGTGCTCGAGACCACAACAGAGGAAAAGGACCTAGGGGTGTCTGTTGATCCTGGGTTGTCGTTTGAATAAACAATGTTGCATTAAAGGCCAACCGTATTTGTGGACTTTTAGTTAGAACGATTACGAATAAATCAAAGCTATTATGATCCCCTTGTTTAAATCACTGGTGCGACCGATTCTTCAGTATGAAAACCTGGTGTGGTGTCCATATAAAGGGGGTACAGAGAAGATTTCAGAAAATTCAGGGGACCAACAACATGAGTTATGAGGAAAGACTACACTACTTAAAATTGCCAAGTTTGGAGCATAGAAGATTAAGAGGTGATATCATTGAAGTGCATAAAATTGTGCATGGCCTTTATGATCATACTACCACAAACAATTTACTAACTCTGTGTGAGGAGGATAGAACCCGCGGACATATAATTATAAACTCTTTAAGAACACTACTAACGCTAAATTGGCACTCACTGTCTTTACTAACAGGGTCATTAATGCATGGAATGATCTAACTAACGAAAGGTAGACAATCCGACGTCTTGGTAATGGATTTCTCCAAAGCCTTTGACATAGTCTGCCACTCCTTACTAATCCACAATCTCCGACATTATGGGATCACCGGGAACATCAACACCTGGATCCAGAACTTCTTGAAGGACAGGAACCAAGCAGTCGTGGTGGATGGCTCCAAATCAGAAGCTGTAGAGTCAGGAGTCCCCCAAGGATCAGTCCTGCATGGGTCCTGCCCTGTTTTCACTCTACATCAACGACTTGCCTGAAAAACTGTCATCAACATCCCGGCTGTTCGCAGATGGCACCTTCTGTCACAGACCCATCAAGTCGCAAAAAGATCAAGAGGCGCTCCAGAAAGACTTAGACTAAGCTATATGGCATACAGTGGGAGTCAGCTTGGAAAATGAAATTCCACCCCCCAAAATGCCAGTGTCCAGGAAGAAGGACATTCAGACTGGCTCCTACCACCTCCATGGCCAGACTCTACAAACAGTGCAAGAGACAAAGTACCTAGGTGTCACCATATTTCACGATCTCAGCTGGGACACCCACATCAATAATGTTGTAAACAAGGCCAATAAGACCTTAGGCTTCCTTCGACGGAATTTAAAAGTAGGTTCCATCGCCGTGAAGGAAACAGCGTACAAGGCCTTGGTACGATCCACTCTTGAGTATGCCGCACCCGTCTGGGACCCACACACTGCCAAGAATATCGGCAAGTTAGAGAAAGTGCAACGCCTTAGTCGTGCAGCTCGATGGGTAGTGCACCGCCATCGCCAAACATCGAGCGTGGACAACATGATGTCTGAGCTGCACTGGGACCCACTGAAAGACAGACGGCGATCGGCAAGGCTGGCCACCTTCTTCAAGTACCACCATGGAGAGGTGGCCATCAACACCCAGCACAGGCATATCTTCTTCCGACAACAAAGACAAATTACAGGAAGTTTTATTTCTTCCCCAGGGCTGTGTATGAGTGGAACAGCCTTCCACCTGAGGCAATACCTTCTGCCTCAGTGAAGGTCTTCAAAGCCCATATTTAACCCCTCCCCCCGATACCCTCTTCCACCCTCACTTCCCTTTCCCTGGAGCTGATCATCTGGACAGCACTTACTGCCTACAGATTGATTTTTATACCGGAAACCCCCGTTTGTAATGCATCATAACCGTCAATAGGATGACGTAGGATCATGAAGTTAAGACGGAGAAAAAGAGAAAGAAAGAAGAACGAGGCAGTAATCAGGCTTAATCATTAAATGCTTTTAAAAATTCAATGGATAAGCACTTCCAAAATATAATTTATGCAGTGGATCTTACAAAATTAGATCAGTAGTATAACACAACTGCTACCTAGCCATCGGTTTTTTTGGCCGATTATCAAAAACAAAATGAAGTCAATATGTAGAGGGCAAAAGGCTATGAAAAGCCTACAGAGACTTTATTTCATACTAGCAGCTACGCCCAGCTCGCTACTCTTCGTGGCAGTTTTTCCCTGGTGAAGGTTTGCACCAGATGTTAAAAATGCCCCCTGGTACTTTCATTGGATCCTGCTGACGAGAAATGGGGATAGAAACAAGTCCCCCAGAAGAGCAGTTGTGTGCTTGAGTGTGTGTACATGCATACATGTGCATGCATGCATGTGTGTGTGTGTGTGTGTGTGTGTGTGTGTGTGTGTGTGTGAGAGAGAGAGAGAGAGAGAGAGAGAGAGAGAGAGAGAGAGAGAGAGAGAGAGAGAGAGAGAGAGAGAGAGAGAGAGAGAGAGAGAGAGAGAGAGAGGAAGACTGAAAGAACGTTGCGTGCAATCATCGTGTTTATTTTACTTTCTAATGATTCATTATTTGTTTGCCTTTAATGTTCTTGTTACCAATGTAAAGCTCAATGAGATCATGTGAGAAAGAGAGCTATATAAATTCCCATTATTATTATTATTATATATGGAAGTCATAACAGACACAACTGAATGGCACACACACACACACACACACACACACACACACACACACACACACACACAAACGCATCACCACTTAAAACAGATTCCATCCCAGCCCTCTGAAATAGTAATTAGTAGTCACCTCCTCTGCTATCTAGTAGTCATAGTTGGACACGACAGATTGGCACGCACACGCACACGCACACGCACACACTCACACACCACACACACCCTCTCTCTCTCTCTCTCCCCCCCCCCCCCCCCCCCCTTTCTCTCTCTCTCTCAGCTCACTCTCTCAAGTCAGGGGAAGCAACTATGGAGTAAAACACAGATTAGAACTGTATAGTTGTTTCCCTTCCATGGGTGAGTCTAGCTTTGAGTGTTCCTGGTGGGTCTATCTTTGAGTCTTCTGTGGCGGAGGTTTGTATTAAGACGCGGAATCATATAGTAAAAACCACGATACAAAACGTGAAGCGATTCTGTCAAATGGTTCATGAGATACAGCTCACACACGAAATATATAGCACAAAGAAGAAAATGTCGGTTTTCAAGGTCAAACTCCAAGGTCAATGCCCCCATGGTTATGATTTTTCTATAATCCTCCCTCTCCCTGCCCCCCTCCCTGCCCGCCTCGATCCTGCCCCATGATACACCACCACACAAAATGTGAAGCGATTATGTGCACTGGTTCGTGAGTTACAGGGCGAACATAGAGACACCACACACACTCAGCAGATATAAGAGGCATTAACGTAAGATTCATATTAGGTATTAGGTACAGAGCCATCTCTGTGAAATTCGGGTTGCGCGCCACCCATTCAAGTTTTTATTTTTAAAAATTTGCATGCGATTTTTGGTGTCATTGATGAGGACGGAAAGGGGTGGATGGGTAAATTTTGACCAAATGACAACTTTTTCGTTGCCACTGGGTTTAACGTGTGCTAAGTGCATGGGCACACGGGACCTCGGTAGTTGTCTCATCCGAAAGACTCCACATTCAGACCGTATATAAGGCCTAGTGCAAAGTGAGAGGAAAAATCCCCTGTACCCAGGTTCGAACTCGGGTTTACTTGACACGAAGCGAACGCGTTACCACTGTGCCACTCTACACCAATATAATGTCCCCGTTAAACGAACTTTCATTCATATATCATTATATGTCCCCTCTCTTGCCGCACTCATAGAGAGTGCGGATAACTATCGTTATAATACTTTTTAAAAACAAACGCTGTTTTTCGTCTATTTGAGCCACCCAATTTTGTTATCAATGAAAACTAACTGTATTCACAATAATCTGTTCTTGGGCATTAGTGGGTTCGTTTAACGTCCCCCGGCCTGGAACACGCACATATGGGACATTAAAATAACTATAAAGATAGTGGGACGATCCTGGAGGTACTGCAATACCAGGAAAGCCCCGATTTTTAAAAAAACCACATTTGTTTAAACTAATCTTGTTGTAATGGGCTAATGTGATGCTCGAACTTACATTTCTTTGAGGGAAATTTGAGGTTCGTGAATCTTCGTTTTTTCCCGGCACATGATGTAACAACCGGAAACAAGCCGAATGAAGGACACGATTACTGCCCTTCAATCATGGTCGTCAAGTTCTACTAACTTGAACTAGACGACGTAGTGGACAGCATTTTGCCATTGGACTGAGCAGGTAAAGTTTACTCAGGAAGATTCGCTAGATAGTTAACACAAACGACAGTATCTGAATATTTGCATACCTTTTGGGCCCCACTGTTGCACTTCATCGGGTAAGGGATAGGGTTAGAATCAGTTTAGGCATTGGCCCATTGATTGGGCCAGACCTGTTTACTCTAGTCTTAGTCTTACTCTCCTACTAGTACTACTCTCTACTCTTTTCGAGTAGTCATTTGGTCCTCTTCAAAACTGAAAATAATGCTCTTTAGTTCTTGACTGCTACTCATTTTCAGTGAACATTATTTGATGGTTTAATGAATAAAACCACATTGATTTTGCACCAAAACTACTCATTTCAGCTATCCAGACTACTCAAGACTTTTGTCAGTTGTGTAGGTGGTAAACAGGTCTGATGCTGTGATAGGCTATGCTACATAGTATGTAGTGTCACGGGGGGAGGGGGGGGGGGCGTTTGCGTGTTCCCCCCTTCTTCCAAATACTGGACTGGGCCTCACGGCGTTTAAAGTCCAACTTGGTACGTGACTGACAGGCGGCGTGTGCTGTCAATGCCTAATTTTAAAAAAGAGCGTCTTAATACAGGGGGAGGGGTAGAGGTGGAGGGAATTGGGGAGGGGGGGAGGGGGGAGTGTTGCTGGATAACTATTTGGAGACCATCGACACAAAGGTGCCGATGGTCTTGGCCTGCACAGCTTCCTGGGGCAGCTCGTTCCAGTCCCGGATTGTACGTGGGAGAAAGCTGGCTTGTCGGTACTGAGTGCGACAGAAGATCTGAGAGAGCTGCCGTGGGTGAGTGCGTCGCTGACGTGCTGGCGGTGCTATGAGTTTTTGTAGCAGAATGTCCATGCACACCTCTTCTTCTTGCAGCTTGAAGAGCATCACAAGCCTTGCGGAAAGTCGACGCTGCTGCAGTGAGGGCCATCCAAGCTGTTCAAGCATTGAAGTGACACCGGACGTGTTTCGAAAACGTCTGAGGACGAAGCGTGCTGCGCGCTGCTGTCGATGTCCTGTTGTTGGTGAGGATCCCAGACTGATGATGCATACTCTAGGACCGGACGGACGAATGATTTGTAGGCCAACTCCCTGATGGTCTGGGAGCTGACTTTCAAATTTCTTCTCAGGAAGCCTAGAGTCTTGTTGGCTTGCGCGCAGATGTTCTCGACATGTTTCTTCCAGCTCAGCTCCTTTGTCAGAGTCACTCCAAGATGGAGTCGACTGCTTGCAAGTTGTGGCCATGCAGCTGGTAATGATGCTGCCGGGGCTTTCTGCTTCTTGATACGCTCAAGGTGTTACACTTGCCAGGGTGGAAAACCATGTCCCAGCTCTTCTCCCACTCAGCGAGTCTATAGAGGTCATCCTGTAGCTGGTCAGGATCCTTTGTCTAGAGCTCTCTTTTGTCTTTTCTGCCTTGTCTGTTTGAATGTGTCTTCGTCTGTGTGTATGCCTTTGCTGCCTGTCTGTCTCTCATAGATACCTGTATGCCTGTCTTTCTTTTTGTCTGTATCTCTGTCTCTGTGTCTCTCTCGTTCTCATTTGTCTATGTTTCTATATCTGTTTTTTCTCTGTTTCGTCTGCATGGTGTCTGTACAGTGTATCTGTCTTATGTCTGTTATTCTCTCCTGTCTCTCTGTCTGTATGTATGCATGTATGTATGTATGACTTTCTAACTCTCTCCATCTCTCTCTCCATGTCTCTCTCCATGTCTCTCTCTCTGTCTCTCTCTCGCTCTCTCTCTCTCTCTCTCTCTCTCTCTCTCTCTCTCTCTCTCTCTCTCCCCCTCTCTCTCTCATCTTTTACTGCATGTCAGTATCAATGTGTATTCGTCTGTCTTTCTGTATTAACTGTCTGTCTGTCTGTCTCTTTCTCAGAGATTGAAGAGAGACAGCGAGACATACAGACCAGAGAGGGGGGTGGGGGGTGGGGGGGGGGGGCTTATCAAGGAGACTGAGATAAAAAGGCAGAGAGATAGAGACAGAGAAACAGAGACAATGTCTGGAGTAGGGTTTTGTCCGTTTTCCCAGATAACGCGGCACCTGGGTTCTTGTCCGGTGGGCTTAAGGGCTTCGCACACTAGCATCAAGATCTCGAGATCGCGGCGATTTTTTGCTGCAAGGCACAGTTTGATGCGCCGCTTGCGTGTGAGAGATTCGCGGCGCGGCAGGATTTTTTATGCGTAGCTGCGCGATTTTGTGTTGCTCGAGAATAGAAGCGGCTCTAATTTTGATGCTCAAGATCGCAGAGATCGTTAAACTAGCCAATCACAACGGGCGGAAGGACCATAACTGATTGAAGAAAAAAAATACTGTTGTTTCTAGGAGGAGGTTTGACGCTAGAGTAATCTTTCCTTGCTTTCCAAATAAGGAAGTTCGCGCGACAAGAGGCGAAGCGACAAGAGTCGTGTGTGAGAACACCACTGCCTTGCTACAATGTGTGCTGTGATGAAGGCGTCAACGCGTCAAGGCGTTGCTCTGAGAAACAATTGACGCCTGATGCTAGTGTGCGAAGGCCTTTATGTCTGGTGGGCTTTTGTCCGGTGGGCTTTTGTCTGGAATCCACTAACCCTATCCCTAACCCTAACCTAAATCCGTCAAATAAAGTTGATGGTACGTTATGAGATTATTGTCTCAATTTCGCGCATGCACAGGAATCTTGAGAACAGGGTAATCCAAGAACACTACACCCCTGCAATAACTGACATGGGGTTCAAAGGAAAATCGCTGTACGGAAAAAAAAGAAGCCTTGACAGATAAGAGAGCATGTTATTTTATGTAGAGCCGTTAGGCACCTCCGGCTAATCCGAGAACACGTGGCCCCACACGAAAGGAGAGAGGAGGAGAGTGGGAGGGGAGGAGATGGTGTGCGTTTATGCAGACAGCTTCAGCACCCTCGAGATGAAGGACCTGAGCGTGGGGGACTGGATTATTTCTGGGGTCAGGGAGTTCCAGTCTCGGATGGTTTTGGGGAAGAAGGAATTGTAGTCAGTTCTTGAGGGGATTCTTTGTAATTGTAGATTGTGGTTGTGTCTTCTGCTGCGGGGAGATAGAGGTTGGAGGGAGCTGCACGTGACGCAGGCTAGTCCATTCATAATTTTGAAGAGCATGCCAAGCCTGGTTGCACGGCGGCGTTCGGCCAGGGTAGACCACTGCAGTTGGTGGAGCATTGTGACACTAGATGTATTCCTGTGTCTATTCAGGGCATATCTTGCCGCCCTGCACTGCACTTTTTCAAGATGTCATCAGCTTGTCAGTGTGAGGGTCCCAAACTGAGCTCGCATATTCCATGATACTTCTAACCATGGCCTTGTATGCAAGCCCCTTGGTAGCAATGGAGCACACCTTCAGGTTTCTCCTTATGAAGCCGAGAGCTCTGTTGGCTTTGGCACAGGTGGCTGCGATGTGAGCTCCCCAGGAGAGATCAGTTTGCAGGGTGACCCCCAAATACTTCACAGAGGACACTCTTTCAAGGGCATGGCCATGGAGACTGTAGCTGGTAGTGGCGTTCAGCAGGTTTCTGCTTCTCATCAAATGCAGCTGACGCCATGTCCCATTCTCGTTCCCAGTCTTCCAGCTTCCTGAGGTCCCCTTGGAGTTTGGCCGGGTCGTCGCTGCAGGTCGTCCTTTTCTTTTGATGAATTTTCTTCTTCTTTGATTTCACCTTCAACTGTTCAACTTAAGTAAAATCAAGTTCGACTTAGCTCATACTAGCCGTGCACATCTGTATCTGTATGGTACGTTCCAATTCCAATTCCAAATACTTTATTGTCCTTGTTACAGGATATTTTTTATGCAACGATATAAAACATTAAGATAATAAAAGACGAAGACATTATGGATAACAAAGATAAAATTGACAGCAATAATCAACACCACACACACACACATACGCGCACGCGCACCTGCCTACACACACACACACACACACACACACACACACACACACACACACACACACACACACACACACACACACACACACACACACACTCACTCACATGCAGTAAACACATTCACACACACACACACACACACACACACACACACACACACACACACACACACACCCGGACGGCTAGCCAGCTAGTCATGAATTATAATAGAATAATACAAATATATCCATCCATTCATCCAGATGTAACATAAACACCAATGCAGAAATTGCTCCTCAACACACACGCGCACACACCGTTATGATCAAGAAACTTTCCAATTAAAAACACATGACAGATAAAACATTTGTAAAAATCATACCATTAATCGATATTATATTCTGCATATTATGTAAGCCTACACATCCACACATCTAAATTAGACAGACACTCACGCATGCGTCTGTTCACGCACGCACACACACGCACACGCATGCACACACACATACATGCGCCACACAAAGACTTTCACTCACGCTCGCTCACACCCATGTATACATATGCATACACCACACACACACACACACACACACACACACACACACACACACAGTGACACACACACAGACACATGCATGCATGCACACAAACACACACCCACACTCTTTCACATGTGTGCACACTCACACATATCCATAGTGACACATGCACGCACACTCACACACTCACTCACATGCACACACTGTGATTCCACTCCACCACTGTCCTTACAAAGGAGTTCTTGTACTGTTCTGTGTGACAAGATCATACCTTAAAGCCGCAGGAATTACATAATGCTTGTCTTACGTCTCTTCATGATGTTATCACTTGTACAATCCATGAAATGTGTCGGTCTGATCCTATGACGGTCGGAGGCAACTGGGGTTAGGAAGGCCTCAGGAGGCAACATAGGAATTTGTCCTTCAGCTATCTTGTACAGCAGGTTTAGACGCTGCTTGCTCCGCCGTTCTTCAAGTGATAGTAGGCCCAAGTCAGCCAGCATCTTCGACACGCAGCCTGAATTCCTAAACTTGTAGTCTTTGGTGATGAAGCGGGCTGCCTGTCTGATGAATTCGCTCCAACCTGTCCACGTCCTGTTTGTTGTATGGATCCCACGCTGTTGATGCATATATATATATTCTAGTCTAGATCTGACTAGTGTGATGTAGGTAAGGCGTCTGCTCTCTAGGGGGCAGTTTCGAAGATTTATGTGCAGAAATCCCACCATAGACCCAGCTTTCTTGCAGATTTGGTTGATGTGGGTGGTCTACTTCATGTCCGCTGACATGTATGCACACACAGTCACATACACACTTTGTGCATTCTCCCATTGTCCCACACTCCCATTGTCCCAGTCATACACACACACACACACACACAGTCACACACACACATTGTGCATTCTCCCATTGTCCCACACTCCCATTGTCCCAGTCATACACACACACACACACACACACACACACATTGTGCATTCTCCCATTGTCCCACACTCCCATTGTCCCAGTCATACACACACACACGTGCGTGACACACATTTTGTGTGTCTTTTTTGCTCAGTATGCAGTTTCTTGTACTGTATGTTTATTTTACTTGTATGGTGTGTCTCAGACTTGCATGTCAGTCAGCCATGATGAACAGTGGACGTCGCCTTGTCCAGCAGACCAGTCTGTTGACCGCTGTGCTTCAACGCAGCTTTAGCCGGTCAACGCTGGGCCTTCGATTAACACAGGTAATGGGAACTGTTAAATTGATTAACCCCTTGAGTGCCACAGAAAATTTGAGAAATAATAGCATTAAAAAGATTATAAAATGGGAAAAAAGAACCAACCATTAGAGTTGATCTTGCCAAATGGTGTGTAGATTGTCTATGCAAGGCACTTACCATGATACGTTATTTGGTAGTGGCAACATAGGAGTTGTTAATCAGTCAAAATTTTCCCTTCCCCTTCAGTCACACACAAGAAACTGCATGGGAAAAAAGAAAATATGGGTGGCATTGCGCTAACTAGTGGCAACATACTCTCCAGGTGGGAGCAGCCTGAATTTAATAAAAATGAATATTTGTGAGTATAAAGGTAAATAATACAAATTACAATGCAATACAGTATTATGATGCCTTTATTTTGTTTCTTACTTTATTTGCCGAAATTCTGTTATTTTTGCACTGTTCCTTTACACTGACAAAACTTTCCCACAGAACCCAGGCCCCCAGCAGTCAGAGCGGTGCTGGGTGACAACATCCTGCATAGCTGTTGCCTGCCTGGGTCTGGGCCTGTCCTTTTTCAGCACGCAGCAACTGCGCGACGACCCCAACAGCCGATGCTTGCTCTGGAGAAAATAGCTCTTCCGTCTTCACACTGGCTGCACATTTCAACTGCGCAATGACCCAAACAGACCTTTTCAGTATGTCAATTAAGAACGATGGTGGACTGGAAACTCTGTGATATAAATAATGCTTCTAATGCCTCTGTCAATGTCTGCCATTTGTATAAAACCCGGTGATTAGGTTGGACAAGTAGCAAGAAGTAGAAAGGATTTAAAGTTCTGTAAATTCAGTTGATGAAATATTGAGGAGATGGATATGAACAGGATTTGAAGAATGTGAAGCTTTGTTATTGTTGTCGTTACGTCCAAAAAGAATCACAGATATCTGTTAAGTATTTTGTCCCCCAAACAGTATTTATTGGTGCTAGTGCTCCTTCAGCACTAAACATGGTGCCCCTTTTCCTCCTCAAAATGGAACAAAAGTGGTCAAGTTTTGTAAGTGTTATGCTTATATGTTCTTACTTCTCCATCCTCCCTTCCACCTGCACACCTCTCCTCCATCCATGCCTTTGAAAACAAAAAAGGCTGTTTTGAGGATGGGAGGAGAGGGGATTAGGGATAGGCAACATTCACATTTTTTCTCTAGGTTGATTGATTTTTCCCCCTTCTTAATATTAAAGGTGAACCCTGACGGATGAGTTTTTTTTTTGCAAGAAACACGTCGAGATCACCAGAAAGACAGCCTTATCAAGGATCAGAACACTCACTTTGCTCTGGTTTCCTAGAAATTAAACAGTCAAAACGTCGATTCCTCCTTGGCGGAGATGTCGGCGAGAGTAGCCATTTTGGATGGAGTGGGTGGAGGTCACTCATTGTGGTTGAAGCGCAGTAAAAAAAAAAAAATTGGGGCTATTTCCTTTGTTGTGAGCGAAGCTCCTTTAGATAATCTGTATAAAAAAATTAAAAAAAAGGGAAAAAAGGCTTGTATTGCGAAAATGTCATGCAAACGATTTGGTCTAAACGCAGGCGGCCATTAGAAAAGAGACAGCACACGCCTTCTCTTTGGGTGAAAGAATTTGACTTCCACCAAGGAGGAATTGCAGATTTGACGGTTTGATTTCTCGGAAACCAGAGCAAATTGAGTGTTGCAATCTCTGTAAAAGGTATTTTCCTGGTGATCTCGGCGTGTTTCTTACAAAAACTAATCCGTCAGGGTGCCCCTTTAAAGACTCTTGTAGAAATCTTCTATTGATATTGTTCTGATTAAAAGAAAGAAAAGAATGTTAATGAAATCCCTGGTATTGTTAGCGTGATGATTTGTTATTAACTTTGGATTCAAACTATCCATATAATACTTTAATAGCCAATAAATAAGTCAATTTTCTAAGTTTTCTGTAGTGCTTTATTGCAACTTGTTAGTAATTTTGTTGCTACTGATTAAGATTTACATTTCAATTCAAAACTGTATGTTTTAAAGCATTTGCAATCCTGTGGTAAAACATACTTTCAACTCGAGTCAGATTGTTTAGAACTGAAGTTTTGATGTCTCTTCCTCAATACTGTATATCGTGTTTTTGTTCTCTCACTCTCCCATCTGCTCAAGTAAGTTTTGAAATCTTTTCAGTTTGTTGTTTGTGTTACTGTAGTTTAGAATCAGGGCTCCTAGGGACCCCCATTTGGGGGTCTATGAAGCACTAAAATTCTAAAGGACCCTCTAAAAGAATGTGCAGGGGGTCCCAGGGATGCACTAGAAAAATTTCTTTTTAGCATTCACAATGCCACTGGGACCCTCCATCCTGCGTCTAGGACCCTCTATGCTGTAAGTGAAGGAGTCCCTGGGACCCCTTGTTTTGAGGGACGATTGGGAGCCCTGAGAATAGTGTCTACTTTTAACTAATCTTCCCAAATTTGTTATGGTGACTCCTGCCTGCGGCTGTTTATTTGAAGATAACAAAATTGTGTGCCTGTGTTGAAGTGAACACATTTTAACATTCCAAAGCATCTTTTTATGGATTATGTTTTAAAGTGTATTGTAAAATGAGTAGCATATCAAATCAAACGTTTTGCATATCTAGTGGTGAAAACAAATAGTGCTAAGCCTAAAATGACCTGGCTGTAACAAGTAAGGCAGGTAATAGAAATAACTTTATTTGCTTTAGCTATTTTTGACTTCAACAGCAACAACATTTCGTTGTATTAAGTATTGCCTGAACAAGTTTCATTCATTTGAATGCTAAATGCTGTTCACTTTATTTTAGATTGGGGAAACCTAATTATTATGCTTTGTGTGATAATTGGGCAATACTAAAACTAGTAAAAGAAGCAACTTGAAGTTCAACTGAATTATTTGGATAAAAAGAATAACTCTTGATCTCTTCTGCTTTTTATTTTTACTCTTTCTGTCTCAAATACTTAAGCTTACCGTTTCTCTTGCTGCAATCGATAGTCTTACACAACTCAAAAGAAAAATAATAAAAACTCCAATGACTAAAAAGGTTTTCTTTTTAGCATATGACCAGAATGCGTGTGTGCATGTGCCAGAGCCAGATCAGGGGGGGGGGTCCTGGTTTCCAGACACCCCCCCCCCCCCCCCGTCCCCCTCGGCCCCAAGCATGTACCTTATAGTATACAAGGATGAAAAGTAAGAAAATGGCTCGATTTTTGTCTTAATAATCCCTAATTTGCAATTTTTCCGCCTGGGCCTTCTAATCGCCCTCTAATCTAACCCAGAACCAGTGCAGCTCTGGTCCCCTGGCGTACCCCCCCCCCCCCCCCCCCTTACAAGCCACTTGGTCCGGCCCTGTGTGTGTGCTCGCACACGCATGTGTGTGTCATTGTGTGTGTGCTATTGATTGTGTGTGTGTCACTCTGTGTGTGTGAGTGTGCATGTTTGTGCGTTGTATGAATGCTTGAGTCTGTGTGGGTGAGTGTGTTTATGTGTGCTAGTAAGTGCGTGCATCCATGTCACCATGATGTGTGTGTGTGTGTGTGTGAAAGATTGAGAAGGAGAGCTTGCTTGTGTTTTCACACAATTTAACTGACCTGTCATCACTTCTATTTTTATTTTTATTATTATTTTGTTTTAATAAGTCATGTTTCTTTATTGTCCATTGGCATTGTACAACGCACATGGAAACTTGTCTTCCACCGTGTAAAATAAAAATATTAAATAAAAGTATGAAACATAAATTTACATTAACAAATATGTAACTCTCACACCACACCCAATCATTCATCCACTCACTCATCATGCAACCCACTACCGCTTACGCCTTCATTTTTAACCCTTTTCGTTTTTTCTTCCTTTCCTCCTTTTTTCCTTGTTCCTTTTCTTTTTTTCCCCTTCTCCCTCCCCCTTTTTCCCTCTCCCTCTATAATTTTTATTATATTATTTAGGTAATCAAAACAACCATAAGCCAAAGTACCTACATGCCAAGTTTGAAGTCCCTAAGACCAACGGTGTGGACGTTATAGCCCCTTAAAGGTTTTCAAGGTCATACGCCAAGGTGAAGGTCACGACGGTGATACTTTATGCGCGGATGCCTTCCTCTCATGGTGACACGCCACCACACAAAATTGGAAACGATTCGGTGAAGCGGTTCGGAAGATATGCGTGGGACAGAAAACCCCAATTATTAGATCTCGGAAATAGATAGGATGAATTATCTTAATAATAGCACGTTTGGACGAATCCCGTTTCGCCGAATTCGCGAAATTTAATCGTTGCATATCGCGCGTGTTTATAAACGGATGCTGTTGCAGTTTTGCACGACGATAGTCACGATCCCTGGTCATGCACGTTCCAAGTTTCGAGCCAATGTCGGTTCTGGTTACGCCGTGGTTTGTGAAAAAGTGAAGCGGCGTATATCGCGCGCGTTTTTGAATCGATTCGCTTCCGGTTTGGCACACGGATAGTCAACGTCCCCGGTCATCTACCGTCCAAATTCAAAGGCAATCCGCCCAGAAATACCGGAGATACGGGCGTCGAGAGGCCGGTTATAAGGCCCCGTTTCCCGTTGGCGCTGCTCTGAGAGTGACGCGCTCTCCCGATTCTCTTCACATTTGCTGCAAGGCTTTGCCCGGGCAATAGCAAGCCTGACAGCAAATTTGAAGCGATTCGGTTAAGAAACGGCGGAGTTATTCGTGAAAAGGTGAAGCGGCGTATAGCGCGCGCGTTTCTGAACCGATTCGCTTCCGGTTTGGCACACGGATAGTCGCCGTCCCCGGTCATCTTCCTGCCACATTTGAAGGCAATCGGCCTAGAAACGCCGGAGATACGGACGCCGAGAGTCCGGCGGATAACGCATTTCGCGCATTTGCCAAACCGCGCAAATGATACGGCCGCCTCGATTGCCGTTGCCATCGCCCCGTTAGAGCTCACAGCAAATTTGAAGCGATTCGGTCGAAAAACAGCGGAGTTATAAGGACCGTTTTGTGTTTCAGACACACACACACACACACACACACACACACACACACACACACACACACACACACACACACACACACACACACACACAGAGAGTTGGCTTTTTACTATATTGTCAGGTCAGGTCAGGTATTTGGACGACCAGGCCTTGCAGCCTCTCGATGCGTCCTTCCTTTTGGTTAGAGTTTGGCAATTGCTGTGGCGGTTTTTAGCATCCATATTGATGCACTAATCATGGATGTACTTTAACAGGGCAATTTTTGGATCACTGTCTAGGAGGTTTTTGAATTTGTTAGTATCTGAGGCCATTTTAGTATGTGCAGGGAGGTTGTTCCAATATTGTGACTGTTAGAAAAAAAGTTTTTTCTAATGTTAGTTCTGCTGTACCTGGTTAGGATTTTAAGTTCACTATTACGGGTTCTTATTTCGATAGACAAGTGAAACAAGCCTTTGTTAGTATTGTCAGTGCCTTGAAAAATCTTGTAAACATTTATCAAATCTCCCCTTAGTCTTCTGTATTTTAAAGATGGCAAGTCTAATTTACTTAGCCTGTCCTCATAATCCAAATTTTTCATGGATTTTATCAGTTTGGTTGCTCTCCTCTGTACCTTCTCAATTGCACTGGACTGTCGTTTAAGAAAGGGATTCCAAATTATATTTCCATACTCAAGATCAGGCCGTATTAAACATTTGTAAAGATTTATGAACACCTCTTTATTTAAGTTTTTAAAACTCCTCCTATATATGATTATAAACATATAATTATTAAGACTAAATGATCAAACTAAAATTAAAGCATGACTTGGGGACATCACAAGGCCCGCACGCACGCGCGCTCACACATACACACACGCGCACGTGGAGACAGAAATAAAGTCCAAAGTACTATATGATAAAATAAATAAATAAATACCATCACAGTAAACAAAGCAACATGAATAAAAACCGGTCATAAAAGTGTATAAAGAAGATATCACACAATGCTGACAACATGAGTAAAATGAATAAGTGTACATAATATATACAAAATTTAAACAAACACAGAAGACACACACACACACACACACACACACACACACACCTTAGATACAAAAAACTGTTTGACTAAAAAGTAGCGACCAATAACATTACAGTAAAAATAAAGAAAAGCGGTATTAAAAGTGTATAAAGATATCACATGCATGATTCATAGAAACAGTGCTGACACAATAACTAAAATGAATAAGTGTAAATATATAAAAATTAAACAAACAAGAGACGGACAGACAGACTCTCTCTCTCTCTCTCTCTCTCCCTCGCGGCCCTCTCCCCCTCTCACACAGCCTACACACACACACACACACATGCGCGCGCGCGCAAGCACGCGCACATGCACGCGCGCACACACACGGGGTTAATAAATAGTTGAAGAACATACAATAAAACAAATATAGGCCTATAAAGAACGGAAGTAAAACAATGTCCATTTCAGCCGGTAATCACCATCCAAAGTCTCCAGCACGCGTTCGGCCATACACACACACACACACTCATTCATGTGAACACACACACACACACACACACACACACACACACACACAAACACCCCCCCATACTCTCACCCCCACCCCACCCCACCCACACACATTCATACACCAATCTCTTCAGTCTACACTCCACACATGCAGGCAGGTCAGCGGCTGGTCCCTGCGTTGTGGAGGCGTACTGCAGTGGGCAGGAAGGACTGCCGGAAGCGGTTCGTGCCCAAGGACAAACTCCTGAGACGCCCGGCCAGCGGCCGACTACCTCTTCGAGGCACGTTCTTGCAGGTCAGCATGAAGCGGGTGGGTGGGGTCTGCCTGGATCCTCCTCACCTTGGCCAGGACAGCAACCTCGTACATATCGGCGGGATCTCTCAGTTCCCGCCCCGAGATCCTGGCAGCGTCGCTGACCACCCTGTCCAGGCGCTCTCTGTCTGCCTTCTGGACGTTGCCGTAGTAGCAAACGAGGTTGTAGAACACAGCGCTCTGGACAACTGTCCGGTGGAAGAGCGCCATGATGTCCCTGTCCACCCTGAACTGTCTCATCTTTCCCAAGAAGAACAGCTTCTTTCTGCCTTTCTTGCAGCACTCGGTGACTGATGTTGGCAGTCCAATTTAGTTTGTAATCAATCGCTGTGCCAAGATATTTGTAACTGTCAACAACGTCGACGGCTTGGCCTTTGATTACAAGGGGTTCAATGGGGTCTTTGACTTTTCGAAAGTCCACCACCATCTCCTTTGTTTTGCCGACGTTCAGCCGTTCTAGAAAGTTGGAACCACACAGGAAACAAGGTTGTTGACGGCTTCCTTGTAGTGTGTGTCATCAGACTGCATCAACCCTGACAAGGAGGTGTCATCGGCAAACGTAATAAGTAGGTTACCCTCCTCCTTGACCCTACAATCTGCTGTCACGTGTAAAGGGTAAACAGTACCGGGGACAGCACACATCCTTGTGGAGCGCCAGTGTTCGTGGTCAGTTCCTTGGAATACGTCTCGATCACCAATGCGCACAGCCTGTGGTCTGCCGGTCAGGAAGCTGTAGATCCACCGGATCAGGTAGGGGTTGACGTCCATAGCGAGGATCTTCTCCATCATCAGATGTGGCTGAATTGTATTAAATGCGCTGGAGAAGTTAATAAACAGGATCCTTACGTAACTCCTGCTCTTCTCCAGGTGTGGAAGCAGCCTGTGGATCAAGGTGAGTCGTCAGTCAGTCTCTCTCTTGACGCGGTAAGCAAACTGGTGGTGCTCTTCGGTGCTAACTTTGAGTCGCTCCAATACGATTCTTTCAGCACATTTGAAAGCAATCGACGTAAGTGCCACTGGTCTATATTCATTCATTTCCTGTGGAAATGGTTTCTTGGCCACTCACCACCCACCCACCCACAGTTTTTCCACAGACATAACGATTGTAGGCCTATTCTTCAATTGATGACCAGGAGAAAGTTTATGTAATAATAATAGTAATAATAGTACATTTATATAGCGCTTTACAATCAAATATTCATCAACAAGTAGACAACAAAAATAGTGTTTAAGAATGACACAAACCAGCAGAAACGCTGACCAGGGTTACAAACACACACACGTCCACACACACACATGTACAGCTGTGGAAAAAAAGACTGAAGGAAATTTATGACAGCCACTCCAAAACCTTTCATTTCATATAGGCCTACGTCATTTCCATGCCAGGGTTTACCTAAGGACAATGCAGATATTAAAATTCACATATTTTTCTCCCAGGAGAAGCCTCCAATGCATCATTTACATTCCAAAATATTGTCAGCTTCTGCATGGGGGGCAAAGCCCCTGAGAACCCCCAAGTGTGTGACAAAGCACCCGAAAACAGATCACTTCCAATTCCATCATGACGCAAGGATTTAGACCAAAGCCAAAGTTCATTGTATTCTGTTCTATTCTGATTAGTCTGGGTTGCAAGTTTAACACATAACTGTTACCTTCTATCCCTTCTAGCTAATAATTATCATCATGTCTTTACAAACCAGAATGAATTGACGTTTGGAAGAACCAACATCCAAAAAGCGTGCAGTTTTCTTTGTTTTGTTTCTTAGAGGGAAAAGTGGTCATGCTACGCCTCGGCTGCTTAGCTCTCACCGCCGGCCCTCACTTTCTTATTGGCCCATTTAATTAAGTGTCTCCTATTCCATTCCCCTATCATGCCTGGAACACGGGCCGACCCCCCGAGCCCCACGCCCACCGAAACACACATGATACTGACTGGATCTGATAATTGGTGTCGTAATTAAGTAGGTCCTGTTAGATGGCTTGTACTTTGCTCTTTGTTCTCGAGACAAAGTGACAAATAGAGGCACAGAGACAAGCATAGAGAGAGGCATATATGTTACAGTCAAACTCGGACTTTAGGAATTCACGATATTGCCTAAAAAATTCAGGCATTTCTGAGAATGACCGTTTTGATCGGTCATTTTCGGAAATGCCTAAAATGTTAAATAAAGGCATTCACCGAAAATGACTGAAATGTCAACACCATTTTTTCCCGGTCAGTCAAACTATAGGGAAATGTTTATCTCCTATTTACTGAATCTCTCTCTCTCTCTCTCTCTCTCTCTCTCTCTCTCTCTCTCTCTCTCTCTCTCTCTCTCTCTCTCTCTCTCTCTCTCTCTCTCTCTCTCTCTCTCTCTCTCTCTCTCTCTCTCTCTCTCTCTCTCTCTCTCTCTCTCTCTCTCTCTCTCTCTCTCTCTCTCTCTCTCTCTCTCTCTCTCTCTCTCTCTCTCTCTCTCTCTCTCTCTCTCTCTCTCTCTCTCTCTCTCTCTCTCTCTCTCTCTCTCTCTCTCTCTCTCTCTCTCTCTCTCTGCTAGGAACTTGTCATGGTTAAAGACAATTCCTGCATATATATACAGAGCATAACAGCATTTCGATCTAGCCTTGGTGTTCTAGTTATACGCGAGGAACCAATTTGAACTTTGCCCCCAGAAACTCTTGTCTGCTTCAGATATCAACTGCAACAAAACTGTAAGTCTGCGGGAGGCAGTAAGCTTATATCTCAAATCAAGAAGCGGAGCTAGGGCAGGGGTTTGTTAAATGCAGCTGTCAAGCAAAACAAATAGATGCAAATGTTATAAAGCAAAGATCAAGTGCAACAGCCGTTGCCATCAATCTGTGAATTGTAGCGATGTCTTGTCGTTATTATCTGTTTTTGTATCATTCCCTTTACACACACACACACACACGCACGCACGCACGCACGCACGCACGCACGCACGCACACGCACACGCACGCACACACACACACACACACATCCTCAACTTGTTTTAGTGATTTACAGAAATGACTGCACCTTCATTTTAGTCATTTTCGGTGAATGCCTAAAACAATTAGGCATTTCCGAAAATGACTGATCAAAACGGTCATTCTCGGAAAACCTACATTTTGTAGGCAATGTCGTGAATGCCTGAATTCCGAGTTTGACTGCAACATATATACACACGAGAGCGCGCATACACATATACATATACGCGCAAACGAGCGAGAGGCAGAGACAAAGAAAGTGACAGACAGAGAGAGACAGAAAGCCGGTGAGGGACAGACAGAGACGGAGACACTGACAAACATAGAGACACAGACACAGACTGATATGTATGTGGGACACATCGGGCACACACGATAATGGATCTGATAACTAGTATCACGAAGTAGGTTCTGTTAGATGGCGTGTACTTTGCTTTTTGTGCTGAAAACAACAACGTGACAACAAAAACTAGTCTACCAGGAACATCAATGCAGGACAGTGGCGTCGGAAAATATTGTGCATTGGGAGGGCCAACCTGAATACGAATGATAGACGAGATATATCGATGGATGGGGGCCTGACCGAAGTCTGTTTTAAACATACATGCCTAAACACAGATATACATAGACCTATGTGGGGTTTTGTGGGTTTTAATCATAGTTTTAATCTTATGAGTGTATTACATTCTTTTATAGCTTTTTATTCTTTTATTTCAAGTCACACACACACACACACACACACACACACACACACACACACACACACTACTCTTTCTCTCTCCCCTTTCTATCTTCTTTTTGTTAAGTTTATAAGCATACAAACAATGCATAACATGCTACATGCTCACACCTGATTATCATTATCTTTGTTAGCTCCAGTACTCTTGCTTTGATCAATATTTATAATGCAGATGTGAATGTTTAAAAAAAAAAATGCTTTCAATTTCTTTTGGGGAGGCATATTTGCATTGTAAAAGTAATGAATGTATTGAAAGCAAGGCACTTTTTTTTAGTTAAAATAAGCCAATGCAAAGCTACCAACACCTCAGACAGTGAAAAGGATTACACAGGAGGAAGGGATAGATGGGAGTAGGGGGGTTGGGTGGGGCTAGATGTCAGCAAGAGGCAGAAGACTTCAGCAACAACACTAACGTCACAATTAACCCCTGCTGTTTGCTGCCAGAGCTTTTCCAGATCACACTCATCTGGCATCATCTTATCTATACTTTTATAGATAAATAAAAATCATTGTGTGCATGTGTGTATGTTAATCCAAAAACATTATTAAATTTATTTAAAACTGTTAGATACACATCCTTATAATCACAGAGAGTTTTGATCAGTGTCACCAAAGGAATGCAGAGGTAGACATTTTGAATGGCCCAGTGGTGAAGTGAAAGTGAAAGACAGACAGGTTTCTGAAAATTGTGTCCATAGCTTGAAAAGTGCTGGCTCTTGACCCCTATAGCCATACACATCCTCGATCATCATTATGTGGGGGATGCAGTAGGAGTCTAGGACTATGAGGCATTTTGAAGGAGTCAATGGTAGGCCTAAAGTGAGAGTGAGAGCCAGCCATGCCCCTATAACTATTATATTGGTGATCAACATTACCAGAGGAATTCAGTGGGATACATTTTGAAAGGGTCAATATAAAGTGAGAATGTGAGCTGAAAAGTTCTCTGGTGGCTATTGTTTAAATAAGATTGGCCATAATTATGCTTGGGATTAGCATTGCCAAACGAATACACTGGGTGATTTTAAAGGGGGGAGGGCAATATTTAAAAAAATGTTTTTGGCTGTCCCATCTTCTGGGCCGTACAGTGGCATTGCTCCCACACCGGGTGACATTTTAAAGGGGGGAGGGCAATATAGTAGAAGGCCAAACATTGCTATCATTAAAATCCGATGGCTAGAAAAGCGCATCGAATTTTTTGGTGGGGAAATTGTAGTTTGATATTTGTAGATTAAAGCTATATGGTCTCTTGCGAACCTCTCCATATTATTGAAAAAAATCGCATCATCCAAACGGTGCGGTGAAAGACATGTTGAATGAGTCAGTTTAATTTGTAGCTTTGCTCCAATACAAACGTTAAGCTGATAGGTGAACAATAAACACAGTCAATCTGGAAAAGATTTGCTAACCGGAAAGAGACACACAGAGAGAGAGAGAGAGAGAGAGAGAGAGAGAGAGAGAGAGAGAGAGAGAGAGAGAGAGAGAGAGAGAGAGAGAGAGAGAGATCATATAAAAGATCATCTCTTCAAGAGAAGGGTCTTTGATGGCCACAGCATTGGAAAAAGGAACTCTCATGTCGGCATGTTTCCAAACATGGAATAAGATAACAAAAAGATGGGGGGGGGGGGGGGGCAGATACTCTGCCCTCCCCCAATATTTTTTTTTATTGAGGGGGCAGTGCCCCCCTGGCCATCCCCAGTTTCCGACGCCCCTGCAGGAGGCGCAGTGACATGGATAACAATTAAGTGAACATTTTGGGTAACAACTGTCTTTTGAAATATGACTGCAAAATGTTAAGTAGCTGTTGAATTTTTATTTATAATCAACATACTCAGACGAGACCTTCCTTTTTTTTCTTATTCTCCGGTGGCACTTTTTTTTTTACACGTATGAATGCGTGCAGGACGTCAGCCACGGCGCGGGTCACGGATGAAACAGCCGGGCCAATCCCGAAGATGGGTCAAAGAATGTGTTAGAGTTAGATTTATAAGTAAAAAATAACCCTAAGCCAAGGAAAAACAAACAAAGAAGGCACTCCAACTGAAAGAACAAAAGCGAGATCTCGCGGCCATTGTAAATTGTAAACAATCACTGAAGATGGCGGCTTACAGTTTTGGTGTAGTTAGCGTGTGCTTGCGTTTTGCGTGAATCTGTTATTTTAATATTGGAACTGTGTTCTCTGTCTCTCTCTATCTCTCTGCTCTTGTTCTTTATTTCCTCTCTCACTCTCTCTTCCTCTCTCTATCTCTTGTTATTTCTGTCTCTCACTCACTCTCTCTGTTTCTCCCCACCATCTCTCTCTCTCCCACCTCTCCCTCAAGTGTTTGTCTGTCTGTCTCTATGTGTAATAGGGGGGCTGTCTGCGTGTGCTTGCGTTTTGCGATCTTTTATTGCATACTGTTTAACTTTTTACGTACCACCACACACACATTTCCATTATTGTGATTGTGATTGTGATTGCGACGAACCGCGCCGTGGCTGACGACCTGCACGCACGCACGGTTGTTGTTTTTTCTGTCCCAAAGAGTGGCTCCCCTTTACAACCTTTGCCCTCAGCTTTCATTTTGAGGCTGTGGTCAGAAGTGTTGAATTCAGTTTGTGATTTTGTCGATTTTTCTTTTGTTATGGAAGCTTTGCAGCACTTTTGGCAAAACAAACATGTGTTTGCTTTCCGACGCTTGTTCTACCTCGTCTCAACAAACGAGACCAGCTTTGAAACGGTAGATGAAGTTCCAGAGTATGTGAACCAGGTAAGAACATGTCACAAGCCAGAACCGACGACAGGCTAAGGCTAAGCCAAAGGGCAAAGTTTGGAAATTTAAATCGGTCACACAGACTGATGTAAAATGGGTTAGGGTTAGAACTGATAAAGCCCCCCCCCCCCCCCCCCCCCCACCTCCAAACAAACTTAAAGGAGCCAGAATGGTCAGTTTATTGACCGTGGGCCCTTAACTTAAGAGAAGAACTAAGTTAAGAAGAACAAACAAAGAGCAAAGCCTTTGTCTTCTTCTTCTTCGTTTGATCTTCCAACTAACAGACAGACAGGCAGAGACATAGAGAATACAGTACTGTTTTCGTGTGTGTGTGTGTGTGTGTGTGTGTGTGTGTGTGTGTGTGTATTTGCACTTCATAAAACACATTTTGTTAATGATCTTCCATATAAAAAAATTATAATTTGTCTACTTCTGTCTTCAAGAATGTGCTGTGTGTTTGCAGGCTGCTCCCTATTTCTTTGTGTGCATTTTGGTGGAGAACCTCATTCTGTTGGCCCAAGGCAAATCCTTAGTGAGAATCAACGACGGCTTGAACAGCATCGCACATGGACTCATTTCAACGTTTCATGGGTAATTGTGTGAGTGTGTGTGCACATGCATGAGTGTGTGAGTGTGTTTGTGTGTCACTGTGTGTGTGTATGTACATGAGTACATGAATACATGTGTGTTACTCTGTGTGTGTGTGTGCGCGTATGTGTTTGTGTGTCACTGTGTGCATGTTCACATGCATACAAATGTTCTCTGTTTGAATTGTTTTTTATTTTCCCCCCAGCCCAAGTGTTGATGCAGAGCACAGAAGTGCCGGCCAACATCTGGGTGTATGAATACTGGCCTCTGTTGTCATCATGTGTGTGTGTGTGTGTGTGTGTGTGTGTGTGTGTGTGTGTGTGTGTGTGTGTGTGTGTGTGTGTGTGTGTGTGTGTGTGTGTGTGTGTGTATGTGTGTGTGTGTGTGTGTGTGTATCATGTGTATGTGTGTGTGTGTGTGTACGTTTGTGTGCACGCATGTAATCATGCGCATGATCACATGCATTTGTTTATTATATTTGACCAGTCACCAAAAAATGAGTTGTGATGTCGTAGAGGTCACTTTTGAGTTATTTACAAATTGTTATTCTGCATTTAAAAAGCTTTCCAGCAAACCCAACATTTTGTAAATCGGACTATTTGTTGCAAAGTTATGAAGATTTGAAGTCGCATACTCAGGGAATCGGCGAAATAAGAAAATGAGAAAATGCAACCGGAAAGTTTTTAAAATGTGTACAAAACAACCAGTTGTTTCTGGTATAAGCATACTTTTCTGGCAGAAAGGATTGTTTTTACACTTAAATACTTCTGTATGAGGTAGATAAAGACCTATTGTTCAATAATTATAAGTAAACATCTGAGAATTGATGATTTGCCCCCATTCCACCTAAAATAGCCCCTAGTGAGCTAGGGACAACACGACTCATTTTGTGGCGACGTGTCACATATATATATCAATGCTTGTTAATGTTATTCCCTGCAGCCTGTTGGCGCGGAGCACAGAAGTGGCGGCGTACATCTGGGTGTACCAACACTGGCGCCTACTGTCCCTGCCCTGGGACAACGCCTGGACATGGGTCCTCTGCATGCTGGGCATGGACCTCGGCTACTACTGGGTCCACCGCTTTGGACATGGTCAGTAGCTGACTCCCTCTATTGTTTGTCTAGGTGCACTGGAGTCTCAATCTTTCCCTCTTTTTTTCGTTTTCTCTCATTATCATCATCATCTCTCTCTCCCTCTCTCTGTCTCTGTCTCTCTCTTTCTGGAATTCTATATACCGTATTTTTCTGACTATAAGGCAATATTTTTTTCTCCAATTTCGACCTATGCGCCTAATAAGTGAACAAAATCGTGAGAAGAGAGGCAATGATTGCCATACTCAGTACAGTCACAACATCGAAAGTGGTAGCGAGTCGCCGATACGACGAATACTCACGTTAAAATGCTTCGAAATCCCTGTTATCATCCGAGATACCGTCCAACAGATGCCATAACCCTTCGTTGGATGTAAAAAGCATCGTTGTAGAGCTTAAAATGCCATGATTCTACCAGTTTTCGTGAAGAATTGGCCAAACACAACAACTGGAAGTCGCAAAAACGGAAGTTTCGATTATTTGAGAAGGGAGCCAACTCTCGTTTACGACAACAAAATGGCGGTCGGTAATCGTTTACAGGACGTGTACGGGCTTCAAACTTCGACTTTCTTGTTGCGAGGTGTGTATCGCCTTATAAATGAGGGCGCCTTTTACTTGGATTTTGTCAGATTTTTATTGAAAATTGCTCTATTCGCCTTATACACAGCAGCGCCTAATGAGCCGAAAAGTATGGTATGTAGGGGAATTGACTTCGATCGTGACTGGGTATACTATTACTGTGGTGAGCTGCTCTCTCCTCTCTTTGTCTATGTGCCTGTCTCTCCTTCTTTTGTTTCGGTGCAGTGACGTCCCGAGGCCCCGGTCAAAGGACACTGGCCTATTAAAACTGAAGATGTCCTATTGTGTTCTCTCCCATCAGGACAAATGTCGATTACATTTTTAACACGGGCACACTTTGTCGTATTGATTTCTGCAAGAGTCAGGACAATATTGATTTCTCTTGTCTCAGGACAGTTTGTCCTATCATTTTTTGATCCTCGGTTCATCACTATAGGTGTCTGTCTTTCCCTTTGTCTTTCAGCATGTCTCTCTCTCTCTCTCAGTTTTTTCTGTGTATGTTGGGCATGGACCTTGGCTACTACCAGTACTGGGTCCACCACTTTGGACATGGTCAGCTGGTCTTGCTGTGTCTGTCTTTTTCTCTTTCTTTCTTTCTCTCTTTTTCTTACACCTCTCTCTCATATTTTGTTTATGTTGGGGATGGACCTCTGTTTGTTTGTACAAAAACAAATTGACCTTGTGTGGAGCAAATTTGGATGTTTTCAATGGTTAATCTTTTGCAGGCTTAGTGTTTATGCTTCAGAAAAGTTAAACTTAAACCTTTCAAAAGTTAACCTTTAGTTACCGGTAACCTTAAGAATCAGAATGAATGCTTGTGACTTTTGTGTGCTGAAATGTGGCTGGTTTCAGAGGTTTGAGTGCATGATTAAGATGCAACCATTAACCCTTGGTGTGCTGAAATGTGGCTGGTTTCAGAGGTTTTAGAGTATGCTTAACCTTTTATAAACGGATAAGACGTATCCGAGTGACGGGATTTCCCTTTCCTGCTGACGGATCACTCGCATACGTCATATCCAAAATCCAAACCAAACTTGGAGACGTTCGTATACGTCAGACCAGACTTTACAGAATCCCTTACCTTGTTTCTCTGTGCAATAAGGGAAGCAACCTCTACGAGAAGTTTTCGGGATATCTTGGCAAGATTATCGCCGCTAGTTCGCACTCGAGAGTGTGTGTACGTGAAGGAATGTCGTACTGGAATGTGGAAAAGGCGATCGGGATTTCCCATGTAGGCGTGTTGGAATTCTGTACCAAATCAGTTTTTTGTTTGTGTCAGTTTGATTTCTCATATACGGATTATATAACTATTCCTGGATGATTTCAAGGTCAGATGAAGCTTTTTCGTTCCATGTTTTCCTTGTTTTGGTGTTGTGCATATCAGAATCGAATGTAAACAAGTTTTTTTCTCTTAGCTACTTTAGGAGAACAGCGTGACTATATTTTATTAGCGATCAAATAAATGTTACCATAGCCGATTAGTTCCGTGTTTGCTCTTTCATTTGGTACCAAACACTAAGGTGTTGACGTTAGTTTACCTCGCGTTAAAAAAAAAATCAGAAAAGTGCCAAAATACCCCGTCAGCAGGGAATAGGAGCTGTGTAGGCGATGCGTCACAGGGGAAGAGCAGCGCCGACATAGCTGCAGGCGGGATAGTATTAAGATGCAACCATTAACCCTTGGTGTGCTGAAATGTGGCTGCTTTCAGAGGTTTGAGTGTATGCTTAAGATGCAACCATTAACCCTTGGTGTGCTGAAATGTGGCTGCTTTCAGAGGTTTGAGTGAATGCGTATGATGCGACCATTAACCCTTGGTGTGCTGAAATGTGGCTGCTTTCAGAGGTTTAAGTGAATGCTTATGATGTGACCATTAACCCTTGGTGTGCTGAAATGTGGCTGCTTTCAGAGGTTTGAGTGAATGCTTATGATGCGACCATTAACCCTTGGTGTGCTGAAATGTGGCTGCTTTCAGAGGTTTGAGTGAATGCTTATGATGCGACCATTAACCCTTGGTGTGCTGAAATGTGGCTGCTTTCAGAGGTTTGAGTGAATGCTTAAGATGCAACCATTAACCCTTGGTGTGCTGAAATGTGGCTGCTTTCAGAGGTTTGAGTGAATGCTTATGATGCAACCATTAACCCTTGGTGTGCTGAAATGTGGCTGCTTTCAGAGGTTTGAGTGAATGCTTATGATGCGACCATTAACCCTTGGTGTGCTGAAATGTGGCTGGTTTCAGAGGTTTGAGTGTATGCTTAAGATGCAACCATTAACCCTTGGTGTGCTGAAATGTGGCTGCTTTCAGAGGTTTGAGTGAATGCTTATGATGCGACCATTAACCCTTGGTGTGCTGAAATGTGGCTGCTTTCAGAGGTTTGAGTGAATGCTTATGATGCGACCATTAACCCTTGGTGTGCTGAAATGTGGCTGCTTTCAGAGGTTTGAGTGAATGCTTATGATGCGACCATTAACCCTTGGTGTGCTGAAATGTGGCTGCTTTCAGAGGTTTGAGTGAATGCTTATGATGCGACCATTAACCCTTGGTGTGCTGAAATGTGGCTGCTTTCAGAGGTTTGAGTGAATGCTTATGATGCGACCATTAACCCTTGGTGTGCTGAAATGTGGCTGCTTTCAGAGGTTTAAGTGAATGCTTATGATGTGACCATTAACCCTTGGTGTGCTGAAATGTGGCTGCTTTCAGAGGTTTGAGTGAATGCTTATGATGCGACCATTAACCCTTGGTGTGCTGAAATGTGGCTGCTTTCAGAGGTTTGAGTGAATGCTTATGATGCGACCATTAACCCTTGGTGTGCTGAAATGTGGCTGCTTTCAGAAGTGAACCTTTTCTGGGCGGGCCATCAAACGCACCACAGTTCAGAGGAGTACAACCTGTCCACAGCTCTCAGACAGTCCGCCTTCCAGCGCTACTTCTCATGGGTAAGAAAGAGGCCATAGTGGACGACGCTACTTCTGGCATTGACTGTGTTTGGCAAATGTTAAGCTCAAGTGTTTCTTCACGCGCATCAATTTGAATATTATACTGTGTTTGGCAAATGTTAAGCTCAAGCCCCTGTTTCTTTGATTTGATTTGATTGATTTGATTTAAAGTCTGTTCACACAATGGTGATATTAGACTATTTAAAAAAAAATTGTTTTTTTAGTGTGTGCGTGAGTGCGCATGTGTGTATGTGTGTGTGTGTGTGCGTGCGTGCACGTGTGTGTATGTGAATATGAATGCGTGTGTATGAGTAAGTGTAACTATGCATAATTTTATGTTTGTGAAATAAAATAACAAACAGAAAAAATTAAATAATAATAACAAAGAAAACAAAATTAAAGTTAATTAACTCATGAACTATAGTAATCTTGCAATTCCAGAGCTGGATATGACTGTAGCAATTTTGATCATTTCATGACTGTAAACTACATCTTTTAAAGTTCCAGTTTGTGCAACTTGTATCCCAGATAGTTTGTATAACATTGATGACAATGGACATTCTACAATAATGTGTTGAACTGATATTGAGTGACCACAAGCGCATTCTACATCTTTAGTAAATTTGGTCCTCCACGAGTTTAATCGAAATTTTGTAGATAAGGCTAGATAAAGATCTTGAACATAATAATATCTTAGATTTTGAAGGAAGCTTTTCATTATATATATTATTTTCTAACATTGAATTGATTTCGTGTTTTTCTAGTTTTATTGAACAATCTGACAATTTTTTACTAGCACCTTCTTTCGCTAATTTATCAGCTAGTTCATTCCCAATGATACCACAGTGCGATGGAATCCAGCAAAATTCTACGTTAATTCCTTTAAACATAATAGAATGTATTAGATATTTTACATCAAAAATTAAATCTCTTCTGGTGTTTGCATTCCAGTTGTGTAACCTATAAAGAACAGATTTCGAGTCGACACAAAGTAAATTACTATAAATTGCAATATCCATATCAGCTATCCAGGATAGTGCCATTAGAATTTCATAAAGTCCAGCAGTAAATACAGAAAAGCCTTTTCCTAGACGAAAAGATTTTCTCATTTTTAAGTCAGGAATCGCGTTTATCGTCAGAAGTGGCGTCTGCGACGTATGAATCCAGATCCAGATCCAGATCCAGATCACAAATCCAGCTCCTGTGTATGATTCCGCTACTGAACCATCTGTATAAATTTTAAGATGATATGGGTATGTGTTTTCTAGATGTTCTTTTGCTTCAACTGATATTAGATTAACATTATCATCTTTTTTCAAATCGGTATAATCTGTATCAAATTTAACAGAAATATATGCTCCCACTGAGGTACAATAGGCATTGTTGGCATACTTGAAATTGATGTAATATCGATGTTGCATTTCTTAAATAATTCATCTGTATAATTTCTAATAGGTTGAATGTAAGACATTTTTTGAGCCCTCTAAGGAAAATCTTGTTTTGAATCAAGCAAAATGTCACTAGACACTGAATTAGACACTGAGAGACTTCTAGTCACATACTTGGCTGTAGCCAGCTTACGTTGATCATCAAGTGATAACAAATTAGCTTTTCTGTACGTTTTGAATGTATCTATGTGCACTGTACTAACTTAACGGCCTTACTGTCTATGCTTTGTAACTTTTTTAGTAGTGTCTGAGGAGCCGAAAAATAAACTTCTTATCCGTACATTAATTTTGATCGAACCAGACTAGTAGCAAGATGTAAGAGTGTTTGAGTATCTTGACCCCACGTCTGAACGCTAACTATTTTCAGAAAGTTTAATCTTTGTCGAGCTTTACTTATAAGATGTTCAATATAGTATCGCCAGTTTAATTTAGGAGTGAAATAGACTCCTAAAAAGGACATTTTTCTTAAAAAATCCACATTTTTAGAATATTGAAGAGGTTTGCCTTCTAAAACAAGTTGAGGCAGATATTTTGGATTTTCACCATTACTAAAAAACATTAATTGTGGTTTTTCCCCTGAAAGTTCTAGCCCATTTTCCTTCATATATTTGTTTAACTTATCTAATTCGACTTGGTAATGTTTTTGAACATGTGTTATGATTCTCTTATTTGTTTGTTTTCTAATATTCGTATTCATCCATACTGCAATATCATCAGCATATTGCACTAAATGGATATTGTTAGATGGAACGTTTGGAAGATCGTGTATAAGAATAGTGAAAAGAATTGGAGCAATAATAGACCCTTGAGGAATTCCAATATTAATATTCTTAAATGACGAATAACATGTACCAATTCTAGTACAAATAGATCTCCCGGACAAGAAACATTTAACGAATTGATACATTTCCCCACTGATTTCAACATTTGTCAGCTTATAAAGCAATCGTGCATGCCACACACTATCGTATGCTTTTCGAATATCAAAAAATGTAGCAAGCGTACTCTTTCTTCGAGAAAATTGTTTTTTAATATGACTAGAAATTTTGACAAGATGATCAGTCGTGCATCTTCCTTTTCTAAAACCTGCTTGGTTACTAGGGATTACATTATTCTTTTCACAGAAATGTAGAATACGTTTTTCAACTATTTGTTCTACTGTTTCTTTACGCACATCCGCATATATATGCTCTTTATTCACTAGCCTTGTGAAGCTCCGCCCCTATCATTCATCATGGCTGTTCTTTTAACCAGCATCTCCCCTCTGTTGAACTTGATGTTGTGTTAAATGGGCTGATATACCAATAGTTACTCTTTCTTCATTCTTTAAAAGGAGATAATTCATTAACAGAATGGAGCCAATGGAGGCTTTATCAACGAATGAGCTTCCTTTTTGGAGGTAAATGGGGGAGAAGGTGTAGTTTAGCCTCACCCTCACATGTTTTTGGAGGTAAATGGGGGAGAAGGTGTAGTTTAAAACCCCTCACATGTTTTTGGAGGTAAATGGGGGAGAAAGTGTAGTTTAGCTACCCCTCTCATGTTTTTGAGGGAGAAAGTGTACATGTTTTTGGAGGTAAATGGGGGAGAAAGTGTAGTTTAGCTACCCCCTCATGTTTTTGAGGGAGAAAGTGTAGTTTAGCTACCCCCTCATGTTTTTGAGGGAGAAAGTGTAGTTTAGCTACCCCCTCATGTTTTTGAGGGAGAAAGTGTAGTTTAGCTACCCCCTCATGTTTTTTAGGGAGAAAGTGTACATGTTTTTAGAGGTAAATGTGCGAGAAGGTGTAGTTTAGCTACCCCCCTCACATGTTTTTGGAGGTAAATGTGGGAGAAGGTGTAGTTTAGCTACCCCCCTCACATGTTTTTGGAGGTAAATGTGGGAGAAGGTGTAGTTTAGCTACCCCCTCACATGTTTTTGAGGGACAAAGTGGTAAATGTGGGACAAAGTGTAGTTTAGCTACCCCCTCATGTTTTTGAGGGACAAAGTGTAGTTTAGCTACCCCCTCATGTTTTTGAGGGACAAAGTGTAGTTTAACTACCCCCTCATGTTTTTGAGGGACAAAGTGTAGCTTAGCTACCCCCTCACATGTTTTTGGCTGTCAGCCTCAAGTTATGGTTCTTTCCGTGTCAGAAGATAACCCTAACATAATGCTAAACCTATATCTGATCCAAGCAAAGCAAACTGTTGCTTCTTTAATCTTAGTGAATGTTTCTGGGTGAGGAAATTGGATTGAAAGTAAGGAATCTGCATTCCTGTTTTGCACTTGTGAAGGAGTCAGTTCCAAGCTCCGCCCCTTCAGTCAGCTGACCTGAGTAGGAGTGTGAACAGGGACTTGGGCTTAACATTTGCTCTTTGTTGTTATTCACAACCTTTGTCCCATCACAGTATCAGTAGTGATCCACCCCGCATGCTTTGCACTACAGATGATGAGAAAGATTTGTTGCTTAATGTCTCAGATTTTAGATAAGTGTGCTTATATATAATTTGTCGTATTTTTCATGACTTTTGTTTATTTTTCTTTAATGGCAAACATATTAACAAAAGTTTGTGTAGCAGATTCAAATATACTTGTTTCTTGTTGAATAAAATTGTTTTGTTATTATGCTTCTGTGTCACTTTCAATTTTTTAATTTCCAATTCATTGTTCATAATAAACTGCCAATTATTATGTCATTGTTTATTGAAAGCAATTTAAAATAAATCACATCATGTCATATCATGGATATGACCCCCTGGCTTGATAGCCAGATATTTAAAATATTTTAGCATCATTAATCATTTTCTCCTCACGTTTGAAGGGTGCAACAAAGTATGGCATCATGCTGCTTCTTACATTGTCCATGCAGTAAAATTAGTTTTGAACTGCTCTCTCTCTCTCCAAGAGTACTCTTCATGGTCCTTAACTAGATTGTTTTTGAGAAATAGTTGAATGTTTCTGCAGTTTTAGTATAGTGCTTGCGTTTTGTTAACTGAGATATCTTACAGGACGAGACTTAACAATATCTATGCGGATATGCTACTATAATAATATTCACTGTCTCTTTGTGTGTCTGTTCTTTTTGCAAGCCATCTAGGTGTGGGTGGCACTCTGCGAGTGAGCCAGAAGGGTGGCTGTGTGCTGGGAGTGTTTGCGCATGGCTTAATTAAACCTGCGCCATGCAAAGCGATCCAATGATCATCAAAGCGAAGTGAACTCGCGGAGCACTAGTGTGGAATAAAAAATTAGAAATGTTCCGATTGGTTTATCACAGAAAGAGAGAGTGGTAAAAGAAAGGAGTATTTATGCTGTGTTGCAGGTGTTCTATCTTCCCATGGCGTTCTTCATCCCCCCCTCTCTGTTCCTGGTGCACAGTCAGCTCAACCTGCTCTACCAGTTCTGGATCCACACTGAGGTGAACACAATGGCAATGATGGCGTAATATTGTCTGCATGTGCAGTTAACACTAACATCATACAACACACACTGCGTGCGGCAGCAAAGGTTAAAAGTGTATTGTGAACTTTTTGAAATTTGTTTTTTGTGTCCGGCTTTATATAGGTGCAACAAAGGATGATTGTATAGGTTGTGAATAGGGCATTTGCCACGGGCTTCCGTACTGTAGGACTACACTACAAAAATGCTCGCATGTTTTGCCCATTGTTGCGGTGAACTCTCTAATTCAACTCTGATTTTAATTCAGTGAAATTCAAGGTTGCCCACCTGCGCCAAATGCGTTATTGTAGAAAACTGTGAATTGTAAAATGTTTGCTTTTTAAAAAAGAAAACAAGTTAATAAATATATAAGCGCAAAAATGAATAAAATCAATAAAAATAAAGGAGTAACTAACTATCTGCATTTTATATTGTCATACATTCACATAGGCAAGTTAAAGAAATTTGGACGTAATAATAATAATGATAATTTTATTTCCTATAACGCTAACATTCCACACTAGAAGCATGCTCTGTGCACTTTACAAATTGAAATATAAATAGAACATCAAACATGAAGTAAAATCATAAAATAACAAATAACATACACTTGATATGTACATGCAATAGAGAAACTACAAGATGATACTTTATTAATAGCTACCCTAGATAAAGGTAACGTCAAAGGACAAGGGAAAAGACATTGGCCTTCAGAACTTACACAATGCTAAATTTATCTCACAATGATTTGTCTTTTTCTGTTTTTCTCCATCTCTAACCTGTTCCAATATGGATTCCTCGTGACAGAATATTTGCATTGTTTTGTCATTTCAGTTGCACAGTTTTTTTGTAAAGACTTCCAGTGATGCATTGGGGATGGAAAAATAATTGGAGAAACTATCCTGAAAAAAGAAAAATACCAATGTGAGGCCTGTATTTTTCTTTCTGTTTTGTTGTTGAATGTTGTTGTTTTCCTTACCAGATTGTGGATCGCCTGGGTCCCTTGGAGCTGAATGATGTTGTTTTCCTTACCAGATTGTGGATCACCTGGGTCCCTTGGAGCTGAATGTTGTTGTTTTCCTTACCAGATTGTGGATCACCTGGGTCCCTTGGAGCTGAATGTTGTTGTTTTCCTTACCAGATTGTGGATCGCCTGGGTCCCTTGGAGCTGATGTTGTTGTTTTCCTTACCAGATTGTCAGATTGTGGATCACCTGGGTCCCTTGGAGCTGATGTTGTTGTTTTCCTTACCTGGGTCCCTTGGAGCTGATGTTGTTGTTTTCCTTACCAGATTGTGGATCACCTGGGTCCCTTGGAGCTGATGTTGTTGTTTTCCTTACCAGATTGTGGATCGCCTGGGTCCCTTGGAGCTGATGTTGTTGTTTTCCTTACCAGATTGTGGATCGCCTGGGTCCCTTGGAGCTGAATGTTGTTGTTTTCCTTACCAGATTGTGGATCGCCTGGGTCCCTTGGAGCTGAATGTTGTTGTTTTCCTTACCAGATTGTGGATCGCCTGGGTCCCTTGGAGCTGAATGTTGTTGTTTTCCTTACCAGATTGTGGATCGCCTGGGTCCCTTGGAGCTGAATGTTGTTGTTTTCCTTACCAGATTGTGGATCGCCTGGGTCCCTTGGAGCTGATGTTGTTGTTTTCCTTACCAGATTGTGATCACCTGGGTCCCTTGGAGCTGATGGATCTTACCTGGGTCCCTTGGAGCTTGGAGCTGATGTTGTTTTCCTTACCAGATTGTGGATCACCTGGGTCCCTTGGAGCTGATGTTGTTGTTTTCCTTACCAGATTGTGGATCGCCTGGGTCCCTTGGAGCTGAATGTTGTTGTTTTCCTTACCAGATTGTGGATCGCCTGGGTCCCTTGGAGCTGATGTTGTTGTTTTCCTTACCAGATTGTGGATCACCTGGGTCCCTTGGAGCTGATGTTGTTGTTTTCCTTACCAGATTGTGGATGTTGTTGTTTTCCTTACCACCTGGGTCCCTTGGAGCTGATGTTGTTGTTTTCCTTACCAGATTGTGGATCGCCTGGGTCCCTTGGAGCTGAATGTTGTGTTGTTTTCCTTACCAGATTGTGGATCGCCTGGGTCCCTTGGAGCTGTTTTCCTTACCAGATTGTGGATCGCCTGGGCCCCTTGGAATGTTGTTGTTTTCCTTACCAGATTGTGGATCGCCTGGGTCCCTTGGAGCTGAATGTTGTTGTTTTCCTTACCAGATTGTGGATCGCCTGGGTCCCTTGGAGCTGAATGTTGTTGTTTTCCTTACCAGATTGTGGATCACCTGGGTCCCTTGGAGCTGAATGTTGTTGTTTTCCTTACCAGATTGTGGATCACCTGGGTCCCTTGGAGCTGATGTTGTTGTTTTCCTTACCAGATTGTGGAGCACCTGGGTCCCTTGGAGCTCATTCTGAACACGCCCAGCCACCACCGAGTGCACCACGGGCGTAACCCTTACTGCATCGACAAAAACTATGCCGGAGTTCTCATAATCTGGGACCGCATCTTTGGTCAGTAGGGCATGTGTATGTTGTGAAAGCTCCTTGATTGGCTTTGGTTGGTTGTCTGGATTGTGCTGACCAGACCATACAGATTCAAAGTTCCAGAACTCTCTTGTCTGAACATCTCCTGATTCTCTTGTCCTTTCATACATTGTTTTTGCTGTCAACATTTGAAAACAAAGCGCTGAAGACGTGTTCTGTGATGACAGGAAGTGTCAACCACAATCAAACTACCATATTTTACGGACTATAAGGCGATACATTTTTCCTAGACTGAGACCCCTGTATCTTATAATGCGACTGATAACATAGTAAGAAACTGTCATAACAAAATCTGAATTTTGTGTACAATTTGGGGTGTGCGCCTTATAATCAGGTGCGCCTTGTAGTCCGTAAAGTATGATAACTCGCATGGGCTCCAACATTTTGTAGCATAGAAGCATCAGCAATTATTATTTATAGCAATCTGTTGTGCAACCCATCATTGGGTGCAGCTTCGGCATTCACATCTATAGATTCTTGTAGCCTGACACAGCTGCTAACCTCTTCAACACGCTACTGCCACAGGCCAGTATCATTCATGGCCTAATAGGGTTATTTGGACAAAGGTACAAGAAATAAGTAGTGGAACAAAACTCTCCCCTGTCTGTGATTCAGTGTTGACAGCATTTTCAGCCAATTGAACAGTAACTTTCAGCTCTCTCAAATGTCTTTCTCAGTTTACTTAGAACTCAATTTAATGTTGCTACATGCATGCCGAACATCGGTTTCCTTTATTATGATAAAAACTATTAATGAACTGTGAACCATGAATCATGAAATCATTATCACTTGCCTAAAAATTGGTATCATTTGGCTCATTATCATAAGTCCGTGCACACATTAGACGCAGAAGTTACCCACGGAAACCCATAAATAAGTAAAAGAAAGAAGGAACAAAATATACGGATTAGGGGAAATACGAACACGTGCGCTTATTCTTTTCCTTCTTTCTTTTAGTTATTTCGATTCGCTTGGGATTTCCGCCTCTACTGTGTATGCAGCCTTAGTGTTGTTGACGACAACCTACAGGAGGAATTCCTGCTGGTCATATACTTCTGAGTTTTTGTTTGTTTTATTTGTATTTTAAAATTTGAAAGATAATTGCCAAGCATGAGTGAAACGAAGACTGGAAGAATAATGAAGGGAAATAACTTGAAAATATGCTATGGCTGAAAAAAAAGGCATGAATTCAGATGCACTTTAGACTCATGTTTACTGATATGAGTGTGCTCAGAAATCAGCACTGTTGTTACGAGTTAGCTTAGAATTTGTCTGGAATGAGTTAATGTTATTGTGTGTTGAGAATGAGTTAATGTTATTGCTTGTCTGGAATGAGTTAATGTTATTGTGGTGCTGGTTTGCAGGAACATTTGAACCTGAGGGGGAGAAAGTGGTGTATGGGCTGGTTCATTCTTTGGACACCTGGGACCCCATCTACGGACAGGTGTGTGTGTGTGTGTGTGTGTGTGTGTGCGTGCGCGTGCATGCGCGCATGAACGTTATTGTTTGATTTGAAAAAAAGTGTATAAAGAGAGTGGCATTTTAACTAACTAAATTTCTGCAAAATGGACTAGATGTAGCGCGTTGTATGTCACTGGCAGATTGATATAGAGTGATGCGAAAATGTTTATGGTTACAAATTGACATTTATGTTGTTTTTGTGTATCGTAATTGAGACATGCTTGATGATTTTAATAAATAGGACTACCCATGTCACAGCAAGACTTCACATTTCAGCTATCCAGACCACTCATGGCTTGTAACCAGAGGACCGCTTCACAAGAGCGGCCGCTTCAAGGCTTTCGGGCAATTTGACAAAAAATGTATAAGAAAAGCGAGTGTTTGCCGACAAGTTTGCGAGCGCTCTGACTCCTCAAAAGCTTTCCAGCCGTAAACTATCACATGACTTTTTTTTTCCTCAAACATTTAAAAAAATGACAGCGTGGGGTTAATGTATTTCTTGCTCACTGACTCATTAAGATTTGGTTAAAATAATATTTATTGTGACCAGCCGGACAAGAGCTTGTGATTTGTTTTGCCAGAAATGTTTTGCAAAATCGTTTCTTTTTCCCCCCTTTTTGGCGCAAATGTTTTGCGTGCACAGAACACCATCATGTGAAACTGGCCCCTGGTTTGTGATTGAGTTAACTAAATTATGGCACCGTGTCCAGCTGTGTCACTTCCTGCACATCGTGAAGACGGCCTGGAGGCTGGAAGGCTGGGGCAACAAGGCATCCGCCGCACTGAAGGGACCTGGCTGGGAGCCCGGCAAACCTCGACTGGGACTGCCTGAAGATATCCCCCATGTATGTAGTGTCTTCCTCTTCCCCTCATCATCATCATGAGAGAGAGAGAGAGAGAGAGAGAGAGAGAGAGAGAGAGAGAGAGAGAGAGAGAGAGTATGTGTGTGTGGAAGCATGATTGTTTTTGTGTGCTTGCTTGTTTTAGTTTAAAATGTTATATTATTTAACTACAAAAGATACTTCTAGTTGCTTCCTATCCAAAAGACAACAACAAACTGTTGAACTATTGATCGACTAAATTAGTTCAGGATTGGTACACAAGTTGTGTAACAAATGATTGTTCGTGTCATGCACTGTTTGAGGTTTTTGTGTTTCGTTTTTTAAGAAAGGTCGACTGGTTAATATGTGTTACTGATTGGTGAAACCCATTGTCTTATTTTTAATTTTACATGTTTCTATTCCTGATATGGGCACAGCAGTTGATAGGATTCTAAGGAAGTAAAAGAATGAACTCTTCTGGCTGTACAGGAGACAACACTTTTGACATATTCTACCTTTCCTTGATCAAATAGCAGGCATGATCTATTTTTGCCCTGTGCAAAGAGAGAGATGAGAGAGAGAGAGAGAGAGAGAGAGAGAGAGAGAGAGAGAGAGAGAGAGAGAGAGCGCTTACCATTGCTGATGATATTCCTTCCATCATGGCGCCAACCGTAAAAGGGGTATTGGGGAGACGTCATCATTGTTCTTCTTCTTCTACACTCCCAAGCCATACGGTCATAATGGGTGAGATACATATGCATCTGTTTTTTACTTTTCACTGGTCTCCCTGCTGTGTTTAGCTGACACATTCCGATTTTGGAGGAGCTCAAAGGAGAGCATTATTTGGAAGATTATTGGCAGGAGAATGGGCCAAAAAGTAAAAAACAAATAGTAAATAACAAAAAGCAAAGGGAAAAGGCAGAGTCAAACAGAGGGACAGATTAGAGGAAGTTGCAAGCACAGAACTTAAGAAGGTGGGGGAACTATTTATACAAAAAACCTGCCAGTATCCCCAGGGGGGAGTCTCTTCCTTCCTTCCGTATAGCGACCACAGTAACTGCTGACGAGGCACGAAGCATCCAACCTCTGCCGGATTGTCCTCATTGAATGATGGCTGGTTGATGGTTTCATCTCAGGTGTGATACTTGCAGTGGAGCGGACGCTAAACCAGACCTTCATTCATACTAAAGGGGGATAAATCCACCAGAAGAGCGAAAGAGCTAGTTGAATTGACATCAAAAAACATTTTTATACAGTCCGTAAGCACAACCTTTTCTGGTTGATTTGTGCAGGTGTCGTACCCGGCGGACAAATACGACAGGGGTCTGCCGTGGTGGGGCAGTCTGTACGTCTTCGTCCATTTCAGCCTGCTGTCTGCCTCCAACTCCATCCTGACCCTGCACAGACACGTAACGACCATAATGATGATTGTATTGTATTGTGTTACTTTTCTGGCCCTTTACTCAAATGGCTTTTATCATTGGTTGACATTAGCCTGTAGTAGGGGCCAACAGTAAGATGATTTTCTACAGTAATGGAAAATCACAGTACAGTTTAGTCTCTTGTGGAAGACTATGACTCTCGAATGAGCGGGCCCTTGCACCGGCTTAGGTGCTGTAGCCAAAGTAATGGGCTGGCCTTTGGGGACCTTCCTCAACGCCAGCTGTGTCCTCAAATCACTTTGGCCGAGAGTGGGGATGTACCCTGGGCAAGGCATCTCCACTATAAATAAATTCTCGCCCAGCCCGTGAGAATAGTATCTGCCCCCTCTGCTGTCGGAAACGACAGACTAGCTTAAAAATAATAATAATAATTTAATTCATTGTAGAAAAGTGACGCCTGTCCCTCGCGAGGCTCCAGGCGCCATTGCAAAAATAAAGACCAACAGGTTTAAGAAAGAAGAAAAAGGAGACATACAAGATTAAAAAAAAAAAAGAAATTAAAAAAAAGAAGAACTTTGACATCGTAAGAACAAGATATCATTAGAAATACATGCGGGGAACATATACCCCCAGCCCCTCCACTCTCTCTCCATCCCCTTCCCCCTCCCCCCCCCCCAACCCTGCGCTGTCTCCCCCCCCCCCCCCCCCCCACCACAAACCCCCCCCACTTTTCTAGTCACAGAAACTGATGCCAGTTTATTGCTAGGTGTGTGTGACAAGCGGAACATCATTTTATCATCTCATGCAGAAGACTTTAGGTGTCGTGGAAGGTGGGGTGTGTGTGACAAGCGGAACATCATTTTATCATCTCATGCAGAAGACTTTAGGTGTCGTGGAAGGTGGGGTGTGTGTGACAAGCGGAACATCGTTTTATCATCTCATGCAGAAGACTTTAGGTGTTGTGGAAGGTGGGGTGTGTGTGACAAGCGGAACATCATTTTATCATCTCATGCAGAAGACTTTAGGTGTTGTGGAAGGTGGGGTGTGTGTGACAAGCGGAACATCGTTTTATCATCTCATGCAGAAGACTTTAGCTGTTGTGGAAGGTGGGGTGTGTGTGACAAGCGGAACATCATTTTATCATCTCATGCAGAAGACTTTAGGTGTCGTGGAAGGTGGGGTGTGGGTGACAAGTGGAACATTGTTTTATCATTTCATATAGAAGGCTTTAGGTGTCATGGAAGGTGGGGTGTGGGTGGCAAGGAAAGGGTGGGATTGGTGGTAGAAGGCTTTAGGTGTCATGGAAGGTGGGGTGTGGGTGGCAAGGAAAGGGTGGGATTGGTGGTAGAAGGCTTTAGGTGTCATGGAAGGTGGGGTGTGGGTGACAAGGAAAGGGTGGGATTGGTGGTAGAAGGCTTTAGGTGTCGTGGAAGGTGGGGTGTGGGTGGCAAGGAAAGGGTGGGATTGGTGGTAGAAGGCTTTAGGTGTCGTGGAAGGTGGGGTGTGGGTGGCAAGGAAAGGGTGGGATTGGTGGTAGAAGGCTTTAGGTGTCATGGAAGGTGGGGTGTGGGTGGCAAGGAAAGGGTGGGATTGGTGGTAGAAGGCTTTAGGTGTCGTGGAAGGTGGGGTGTGGGTGGCAAGGAAAGGGTGGGATTGGTGGTAGAAGGCTTTAGGTGTCATGGAAGGTGGGGTGTGGGTGGCAAGGAAAGGGTGGGATTGGTGGTAGAAGGCTTTAGGTGTCAT
>CM065703.1:25933864-25981364 GCA_017654935.2 Phymorhynchus buccinoides
CTTACTTTGAAAGTTATTTGTGCAGTTACTTTTAAGGAGCAGTTTAGATTTTAAAAGAAGTCTGTTTTCCCCTTCAATTCACATGCTAAGCTTGATCTAAGCTAGATGGTTAGGTTTTTCTGTCTTCTTTTTGTATATTGTTTAATTATTACTTAGGCATTTTTTAATAATCTTTTTTTGTCTGAAAAGAGCTTGCCCTTTTCTTTAAAAAACAACAACAAAACAAACTATAATCAGACTTGTGCATTTTTTTGTTATATGTTTTATAAATTTGGCACTTTTTTTAAATATTGTGTCATTATTTTGTGAACAAGATGTTATAACATGACAGAATTGATGCTTGCCTTTACTTTTTTTGTTTTACAGTGAAACCCGCTTTATTTCAAGTGCCTTGGGACCACCAAATGAATTGAAATTATCCGAGTGCTCGGTTAATTTCAAGTTTTTGCCTAATCTAACACAAAATTGAAATTAACCGAGCAAAGTTGAAATTAACCGAGCAAGACCGGGAGAAAGGAATGTTTTTTATAGTATGGATATTTTCACATTGATTTATGTGTTTAGAAAGTGTACACTTGTATCTTTTATATACTTTACCAGAAATACAAACTGTTCTACTTTCGGCTAAATGGTGTTTCACCGTCATCGTCACTGATCTCTTAACTCAGGGGTGGGTTGTTGAGGCACCACAGATGACTTCCTGACAAATCTTCCGCCATCAGTCCCGGTCATGTGCTGCTCTTTGTGACTTCGCGGAACACCCCCCAAAACAAACCAAGCCCTGTCCTCTCCCGGGTAATAGCCTCCCACCTCTTCCTCTGTCTGTCTCTTTGTCTTCCTTTAGCTATTGTGCCTTGCAGGATGCTTTTTTGTGCAAGGCCATTTGATCTCGTCACATGTCCTACCACTTCAGTTTCCTTTCTTGACGATGGTGAGCAGGTAGTCATGAGGTCCAATGATTCTGTCCCTGACTTCCTCATTTATGATACAGTATGGTCTTTGTATGAGATGTTCAGGATATCTTGCTGTAAAAAATTTAAGTAAAAGTGTGTTGACTTGAAATTAGGCGAGCAAACAAATTGAATTTAGCCGATCTCCTCCTCTTGAAAAATGTGTTGACTTGAAATTAACCGAGCACTTGAAATTAACCGGGTTTCGCTTCAGTTGGAACCGATATATTACTTGAAATTAACCAATAATTGAAATTAACCGAATTGAAATTATCCGGGGTTTTATAACAGATAGAAAGAAGGCCTCTGGCCGGGACCTTAGAATGACTTGAAATTATCCCGAAATTGAAAATAACCGAGTTGAAATTAAGCGGGTTTCACTGTAATATGTTCTGTGATCATTTTTGTGTGTGTATTAAGTCATTTCTTGATCATGACCAGTTTTGCTTCACAAAAGTGCCAACGAAATAGCTGTGATACTGTGAACAGATTTACCCCCACCCCCACCTCCCCATCCGCCGCTTACTTTCTTGTAAAGTTTGGCTTGGTTAAAACAAGTTTTGAAATTGATGCAAAAGCAGCACAATGGACTTTTTGCTTAAAGTAAGTAGATCATGAATATTGTCATTTTAAAGCAGATTCACAAAACATAGAAACAATAACAATTGTTTTTGGATACGATTATAGCTAAAGTTTATAGATTCAATGATATTATGCCATGGAAACAATACTGTACAATAATGAAGAAAATCAGTGCTGTACAATAATTGTTTTAGTTAAGATGTGCAGTATATGTTTTAAAAGGGTTTGTATAATGTTACTAAACTGATGTATTGACATGAAAAAGTTTGATTAGTTTCCTGGTATGTTTGGAGAATATGAATTAAAGCCATTGCAAAACTGTGATAAATCGATTGCTCAACTTTTACAAATTCAAAAATGTGCCATTTAAAAAAAAGATGGAATTGGAGGAAGGGATGTGGGGGTGGGATGTGGAGGGTACAATGATTTCAAATTGTATGATGATATGTTTTGCAGTTTCTTTGACAATGTAGAGAAGCTAATAATAATCTAATTTGAGCAGATTTTCAAAACATGTTTTCTTTGAATGCATCCTTTAATCAAGATTACTTTAATCCCAAAACTTAGGGTAACTCTTTCGTTATTGTTTTATGATATTTTTTCAAGATCATGATCAATTATTATAATTATCATGATCATGATTTTTATCATAAAACTGGAATTCCATATGCGAGACTTTTAAGGTGGAAATTGATGCGAAAATTAACAGCGATTACATTTTTATCGCCACCAACGATGAAGTCATTCTGTACATCCTTTGGCGCGATAATCACGCAGCGTCACGTGATGTCAGGTGAAATCGCCGGTGATTTTATTTTATCGTCCAGTGGAGCAAATAAGTTTTTGTCACCATCAAAATTGTTGGGAAGTAAGCAGGTCACACTTTGACCTGGCCACTTTCAAGTGAGCTGTGAATAAAAATCAAGATATTTTGAAGTTTCTACTCCCAGATCAAGATCGTTTTCCATTTTAAATGAATTGTGACTGTATATGAATCTTCTTCTTCCGAATGAATGTTATAGATTTAGGCCTACAGTAGATTTTTACAAAAACCATTGAGCGCACGCGTGTGTGTGTTACCACTGACTGTGAGTGCATTGTTTCTGAACGTATGTACAATGAGTATGCACGAATACCTACGTGAGTGCTTGTATAAGTTGGGGATGCGTGCGCACACACGCATGCGTTCATTTGTCAGTGTGTTTGTGCACACTCCCCCGCGAACAAGCTGACGCAGGCAACACAGTACACACATGTCAACGCTTGGTTAATTCTCCAAGCATTAATGTTCAACCATCAATCCTTCTCATGTGGTTTTTCACAACTGATAACATTAATGTCCAACCATCAATCCTTCTCATGTGGTTTTTCACGAACTGATAACATTAATTGATAACATTAATGTCCAACCATCAATCCTTCTCATGTGGTTTTTAACGAACTGATAACATTAATGTCCAACCATCAATCCTTCTCATGTGGTTTTTCACGAACTGATAACATTAATGTCCAACCATCAATCCTTCTCATGTGGTTTTTAACGAACTGATAACATTAATGTCCAACCATCAATCCTTCTCATGTGGTTTTTCACGAACTGATAACATTAATGTCCAACCATCAATCCTTCTCATGTGGTTTTTAACGAACTGATAACATTAATGTCCAACCATCAATCCTTATGTGGTTTTTCACGAACTGATAACATTAATGTCCAACCATCAATCCTTCTCATGTGGTTTTTCACGAACTGATAACATTAATGTCCAACCATCAATCCTTATGTGGTTTTTCACGAACTGATAACATTAATGTCCAATCATCAATCCTTCTCATGTGGTTTTTAACGAACTGATAACATTAATGTCCAACCATCAATCCTTCTCATGTGGTTTTTAACGAACTGATAACATTAATGTCCAACCATCAATCCCTTCATGTGGTTTTTCACGAACTGATAACATTAATGTCCAACCATCAATCCTTCTCATGTGGTTTTTAACGAACTGATAACATTAATGTCCAACCATCAATCCTTCTCATGTGGTTTTTCACGAACTGATAACATTAATGTCCAACCATCAATCCTTCTCATGTGGTTTTTCACGAACTGATAACATTAATGTCCAACCATCAATCCTTCTCATGTGGTTTTTAACGAACTGATAACATTAATGTCCAACCATCAATCCTTCTCATGTGGTTTTTAACGAACTGATAACATTAATGTCCAACCATCAATCCTTATGTGGTTTTTAACGAACTGATAACATTAATGTCCAACCATCAATCCTTATGTGGTTTTTCACGAACTGATAACATTAATGTCCAATCATCAATCCTTCTCATGTGGTTTTTCACGAACTGATAACATTAATGTCCAACCATCAATCCTTATGTGGTTTTTAACGAACTGATAACATTAATGTCCAATCATCAATCCTTCTCATGTGGTTTTTAACGAACTGATAACATTAATGTCCAACCATCAATCCTTCTCATGTGGTTTTTAACGAACTGATAACATTAATGTCCAACCATCAATCCTTATGTGGTTTTTAACGAACTGATAACATTAATGTCCAACCATCAATCCTTCTCATGTGGTTTTTAACGAACTGATAACATTAATGTCCAACCATCAATCCTTCTCATGTGGTTTTTCACGAACTGATAACATTAATTGATAACATTAATGTCCAACCATCAATCCTTCTCATGTGGTTTTTAACGAACTGATAACATTAATGTCCAACCATCAATCCTTCTCATGTGGTTTTTCATGAACTGATAACATTAATTGATAACATTAATGTCCAACCATCAATCCTTATGTGGTTTTTAACGAACTGATAACATTAATGTCCAACCATCAATCCTTCTCATGTGGTTTTTAACGAACTGATAACATTAATGTCCAACCATCAATCCTTCTCATGTGGTTTTTCACGAACTGATAACATTAATTGATAACATTAATGTCCAACCATCAATCCTTCTCATGTGGTTTTTAAATGAACTGATAACATTAATGTCCAACCATCAATCCTTATGTGGTTTTTAACGAACTGATAACATTAATGTCCAACCATCAATCCTTCTCATGTGGTTTTTAACGAACTGATAACATTAATTGATAACATTAATGTCCAACCATCAATCCTTCTCATGTGGTTTTTAACGAACTGATAACATTAATGTCCAACCATCAATCCTTATGTGGTTTTTAACGAACTGATAACATTAATGTCCAACCATCAATCCTTCTCATGTGGTTTTTAACGAACTGATAACATTAATGTCCAACCATCAATCCTTCTCATGTGGTTTTTCATGAACTGATAACAATCAGGGGCTGGATAGAATAAAGCAGGGGCTGGATAGAATGAGTACAGAGAGCAAGATTGGGACTGTGGCAAAAAGAGGGTGGGGATGGTGGGATGAAGGGATGGTGGGTGGTGGTGGTGGGGGGCGAACAATCAGAAACGGTGGGAGTGAAGACTGTGTGTTATATTGGGCTCCCCGTAGTGACACCAGGGGGAATCTTTCGTACAAATAGTTCCCCCACCTTTTGGAAGTTCTGTGCTTGTAACTTCCTCTAATCTATCACTCTTTTTGACTCTGCCCTTTTCCCCTTTGCTTTCTGTCATCTGCTATCTGTCTGACTTATGGTCAATGGTCCATTCTCCTGCCCTTTTCCCCTTTGCTTTCTGTCATCTGCTGTCTTTCTGACTTATGGTCAATGGTCCATTCTCCTGCCTATTTTCCAGAACATCTTCCAATTTTTCCTTTGAGCTCCTCCGAAATCGGAAAGTGTTGGCAGAATGCAGCGCAGAGACCAGTGAAAACTGAAACTGGACACATGTAGGCCCTACCTCGCCCGTTATGGCCGTATAGCCTGGAAACGCAGAAGAAGAAGAAGTTATAAGTATTAGGAAGATGAGAGGATGGGGGCGGGGATGACAAAGATCGGATAGCACAGATGCCTTTCTTAGGAACAGAGGCACATTTGTAGCGAAGGAGGGCGGCAAAGCGTGTGACAGCAGACTCGACTTTATCTGGCTTATATTACACACAATTTAAAGTGAGTGTGTGTGTGTGTGCGCGCGTGCGTGCGTGTGCGTGCGTGCGTCCCTTGTCTGTGTATAGTATGGGAGAGAGAGACAGAGACACAGAGAGAGAGAGAAAGTAGGTATGTGGTTACGAAGCCCACCACATGAAGTTTAAAGCCCAACATGCAAGGAAAAACGTATTGATTACGTAGTAAAACTGAACGTGATCACCAACAAATCAGGCTTAGCAATGGATTAGTTAGACCCTGAATTTCGTGTCCGCTGGGCCATTCATCACAGGGGCACTCACCGAATCAAGACAACGAGATTTACACCTTCTTGTTACATTGGTGTAGGCCTATTTCCTTAATTGGCGATTCCCAGAACACGGAGCAATGTATTTTTCTTCACCCCGCATCCGTATCAAAGGATATAGAGAAATAGGCTACACCTCTACAGATCATTTGCCTACGTAAAGATTCGTCAGAAAATGAAGATGAGGATGACGAAGAAGAAAAATATTAAAGAAGAGGATGAGGTGGTGGAGGAGGAACAGGAGGAAGAAGTGAAGAAGAAGAAAAAGAAAGAACGAGGATAGTAATGATGATTGTGTTGATGATGGTAATTTTTGCCACAAACTTTGTCATGACCCTTCTCAATATTTTCCTCTTTTATCATCATCATCATCTCTCTCTCTCTCTCTCTCTCTCTCTCTCTCTCTCTCTCTCTCTCTCTCTCTCTCTCTCTCTCTCTCTCTCCTCACCTCTTTTTAATTCCTTCTCTCCGTTATTCTGTCTCCACCTCCCCCTCTATTTCTGTCTGTCTGTCTGTCTATGTGTCTCTGTTTTCAATCTATCACTCTATCTGCCTTGCAGGTTGACCCCAAATGTTTGCACTGATTTCTGCTCTTACAAGTTTTGCTGCTCGGGGCCATGCACCACGCATCCAACTTCAGTGGTAGGGCTATCCAACTGGGACGACAGTGGGGCTTGCATCTGATGAACTACTACTATCCACATGCATCTGATGAACGACTACTGTCCACATGAATCTGATGAACGACTACTGTCCACATGCATCTGATGAACTACTACTGTCCACATGAATTTGATGAACGACTACTGTCCACATGCATCTGATGAACTACTACTGTCCACATGAATCTGATGAAATACTACTGTCCACATGAATCTGATGAAATACTACTGTCCACATGCATCTGATGAACTACTGCTGTCCACATGCATCTGATGAACGACTACTGTCCACATGCATCTGATGAACGACTACTGTCCACATGCATCTGATGAACGACTACTGTCCACATGCATCTGATGAACGACTACTGTCCACATGCATCTGATGAAATACTACTGTCCACATGCATCTGATGAAATACTACTGTCCACATGAATCTGATGAAATACTACTGTCCACATGAATCTGATGAACGACTACTGTCCACATGCATCTGATGAAATACTACTGTCCACATGCATCTGATGAAATACTACTGTCCACATGCATCTGATGAAATACTACTGTCCACATGAATGATGAAATACTACTGTCCACATGAATCTGATGAAATACTACTGTCCACATGAATCTGATGAAATACTACTGTCCACATGAATCTGATGAAATACTACTGTCCACATCAATCTGATGAAATACTACTGTCCACATGAATCTGATGAAATACTACTGTCCACATGAATCTGATGAAATACTACTGTCCACATGAATCTGATGAAATACTACTGTCCACATGAATGATGAAATACTACTGTCCACATGAATCTGATGAAATACTACTGTCCACATGCATCTGATGAACGACTACTGTCCACATGCATCTGATGAACGACTACTGTCCACATGCATATGATGAACGACTACTGTCCACATGCATCTGATGAAATACTACTGTCTACATGAATGATGAAATACTACTGTCCACATGAATCTGATGAAATACTACTGTCCACATGAATGATGAACTACTACTGTCCACATGAATCTGATGAAATACTACTGTCCACATGAATCTGATGAAATACTACTGTCCACATGAATGATGAAATACTACTGTCCACATGAATCTGATGAAATACTACTGTCTACATGAATGATGAAATACTACTGTCCAGATGAATGATGAAATACTACTGTCCACATGAATCTGATGAAATACTACTGTCCACATGAATGATGAAATACTACTGTCCACATGAATGATGAACTACTACTGTCCACATGAATCTGATGAAATACTACTGTCCACATGAATCTGATGAAATACTACTGTCCACATGCATCTGATGAAATATTACTGTCCACATGAATGATGAAATGCTACTGTCCACATGAATGATGAAATACTACTGTCTCCATGAATCTGATGAAATACTACTGTCCACATGAATCTGATGAAATACTACTGTCCACATCAATCTGATGAAATACTACTGTCCACATGAATGATGAAATACTACTGTCTCCATGAATCTGATGAACTACTACTGTCCACATCAATCTGATGAAATCTTTCTAACAAATTAACGAATCTGATGAAATATATGATACATAAATACATATATTTAATCCGATTCGTGAATATTGGGTCTACACAAATACGTACAGTGAAGGAAACCAGCAGGTGTTCATGAGGTTCAAGTGGACAGTAGTGTAATCAGACTCAAGTGGACAGTAGTGTAATCAGATTCAAGTGGACTGTAGTGTAATCAGACTCAAGTGGACAGTAGTGTAATCAAACTCAAGTGGACAGTAGTGTAATCAGACTCAAGTGGACAGTAGTGTAATCAGACTCAAGTGGACAGTAGTGTAATCAGACTCAAGTGGACAGTAGTGTAATCAGACTCAAGTGGACAGTAGTGTAATCAGACTCAAGTGGACAGTAGTGTAATCAGACTCAAGTGGACAGTAGTGTAATCAGACTCAAGTGGACAGTAGTGTAATCAGACTCAAGTGGACAGTAGTGTAATCAGACTCAAGTGGACAGTAGTGTAATCAGACTCAAGTGGACAGTAGTGTAATCAGACTCAAGTGGACTGTAGTGTAATCAGACTCAAGTGGACAGTAGTGTAATCAGATTCAAGTGGACAGTAGTGTAATCAGACTCAAGTGGACAGTAGTGTAATCAGGTTCAAGTGGACAGTAGTGTAATCAGACTCAAGTGGACAGTAGTGTAATCAGACTCAAGTGGACAGTAGTGTAATCAGACTCAAGTGGACAGTAGTGTAATCAGACTCAAGTGGACAGTAGTGTAATCAGACTCAAGTGGACAGTAGTGTAATCAGACTCAAGTGGACAGTAGTGTAATCAGACTCAAGTGGACAGTAGTGTAATCAGACTCAAGTGGACAGTAGTGTAATCAGGTTCAAGTGGACAGTAGTGTAATCAGACTCAAGTGGACAGTAGTGTAATCAGACTCAAGTGGACAGTAGTGTAATCAGGTTCAAGTGGACAGTAGTGTAATCAGACTCAAGTGGACAGTAGTGTAATCAGACTCAAGTGGACAGTAGTGTAATCAGGTTCAAGTGGACAGTAGTGTAATCAGACTCAAGTGGACAGTAGTGTAATCAAACTCAAGTGGACAGTAGTGTAATCAGACTCAAGTGGACAGTAGTGTAATCAGGTTCAAGTGGACAGTAGTGTAATCAGACTCAAGTGGACTGTAGTGTAATCAGACTCAAGTGGACAGTAGTGTAATCAAACTCAAGTGGACAGTAGTGTAATCAGACTCAAGTGGACAGTAGTGTAATCAGACTCAAGTGGACTGTAGTGTAATTAGACTCAAGTGGACTGTAGTGTAATCAGATTCAAGTGGACAGTAGTGTAATCAGACTCAGGTGGACAGTAGTGTAATCAGACTCAAGTGGACAGTAGTGTAATCAGACTCAAGTGGACAATAGTGTAATCAGACTCAAGTGGACAGTAGTGTAATCAGACTCAAGTGGACAGTAGTGTAATCAGACTCAAGTGGACAGTAGTGCAATCAGACTCAAGTGGACAGTAGTGCAATCAGATTCATGTCTGATACATCGTCACTGTTGGATAGCTACGACTTATGTTCGGTGTGTGAAGCAGGGCGATAACTCCATCTCGACTTGCAAACATATTACACTAGTCTTATGTCACCATGGTTCATTTGCGGGGCATCAACTAAAACACATACCCATACACACACACAACACGCACGTACGCGCACACTCACACAAATCACACATACACCAATGGACACACTGAAGCAATCTCTTGTATTCCCCCCACCCACCCACTGAACAGAGCACATGAATCTTCATTTTAAGCGTACAAAATAATAAACATACGTAATACAGACACTGCAACAGACACGACGAGTATGCGGTGCTTCTTTCGATGAGTATAAGTAGGATAAATAGTGTTAAATGTTTTCCAAAAGATATAAAAAGTTACGAAATGGTGCAGAGATAACATTCTGGTTTACAGATTAAAATTATTGAAAAGCCAGGGGAGGCGACTCAGTGTATGTAATGATTGGAGTGGTACAAATAGACCGCTGCCACAAACGATAGCGAATCCGCGCTTGTTTCTTCAAAGCTTTGATCGAATTACACATCCCGTCGATGAAAGTGGCGTCAGCTGTGCATGATTGGTGACAGCTCTGATGGGACTGTCTCTCCCTGTTTCTCTGCGTCTGTCTGTCTGTCTGTCTGTCTTTGTCTGTATTTGTGTTTTGTACTTTAATTAGTTGTATTATTTCTAGAAACATCTCTGAGAAACACGAACTGCTCCCACCGGGAGAGCGTGTCGTCGCAATGCAGCGCCACCCATCCGTCTGTCTGTCTGTCTGTCTCTCCCTGTATGTTTTTAAAAATAATTTCAGGTCCTTCCATTAAAAGTGAGTTATTTTCTCTCTCTCTCTCTCTCTCTCTCTCTCTCTCTCTCTCTCTCTCTCTCTCTCTCTCTCTCTCTCTCTCTCTCTCTCTCTCTCTCTCTCTCTCTCTCTCTCTCTCTCTCTCTCTCTCTCTCTCTCTCTCTCTCTCTCTCTCTCTCTCTCTCTCACAGAGAATCTGTTAACAGACAATGACAATGACAATAGGCTTTTAATGTCATTAGCTTCACAAGCTCTTGTGACATAGAGTACATTAAACAAAATGAACACCGCAATATAATTTGTTAAGAGAGAGAGAGAGAGAGAGAGAGAGAGAGAGAGAGAGAGAGAGAGAGAGAGAGAGAGAGAGAGAGAGAGAGAGAGAGAGAGAGAGAGAGAGAGAGAGAGTGCATAAGAGACAGAGTCAGAGACAGGCAGACAGACAGGGTAGAAACAAACAAACAACTTAGAGGTTGGCATGCTCTCCGAGACTTACCCATCACTGTAATTTGCATCCTGAGTCCTGATTGACATTTCCATCTCCAGTTATGCACAGGTTGCTAGCCTGTCTACGGTCTGTGGTCTCTGCTTATTTGTTATTCATATTCTTGCTTACTTATTATTCAGACTGTTTGTGGGCCAACAGGCCAGACTTTCTTGTACATAATCTGCATCCGAAACTCTTTGGTTCTTCTCTTCCTTAATTTTTGTTTTATTGTTTTACTAGCAACCACGCTCCGCTCGCTTCGCTTCGCAGCTGCTCCTCCCTGGCGGCGGTTTGCCTTTGTGGTTCAAAATGTCCCCCTGTACCTTCCTTGGGTCAAATGGGGAACTTGGTCTATTTGCCTGAAGAACAACATCGGGTTTGATTCCCGAGAGTGGGATGAAACGCTCTCGACGTGCTGTTGGGTGGCAGACAACAGCAGGGCAGCGCAGTCATTCTACCTCACCATTGGGTGTTGGCTGACTTGGCATACGGATGGGGCGACGCACGACTTGGATGGTCTCTGTAGCTTTGGCCTTGAGCCATCAGATCGCCGATGCCCAGTGGACGCTGCAGTTGCAAGTTTCCAAGTTGAAGTATGTGGGGTGAGGGCTTACCCACTCGTCTACTGGTGAGAATCATCCGCCTGCAGAGACTGTTCGACTCGATTGTGAGTCTCCCGCTCGTGTGTTGATGACGCCATCACCTAGTTACGGAGAAGGCTGCCCGGTGGACCTGAAGACGACCTTGAGGAGGGAGGTCAATGACCGAACAAGCGACAAGTAGGCCTAAAGCGGGCGACTGTTTTCACAATGCTCTACCATCTCTCTCCACGTCAATGCTGATTACACCCCAGACATCAGAACAACACCAAGACTCGGACTCAGGTCCGAATGGTCCAGTTCCAGACTGTAGACGTTCAAGGGTCTGCAATGCACCGGGAATCATCCACGGGAATCATACAAGGAATCATCCACGGGAATCATCCACGGGAATCATCCAAGGGAATCATCCACGGGAATCATCCACGGGAATCATCCACGGGAATCATCCACGGGAATCATCCAAGGGAATCATCCACGGGAATCATCCACGGCGGCCTGCCACGTCCAGAACCACTGTCTCACCGTCATCTCATCACCCTTCATCCCAACGAAGACTCAGTCTTCAGGAACTTTGTCCTTAAAGCCACACCAGGAGTATAAAAGGAGGGCAGGCGCGAGGCGTGCTCGCTTGCGACCGGGAGGACGTTAAACGTTAACTTTCATTCAGGCGCGCTCGCATTTGAATCGCTGCAGCCACAGAAGCGGGGTTTCCCTTCTTTTCCCCCTATTGTGCGAGACAGCAGGCTTTGCACGCCGCGTCAGATGTGTCGGACTGGGGTGAGCCGATTCTTGGGATCGGTTGATAGGCCTTTAAGGGAATTGCTGATAAAAAAACGATTTTCTGCCTTTAGAATTTATAAAACGATTAAAAAAAAGAAACACTTCCCCATTGAAACCGAATCACAATCATTGTGACAATGTCATGTAGGCTCGTTAGCTTCAATTTTTCTGCCTAACGATCCGCAATTCAAGAGCACCCCCCCCCCCCTCTCTCTCTCTCTCTCTCTGTTCCTTCAGCGTCTATTCTCTCCCTTTGTGCACGTGTCTGTGATGCACGTGCGCGCGCGCGCGCGCATATTATGAGCACATGAGAGACTGTAGTAGAATATAGTAAATGATAAAATAACCAGAGATTTACCTAGCCATAAAGCCCTACCAGCAACTGTACAGGCCGTGTGGTGACAGCTGTGCGTGTACTGTGCACAATAGGCCGACAGTTCGCGAGTTGTGTTATGTGTGGGTAGACTGTACATGTACATTATAGAATGCAGTTCAAGTTAAAGCATCGGTGAGAAGTCGGGCAAATGGCAAGTACCATTTTTAGACCTTTTGACGTGGGTGTACTCTGCAAGTCTGTCTCTCTCTCTCTCTCTCTGTCTGCCTTGCTCTCTCTCTCTCTCTCTCTCTCTCTCTCTCTCTCTCTCTCTCTCTCTCTCTCTCTCTCTCTCTCTCTCTCTCTCTCTCTCTCTCTCTCTCTCTCTCTCTCTCTCTCTCTCTCTCTCTCTCTCTCTCTCTCTCTCTCTCTCTCTCTCTCTCTCTCTCTCTCTCTCTCTCTCTCTGCGTGCATGTATGTGTATGTAGGGTAAGACGGGGTAAAAAGCCCATAGGCGGGTAAGAAGCCCATGCCAATTATCTCAGTTGTTCTCATGGGCAAAATATGACTGAAATTTACTTCATTTCATGAGATAATTGGCATGGGCTTCTTACCCGCCCATGGGCTTTTTACCCCGTCTTCACCTATGTATGCGCATGCGTGTGAACGTATGTGAGTGTGTCCATGCGCTGCGCGCACGTTTTCATGCGTGTGTGTGCGCACACGCGCGTGATTGTTTGAGAGACTCAAATGACTCAATTGTTTAATGACGAAAGCTAAATAAGCTCACATCATCATCACAGTTACAACAAGCACAAATGCATGCACACAGTACTAATTCTAACAAACAAGAGAGAGAGAGGGAGGGGGAGAAAGAGAGACAGAGACAGATACAGAGAGAGAGAGAGAGAGAGAGAGAGAGAGAGAGAGAGAGAGAGAGAGAGAGAGAGAGAGAGAGAGAGAGAGAGAGAGAGAGAGAGAGAGGCAGGTGCTGGTAATATGATCTGTAAAAAGCAAACGATCACAACATTCTGTTGGATTCTGCACATAAAGACAAACACAATCACGAGTAGAGCAAAAAGTAGAAACAGAAATGAAACGACTCTGGGTTAAACAAGAAATGCCACAGCAAAATAATGTTGCAGTAGGCTAACAGGTAGACTTGGATTGGCACCAAACCGTACATCAATGTGCCTGTTGTTAGTCTGTCTCTCTTTCTGTCTCCCCCTTTCTGTCTCTCTTTCTGTCTCCCCCCCTCTGTCTCTCTTTCTGTCTCCCCCTCTCTGTCTCTCTTTCTGTCTCCCCCTCTGTCTCTCTTTCTGTCTCCCCCCCTCTGTCTCTCTTTCTGTCTCCCCCTCTCTGTCTCTCTTTCTGTCTCCCCCCCTCTGTCTCTCTTTCTGTCTCCCCCTCTCTGTCTCTCTTTCTGTCTCCCTTCTCTCTGTCTCTCTTTCTGTCTCCCCCTCTCTGTCTCTCTTTCTGTCTCCCTTCTCTCTGTCTCTCTTTCTGTCTCCCCCCTCTCTGTCTCTCTTTCTGTCTCCCTCTCTGTCTCTCTTTCTGCCTCCCTCTCTGTCTCTCTTTCTGTCTCCCCCTCTCTGTCTCTCTTTCTGTCTCCCCCTCTGTCTCTCTTTCTGTCTCCCTCTCTGTCTCTCTTTCTGTCTCCCCCTCTGTCTCTCTTTCTGTCTCCCTCTCTGTCTCCCCCTCTCTGTCTCTCTTTCTGTCTCCCCCCCTCTGTCTCTCTTTCTGTCTCCCCCTCTGTCTCTCTTTCTGTCTCCCTCTCTGTCTCTCTTTCTGTCTCCCTCTCTGTCTCTCTTTCTGTCTCCCCCTCTCTGTCTCTCTTTCTGTCTCCCCCTCTCTGTCTCTCTTTCTGTCTCCCTCTCTGTCTCTCTCTCTGTCTCCCTCTCTGTCTCTCTTTCTGTCTCCCTCTCTGTCTCCCCCTCTCTGTCTCTCTTTCTGTCTCCCCCCCTCTGTCTCTCTTTCTGTCTCCCCCCCTCTGTCTCTCTTTCTGTCTCCCCCCTATCTCTCTCTTTCTGTCTCCCCCCTCTGTCTCTCTTTCTGTCTCCCCCTCTCTGTCTCTCTTTCCGTCCCCCCTCTGTCTCTCTTTCTGTCTCCCCCTCTCTGTCTCTCTTTCTGTCTCCCCCCTATCTCTCTCTTTCTGTTTCCCCCTCTCTGTCTCTCTTTCTGTCTCCCCCTCTGTCTCTCTTTCTGTCTCCCTCTCTGTCTCTCTTTCTGTCTCTCTCTGTCTCTCTTTCTGTCTCCCCCTCTGTCTCTCTTTCTGTCTCCCTCTCTGTCTCTCTTTCTGTCCCCCCTCTGTCTCTCTTTCTGTCTCCCCCTCTCTGTCTCTCTTTCTGTCTTCCCCCTCTCTCTCTCTTTCTGTCTCCCCCTCTCTGTCTCTCTTTCTGTCTCCCCCTCTGTCTCTCTTTCTGTCTCCCCCTCTCTGTCTCTCTTTCTGTCTCCCCCCTATCTCTCTCTTTCTGTTTCCCCCTCTCTGTCTCTCTTTCTGTCTCCCCCTCTGTCTCTCTTTCTGTCTCCCCCTCTGTCTCTCTTTCTGTCTCCCCCGTCTGTCTCTCTTTCTGTCTCCCTCTCTGTCTCTCTTTCTGTCTCCCCCTCTCTGTCTCTCTTTCTGTCTCCCCCTCTGTCTCTCTTTCTGTCTCCCCCTCTCTGTCTCTCTTTGTGTCTCCCCCTCTGTATCTCTTTCTGTCTCCCTCTCTGTCTCTCTTTCTGTCTCCCCCCTCTGTCTCTCTTTCTGTCTCCCCCCTCTGTCTCTCTTTCTGTCTCCCCCTCTCTGTCTCTCTTTCTGTCTCCCCCCTCTGTCTCTCTTTCTGTCTCCCCTTCTCTGTCTCTCTTTCTGTCTCCCCCTCTGTCTCTCTTTCTGTCTCTCTCTGTCTCTCTTTCTGTCTCTCCCTCTCTCTGTCTCTCTTTCTGTCTCCCCCTCTCTGTCTCTCTTTCTGTCTCTCCCTCTCTGTCTCTCTTTCTGTCTCCCTTCTCTCTGTCTCTCTTTCTGTTTCCCCCTCTGTCTCTCTTTCTGTTTCCCCCTCTCTGTCTCTCTTTCTGTCTCTCCCTCTCTGTCTCTCTTTCTGTCTCCCCTCTCTGTCTCTCTTTCTGTCTCCCCCTCTCTGTCTCTCTTTCTGTCTCCCCCTCTCTGTCTCTCTTTCTGTCTCCCCCTCTGTCTCTCTTTCTGTTTCCCCCTCTCTGTCTCTCTTTCTGTCTCTCCCTCTCTGTCTCTCTTTCTGTCTCCCCTCTCTGTCTCTCTTTCTGTCTCCCCCTCTCTGTCTCTCTTTCTGTTTCCCCCTCTCTGTCTCTCTTTCTGTCTCACCCCCTCTGTCTCTCTTTCTGTTTCCCCCTCTCTGTCTCTCTTTCTGTCTCCCCCCTCTCTGTCTCTCTTTCTGTCTCCCTCTCTGTCTCTCTTTCTGTCACCCCCTCTGTCTCTCTTTCTGTCTCCCCTCTCTGTCTCTCTTTCTGTCTCCCCCTCTCTGTCTCTCTTTCTGTCTCCCCCTCTGTCTCTCTTTCTGCTTCCCCCTCTCTGTCTCTCTTTCTGTCTCCCCCTCTGTCTCTCTTTCTGTATCCCCCTCTGTCTCTCTTTCTGTCTCCCCCTCTCTGTCTCTCTTTCTGTCTCCCCCTCTCTGTCTCTCTTTCTGTCTCCCCCTCTCTGTCTCTCTTTCTGTCTCCCCCTCTCTGTCTCTCTTTCTGTCTCCCCATCTCTGTCTTTCTTTGCCTTCCGTGTGCCGTTTCTCTGTCTCTCCTGGTTACCCCCCCCCCCCTTTCTCTGTGCTTGTCTCTGTCTCCATCTGTTCTGTCCTCTGTATTTCTCTTTGTTTCTCTCTCTCTCTCTCTCTCTCTCTCTCTCTCTCTCTCTCTCTCTCTCTCTCTCTCTCTCTCTCTCTCTCTCTCTCTCTCTCTCTCTCTCTCTCTCTCTCTCCTCCCCAAAAGACCTATCCACCGAAGACATGAATGTACCCCTTTGTAACATTGCAAATTCAATTATAACATCAGATAGATCCTCCGAAAACAATTGAGATATTTTGCAGAATTTCTGTGAATCTAAGCATGTTAAGATTGCTCTAACATTCCGTTTTTGAGTGTACATGAAGTTTCTGAATGATCTTAATCATTTAAAACAGACCAATACTCGAGGCGTTGATGGAATTGATTCTAAAATATTGAAATTGTTAGCTCCTGCAATAACTGAAACTTTGACCTATGTTTACAATTTATGTATTGCTAAAAATCGTTTTCCTTAAGCATTTAAAGTAGCCAAAATTATACCTATCCACAAATCGGGTGACTATGAAGATCCTTCTAATTACAGGCCCATTTCTATTCTGTCGGTGCTGTCTAACCCGTTGGAACACCACATAAATAAACATATTCTTAATCATTTTAATTCTTTTGGTCTGTTTCATCCAAATCAATCAGGCTTTAGAGCTAACCATTCATGTCATACGGCCCTAACTAACCTAGTAGACCAATGGCTTATTAACATAAATGATGACAAAATCACTGGTGTTCTTGCTGTTGACTTTATGAAAGCATTTGATGTTGTCGATCGTAATCTTTTACTAAAAACACTGAAGATATATGGCATTACTAACAATACCATAGAACTCCTAACATCATTTTTATCATTTTTATCAGCAGCGAGTTTATTTAAATGAATGCGAATCTTCTACTATGCCTGTCAACTATGGTATTCCCCAAGGCTCCATCCCTGGTTCTATGTTATTCTCAATATGTATTAACTACTTACCATCATATCTAATGACTTTATGTGAAATGTTTGCAGACGATACTAGAGTACACTCCTGTGACAGTAAAGTGGAAAATGTTTTTATTTCTTTACAAGACATCAACAAACTAATAGAATGGTCCGAATTTAACCACATGCAGCTACACCCCAAGAAATGTAAATACTTACTTATCACCACCAGACAAAAGCGTCAAAATCTTACCCTTGGTTCTCAATCCCTGTATATCAACGGTGAAATCATGGAAGAGGTTGACTATCATAAAAGTTTGGGACTTATTGTTGATCACAACCATTCATGGTCATCATCAAATATCTATGGTTTGTAAGCAAGTATAAAAAAAAGTCTATCAACTTTTCAGGATAAAGCATTTTCTTGATTTAGAGAGTCGTAAACTTTTTTTCAATGCTTATATCCAGTCACACATCAACAATGCGTCTACAATTTGGGATCTGTCAAGCGAGAAAAATTTAAAACCATTATGCAGTTTGAATAGACGTGCATTGAAATTGATCTTTCTGAAATCCTCTTCCCTTACACTTACTGATTATCAGCGTTTAGAAATTCTACCTCTAAAATGGAAGCTTGTGTACAGCAAAGCAATTTTTATGTTTAGATTAATGTCCGATAATGCTCCTCCAACATTAAAAAATAAATTTGAAATTAACCTTGTCCGTAATGTTTTTAAAATAAAAATACCTCTTCCAAGAGTTGACCTTTTAAAATCTAGTCTTGTATAGTCAGGTGGCTGCTTATGGAATGCTATTTTATCTTCCTTTAATGTGTACTCGGGCATTAATGTCTTTAAAAAAGAGTACCATAAGTATATTGTGTTGAAACATACAAGCAATGTTGTTTAACCCCATTCTTAGTTTCAAATATATATGTTTCCACTTTTGATATGTTGACATGTATGCATATTATCTACTTTGTTGTTGTTAAATCATTAACAAGTTTTGTATTAATTTTACCTTATTTCATGTGTTTCCTCTTCTCTCTCTCTCTCTCTCTCTCTCTCTCTCATCTCTCTCTCTCTCTCTCTCTCTCTTCTCTCTCTCTCTCTCTCTCTCTCTCTCTCTCTCTCTCTCTCTCTCTCTCTCTCTCTCTCTCTCTCTCTCTCTCTCTCTCTCTCTCTCTCTCTCTCTCTCTCTCTTCTATCAGTATGCCTGTCTGTCGGTCTCTCTCGCCCTCTTTCTATCTGTGCCATAATTTACTGACTTTATGTAAGCATAGCATAGTGACATTTTCAAAGTAGAAACTCACCGTCGATGCGACCCCACCTCTCTCCTTCTCTGCCCCATGTCTGTCTCTCTGTCATTCTGTCTGTCTCCTCCCCCACCCCAGCCCTTTCTCTCACCCTTTTCTTACAGTATCTCACTTCTGTGTCCTATTTCCTGCCTGCCACTCAATGAAGATCGTGTGATCTGGAGCTAGAATCATGTCCTTGGATCTGCGCACGCACACACGCACGTACGACACACATACGCACGCGTGTATATAATAATAATAATGCAAATTTCTATAGAGCTTCATTTCCAATGAAGGGGCTCTAAGCGCTATTCGAAAATATTTATGGAAGAAAAAAAGTAACTGAATAAAAATAAATAAATAAATAAACGAAACAGCCTAAACAAAACTATATTAAGAGCCTAACTAGTACCGTAGGCTTAATACACGCACACAAACACACGTGTATGCATGGCCGGTTCTGTACATATGTGTGAACATTTATATGATGTGTGTGTGTGTGTGTGTGTGTGTGTACGCGCGCGCGCGGGTGTGTCTTTACACACATACACATGTGCGTGCATGCTTCTCTCTCTCTCTCTCTCTCTCTCTCTCTCTCTCTCTCTCTCTCTCTCTCTCTCTCTCTCTCTCTCTCTCTCACTTTGTCTCTGTCTGGTTGTCTGTCTGTCTGTCTGTCTGTCTGTCTGTCTGTCTGTCTGTCTGTCTGTCTGTCTCTCTCTCTGAATAATAGATATGCGTGTGTGTGAGTGTCACTCCATTTAATATGGTCGACGAAGAAGTCTGTATGTGTGTATGCGCGCGCGCGTATGTGTGTGTGTGTGTGTGTGTGTGTGTGTGTGTGTGTGTGTGTGTGTGTGTGTGTGTGTGTGTGTGTGTGTGTGTGTGTGTGTGTGTGTGTGTGTGTGTGTGTGTGTGTATGTGTGTATATGTGTGTGTGTGTGTGTGTGTGTGTGTGTGTGTGTGTGTGTGTGTGTGTGTGTGTGTGTGTCTGTGTGTGCGTGTGCGTGTGCGTGCGTGCGTGTGCGTGTGCGTGTGCGTGTGCGTGTGCGTGCGTGTGCGTGTGTGTGTGCGTGTGCGTGTGCGTGCGTGTGCGTGCGCCTTCGCACGCGCATGTATGTGTAGGCCTACATCGGAGTATGCGTCTCTGTCAGACTATTTCTCGATCTAGCTGCAAACATCTTTATCTCATTTCAAAAGCTGAAACTGTAACAATTTTTCGATAAGTTGGTTAACAATTTGGGTAACAAAATCTCAATTTGTTGCAATTTCTTTAATTTGGATGCCGAATGTAATTGTTACATTTTCGGCCATTGTGACATTTTGCTGTAACATTGCTCTGTTCTGTTCGTGTGTCGGGCGGTTTGTGTGCAACCAATCGTCTGTCTATGTATTTATCTGTCATGCTGTAGGTGTGCTGTGTATCTCTCTGTCATGCTGTAGGTGTGCTGTATGTCTCTCTGTCATGCTGTATGTGTGCTGTGTATCTCTCTGTCCGGCTGTATGCGTGCTGTGTATCTCTCTGTCATGCTGTAGGTGTGCTGTGTATCTCTCTGTCATGCTGTATGTGTGCTGTGTATCTCTCTGTCCGGCTGTATGCGTGCTGTGTATCTCTCTGTCCGGCTGTATGCGTGCTGTGTATCTCTCTGTCCGGCTGTATGTGTGCTGTGTATCTCTCTGTCATGCTGTATGTGTGCTGTGTATCTCTCTGTCCGGCTGTATGTGTGCTGTGTATCTCTCTGTCATGCTGTATGTGTGCTGTGTGTATCTCTGTCATGCTGTATGTGTGCTGTGTGTATCTCTGTCATGCTGTATGTGTGCTGTGTATCTCTATGTCCGGCTGTATGTGTGCTGTGTATCTCTCTGTCATGCTGTATGTGTGCTGTGTATCTCTCTGTCATGCTGTATGTGTGCTGTGTATCTCTCTGTCATGCTGTATGTGTGCTGTGTATCTCTCTGTCATGCTGTATGTGTGCTGTGTATCTCTATGTCCGGCTGTATGTGTGCTGTGTATCTCTCTGTCATGCTGTATGTGTGCTGTGTATCTCTCTGTCATGCTGTATGTGTGCTGTGTATCTCTCTGTCATGCTGTATGTGTGCTGTGTATCTCTCTGTCATGCTGTATGTGTGCTGTGTATCTCTCTGTCCGGCTGTATGTGTGCTGTGTATCTCTATGTCCGGCTGTATGTGTGTTGTGTATCTCTCTGTCATGCTGTATGTGTGCTGTGTATCTCTATGTCCGGCTGTATGTGTGCTGTGTATCTCTATGTCCGGCTGTATGTGTGTTGTGTATCTCTCTGTCATGCTGTATGTGTGCTGTGTATCTCTCTGTCCTGCTGTATGTGTGCTGTGTATCTCTCTGTGATGCTGTATGTGTGCTGTGTATCTCTCTGTCCGGCTGTATGTGTGCTGTGTATCTCTCTGTCCGGCTGTATGTGTGCTGTGTATCTCTCTGTCATGCTGTATGTGTGCTGTGTATCTCTCTGTCATGCTGTATGTGTGCTGTGTATCTCTCTGTCATGCTGTATGTGTGCTGTGTATCTCTCTGTGATGCTGTATGTGTGCTGTGTATCTCTCTGTCCGGCTGTATGTGTGCTGTGTATCTCTCTGTCATGCTGTATGTGTGCTGTGTATCTCTCTGTCATGCTGTATGTGTGCTGTGTATCTCTCTGTCATGCTGTATGTGTGCTGTGTATCTCTCTGTCATGCTGTATGTGTGCTGTGTATCTCTCTGTCCGCTGTATGTGTGCTGTGTATCTCTCTGTCATGCTGTATATGTGCTGTGTATCTCTCTGTCATGCGGTATGTGTGCTGTGTATCTCTCTGTCATGCTGTATGTGTGCTGTGTATCTCTCTGTCATGCTGTATGTGTGCTGTGTATCTCTCTGTCATGCTGTATGTGTGCTGTGTATCTCTCTGTCATGCTGTATGTGTGCTGTGTATCTCTCTGTCCGGCTGTATGTGTGCTGTGTATCTCTCTGTCCGGCTGTATGTGTGCTGTGTATCTCTCTGTCCGGCTGTATGTGTGCTGTGTATCTCTCTGTCCGGCTGTATGTGTGCTGTGTATCTCTCTGTCCGGCTGTATGTGTGCTGTGTATCTCTCTGTCATGCTGTATGTGTGCTGTGTATCTCTCTGTCATGCTGTATGTGTGCTGTGTATCTCTCTGTCATGCTGTATGTGTGCTGTGTATCTCTCTGTTTCTTCACGTTTGTCTTGCCTTTTTTCTTTACTGTCTCTTTGTGTCTGTCTCAATGTGTTTCTCTCTCTGTCTGTAGACCTTTCTTTTATTTGCCTCTCTGTGTTTGTCTGTTTGTGTGTCTGCCTGTTCGTGTGTCTGTATCTGTATCTGTCTCTCCGCCTCACTGTCTCCATCTGTGTTTGTCTGCCTGTCTGTCTCTATCTCTCTTTCTGTCCCTGTCTCTCTCTCTATTTCTCTGTCTCTGTATTTCTGTCTGTCTCTCTCTCTTTTTTTCATTCTGTCGGGTGTCCGGCATAGAATAGATCTGACACGCGACAGTCTGGGTAATGAGGGAATGTGATGGGGAAGATATCCACCTTGACAGTCTGGGTAATGAGGGAATATGATTGGGAAGATATCCACCTTGACAGTCTGGGTAATGAGGGAATGTGATGGGGAAGATATCCACCTTGACAGTCTGGGTAATGAGGGAATGTGATGGGGAAGATATCCACCTTGCTTACCGTCGCTTCTCCGTCTCTCTCTCTTTGTCTTTGTCCCTCTCTCTCTATTTTCACCCCCTCACTCTCCCTTCCTGATACGGACATTATGGCCTAATCATTAAAGTATTTTGAGTTGAGTTGAGTTGAGTTCACTCTCTCTCTCTCTCTCTCACACACACACACACACACACACACACACTCTCTCTCTCTCTCTCTCTCTCTCTCTCTCTCTCTCTCTCTCTCTCTCTCTCTCTCTCTCTCTCTCTCTCTCTCTCTCTCTCTCTCTCTCTCTCTCTCTCTCTCTCTCTCAGAATCCCTCACTCAGCTTCGTCTTTGGCATTGTTCATTGTTTTAGTTGCATTAGTAGATGCCATCGCCATTGTTATCCCTGGCATAATTAGCTATCCTTACATACAGTGACACACTGGACAGGTACCATTAGTATGGTAAGACGGGGTAAAAAGCCCATGGGCGGGTAAGAAGCCCATGGCAATTATCTCATGAAATGAAGCAAATGTCAGTCACATTTTGCCCATGAGACGAGTGTTAATGTTCAGCATTCGTCTCATGGGCAAATTGGACTGACATTTTCTTTATTTCATGAGATAATTGGCATGGGCTTCTTACCCGCCCACGGGCTTTTTACCCCGTCTTCACTGATGCCATCGCCATTGTTATCCCTACCATAATTAGCTGTCCTTACCTACGGTGACACACTGGACAGGTACCATTTCAGTGATGGAGTTTCATGGTGTGAGATGTGTTGATACAGTGTTATATCCCTGTACTTTGTGCACCCCCCTCTCTGTCTGTCTGTCTGTCTGTCTGTCTGTCTGTCTGTCTCTCTCTCTCTCTCTCTCTCTCTCTCTCTCTCTCTCTCTCTCTCTCTCTCTCTCTCTCTCTCTCTCTCTCTCTCTCTCTCTCTCTTTCTCCCTTCCAAAGTCCATACAATTCGAAGCAAAACCAAATTAACAATGCCCCGCCCCAGAACAGATCTATATAAATCATCCCTTACATTCTCTGGTGGTAAGCTGTGGAACGACCTCCCTGATTATCTAAAAAATAAAACTAGCGTATCTTCCTTTCGAAAATATTATCACAAGTTCCTAATGGACAATCGTGTTTATCAGTAATGTTAATTAATGAGTTTTACTACAAACGTTACCAATGCGATCAGCTTATGCCTAGATTCTTATATCTCTCTCTCTCTCTCTCTCTCTCTCTCTCTCTCTCTCTCTCTCTCTCTCTCTCTCTCTCTCTCTCTCTCTCTCTCTCTCTCTCTCTCTCTCTCTCTCTCTCTCTCTCTCTCTCTCTCTCTCTCTCTCTCTCTCTCTCTCTCTCTCTCTCTCTCTCTCTCTCTCTCTCTCTCTCTCATATTCCCATCTTATCTATAATGTTTTTTTGTGTTCTTCCTTAAAAGTGGTTTTATTCTGAAAAATTGTCATTGTCTCAAAATTGTTTCCCTTTTTTCGTACTCAATTTAAACTACCAATTCAAGTTCACCACTGTTAAGTATTATCCATGTTTGCTTTAATTCCCATTTTTGATATCTTTTTCAATTATTTCATGTGCCAATTTGTGTTCCATTTTCTTGACTTGATTATTTTATGTCAAATTGTCTTTGCTTGATGCATGGTATGAATGTGTGAGTGAGAGGGCAAGGTGTAAAGAAGCTATTGTAGCTTATCCTTTTTACCCTCAATAAAACATTCGTATTTCGTATTTCGTATTTCTCTCTCTCTCTCTCTCTCTCTCTCTCTCTCTCTCTCTCTCTCTCTCTCTCTCTCTCTCTCTCTCTCTCTCTCTCTCTCTCTCTCTCTCTCTCTCTCTCTCTCTCTCTCTCTCTCTCTCTCTCTCTCTCTCTCTCTCTCTCTCTCTCTCTCTCTCTCTCTCTCTCTCTCTCTCCCCTTCCAGAGGTGACCTAAATGATATCAGGTATAGTGTGGCTAATGGAAAAAAAAGTTACCACGGCTAGTGTCACATTCTCTTTCTGTCTTTCTTTCTATATGTCTCCCCCTCTCCCTCTCCCTCTCTCTCTCTCTCTCTCTCTCTCTCTCTCTCTCTCTCTCTCTCTCTCTCTCTCTCTCTCTCTCTCTCTCTCTCTCTCTCTCTCTCTCCCTTTTTCTCTCTCTCTCCCTTCCAGAGGTGACCTAAATGATATCAGGTATAGTGTGGCTAATGGAAAAAAAAGTTACCACGGCTAGTGTCACATTCTCTTTCTGTCTTTCTTTCTATATGTCTCCCCCTCTCCCTCTCCTCTCCCTCTCTCTCTCTCTCTCTCTCTCTCTCTCTCTCTCTCTCTCTCTCTCTCTCTCTCTCTCTCTCTCTCTCTCAGATTCTATAGATATATATGTCAGTGTATGTCTCTGTTTCTCTTGTGTCTCCCCCCCCTCTCTCGCCATGCCTTTCAGACTAGTTATACTGTTTTCCTAACAAATTCGATACTGTATCTCATAAGTCATTATCTGTTTTTATTGTATAAGGCAGTTAGGGGGCGAAATGCAATCCTGATGTAATATCAAGAAGTTTTCTTTGTTTTGTTGTTGTTTCTGTTTACCCCTCTGATGAGGGGCTTTGGCCTTTATGAATAAAGTATCCGAATCAGAAGGGGTTTTCACTCTTTCTCTATCTCTCTCCTCTGTCTGTCTGTCTGTCTGTCTGTCTCTGTTTGTCTGTCTGCTTGTCTATATCTTCCTCTCTCTTTCTCTGTCTGTCTGTCTCTGTCGGTCTGCCTCTCTCTCTCTCTCTCCCTCTCCCTCTCTCTCTCTCTCTCTCTCTCTCTCTCTCTCTCTCTCTCTCTCTCTCTCTCTCTCTCTCTCTCTTTCTCTCTCTTTCTCTCTCATCATTTCACTCTGTTTGGTATCCTGACTAGGTGAGGTGTAGTCTGAGTAATGGGGGGATATGGATGCATAAAACAATGCCCATTTTAACGCCAGTGCTTTGTTTTTGTTTTACTTTGCTTTGTCTTTCCATTCTCTTCTATTCTTCTGACTATCTCTTTGTCTGTCTGGACTATTTGCCCTTGTCTCTGATTTTCTCTCTTTAAAAATGCAGAAACACGTTACTTTGTAGCTTAAACTAGTACAGACAAGATTCAACAGATTCCAGCATTTAAACGCCGTTGTGAACACACACACACACACACACACACACACACACACACACACACACACACACACACACACACACACACACACACACACACACACACACACACACACACACACACACACACACACACACACACACACACACACACACACACACACACACAACGAAAGAACGTAGGTGGCAGCACAATCTATAAATTACATTGTGGAAAAGTTCAGTCCTGAGATAAAGCCAGATCTCACAAATCATGGCGTCGCACTGTGTCCGTGGCGTTTCACATTTCACTGAACCAACAAAATGTCCGTCCACATCTTGCTTTACGTCCTTTTCTTTTCCTGCTTTGCTTTTCAACCTCCGGCTATATTTGTAATGCAACAGAAGAAGGCTGTGTTTTTAAAAAAACCAAACAAACAAACAAACAAAAAACAATTAAACATTTATCATTTGTCATTTGTCATTTCTCTCTCTCTCTCTCTCTCTCTCTCTCTCTCTCTCTCTCTCTCTCTCTCTCTCTCTCTCTCTCTCTCTCTCTCTCTCTCTCTCTCTCTCTCTCTCTCTCTCTTCTCTCTCTCTCTCTCTCTCTCTCTCTCTCTCTCTCTCTCTCTCTCTCTCTCTCTCTCTCTCTCTCTCTCTCTCTCTCTCTCTCTCTCTCTCTCTCTCTCTCTCTCTCTCTCCAAACCCTCCCAACCAAACTTTTTACCCTAAGCATTGTCTTTCATTGAACATTCCAATAAACGCCAATTTGAAAGCGGCTTGACTTGCAGATAAGAAAAAAAGAAGAAAAAAGAAAGACAAAAAGAAAGAAAGAAAGAAGGCTATGTTCTTCGAGCTTTGTCATCGTTGTTTTCGTGTTCTTTGTTTGCTGGACGAGAACGGGAATAAAGAAAGGGATTGAGTACAAAGTTTGCGACCAGAAAGAAGAAGGTCCGTGACTGTCTGCCCTTCTTTCTGTCAGCCAGTCTGTGTCTCTCCTTTCTCTTCTCTCTTGTCTTTGGGCCAATGTGTCCATTTAATCCTTTCAACGCCAGCCATTTTTCAGCTAAAGCTTTCCATTAAACCCCTTTCAACGCTAGCCATTCCTCAGCCAAAATTTACCATTAAACTTACCCGGGTAGAGAAAATATTTTGTCTGCAATATTGGAGATTCCTCTGTGACATGCATAAAACAGGGCCTATCCTTACTTCCCCAAATCAAGAACATAAGGTCACTGGATGCCTTTTAGTGACATGGGTGTTCAGTCATTGTGGTGCCAAGAGGCGACAGTGGCGATGAAAGGGTTAAAATTAAACTTACCTGGGTAAAGAAAAGATTCTGTCTGCATTCATGACATGCATAAAATAAGGCCTATCCTTACCTCCAAAAATTAAGAACATAAGGTCGCTGGATACCAGACCCTCATTTGATGCCTTTTAGTGACATGGGTGTTGAATCATTGTGGTGCCAAGAGGCGACAGTGGCGATGAAAGGGGTTTAAGCAAAAATATGTTGAACCGTTTCAAGGCAAGCTACAGGCCTAGAACAGTAGTTACGCCGTTGTTGCAACACTCGACCATATTCAGGGATAGTAACTCTTCCTAGTCGAATTTTTCTCAACAAACGCATTTTCTTATTTCGTATTATTTAACGCATCAAAGTTTGGTTAAACTATAGAATCGCAATAGAGATGCAATAGAGATCAACTTCCACTCGGACTTAATGTCCCCTTTAAGACGTTTGCACTACTTGCATCAAACAGAGTTGAGGCGTACAATATATGGGATTGAATGCATGCATGGAAAAAAAGTGCTTACGTGCATCAATATTGAGAAAATGCTTAATTTTTAGAAAGTTGGGATTGTTCCTTGTGATACGCGTTTGCTGAGGTTATTGATATGAGGGGACCAAAAACGATTATTATCTAAAGTATTCCCTAAAACTGTATGGGTACTGACTTCTTCTATCTGATTATTGCGAATATACATAGTGGTAGTTAATTTGTTGTCGTTTTTGTCACGATGTGACGATCATGTACTTTGTGTTTTGCTCATTGAATGACACGTGGTTGAGTTCTGTCCAATCAAGTAGCTGAGAAGCACTTTCCTGTAATTTAATAGATAACTGATTTATATTAGCATGGTGTGAATGGATTGGCGTATCATCTGTAAACAGTTCGGAAGGGGTTTTAATATGAAGGGGAAGATCATTAAGAGAGAGAGAGAGAGAGAGAGAGAGAGAGAGAGAGAGAGAGAGAGAGAGAGAGAGAGAGAGAGAGAGAGAGAGACAGAGAGAGAGAGAGGGAGATAGAGAGAGAGAGAGAGAGATAGAGATATGAAACCCTTGTGTGTGTGTGTGTGAGTGTGTGAGAGTGTGTGTGTGTGTGTGTGTGTGTGTGTGTGTGTGTGTGTGTGTGTGTGTGTGTGTGTGTGTGTGTGTGTGTGTGTGTGTGTGTGTGTGTGTGTGTGTGTACGTGCATGCATGCGTGTGTGCGGTTGTGTGTGTTTGTGTTTATCATATTCTACAGTTAACACATACTCAGTGTTTCAACTTTGCCATTTGTAGGCTCTCCTTTTTTCCATGGTTATTATGAATTGTATTCAGTCTCTCTCCTTTTTGTGTGTGACTTTTCTACTCAGTTTTTCTTTCCTATTTTGCTACCTTCTTGTCGTCGCCACACTGAAGACGGGCTTATGGCCAGAAACGTTTGTTTTGTTTCCAATAAAAGGGACCTCGATCTACCAGCCTCGAATTGAGTGTTTTTTGTGCCTATGACAATAACATTCTCTGTCTAAGCCGATAAATGTAGCGTATGTGTTTGTAAAAGAATAGCATTTACGTTTGATACAAAAACAAAAACAAGTACAAGTCATACACACAAAGGAATCACATTATTCGAATAAGACAATAGACACAATGAAACTAAAATGGAAACAGCAGCATTGATTTTGCACGAAGAGAAGCGTTTCAAAACTACGAACACTACAGTATTTCTTTCAAAGCTAAAATAGAAACGACAAGGGCATCGCCGAGCGGCAGATATGTCCTTTGCCGGTTACGCCCTGTACATGCCCCGCCCTGTACCTCCCTTCCCCTTCACATCGTAGGTCCCCGTCCTCCTTGTGACCTTTGGGTGATGCACCTACACACCCTTGACTGGGTGCAAATCGTTTTCCGGGATGCACACCCTTAATTGGTGGGGTGTACACCCTTAACACTGAGACATGTCTGCCGCTCGGCGACAGTTAAGCCCCACGTGGCACATTTTGTGCTACGATGTCTTTTACTTTTAGCATTAGACTCCGTCCTTTACCGGGATGTACACCCTTAATTGGTGGGGTGTACACCCTTAATCAATGGGTGCACACCCTTAACTGGGAGACATTTCGGCCACTCGGTGACATTAAAATCCCACGTGGCATATTATTTTGTGATGCGATGTCTTTTACTATTAGTATTAGACCCCCTCCTGGGATGCACACCATTAATCAATGGGGTGTACACCCTTAACTCGGAGACATGTCTACCGCTCGGCGACATTGAAATCCTACGTGGCCTAATTTGTACTGCAGTGTCTTCTACTCTTCATTTTACATCCCCACACAAAATTTGGAGTGATTCTATACAGAATTTCAGGAGATATAGGAGGGTGAAGAAAAAGGGAAACATGTCTGCCGCTCGGCAACATTGTATTTCCGAGGGATAATTTATGTACGAATGTGTTACACTGTTCCTCTGACATCCTCGCACAAAATTTGAAGGGATTCTGTCTTCTAGTTCACGAAATACAGACAAGAAATATATAGCGCAAAGAAGGAAATTTCGGTTTTCAAGGTCACACTTCAAGGTCAAGGGCAGCATGGCGATAATTTATGCTCGGATGTTTTCTACTCTAAGTTATACAGTACCACACACAATCTGAAGCGCTTCTGTCAAGTACAAATGTGGACAATATGGCTTAAAACCCAATTTGTATACCCTACCACTTTCAAGGCCTACAGATCTCCCCGACCTTGACCTTGACCTTGATCGGTATGCCATCATCAGAACGGCCATAAGCCAAAGTACCTACATGCCAAATTTGAAGACTCTAAGACCAACAGTGCGGAAGTTATGGCTCCTTAAACATTTTCGGTTTTCAAGGTCATGCGCCAAGGTCAAGGTCAGGATAGCGAAAATGTTTGCGCGGATGCCTACCTCGCATGGTGACACACCACCGCACACAATTTGAAGCGATTTGGTAAAGCGGTTCGGGAGATATCCTTGGGACAGACAGAACAAAAAGAAAAAAAGAAAGAAACATACACGAACGAAAACATACTCCTTTGCCATCGTAGATCGGCAAAGGACAACAAGCAAAGAAACATACACGAACGAAAATAGACTCCTTTGCGATCGTAGATCGGCAATGGACAATTAACGTTTTGCTGCACAAGAATAAAGTAGACGTTAATTATGAATAAAAAGAAATCTTCTTCTTCTGCGTTCACAGGCCATAATGGGTGAGGTACGTATGTGTCCGGTTTTCAGTTTTCACTGGTCTCCCCGCTACATTTAGCTGACACATTCTGATTTCGGAGGAGCTCAAAGGACAACATGATTTGGAAGATTATTTTTCAAGGCAAGAGAATGGGCTAATAAGGCGCAACAAGAGTAGACGATGGTAAGAAGAGGAAAAGGCAGAGTCAAAGAGAGTGATAGATTAGAAGAACTTGCTAGCACAGAACTTTTAGAAAGCGGGCGAAGTATCTGCACGGAAAGATCCCCCGGTATCCCTACGGGAGACATTGATTTTGAAAGCCAAGTCACTGCCAACAAAATGGGTTTTTTCTATGGTGGCTTACGATTCGCATGGGAAGCCTTAGATTATATCTTCTTTTAGAATTACACAACTATAACAGTTTTCACTAATGTTATAGGCTATCATCGAAATCAACCTTCACAAACAACAACAACAAAAACATCAAACGTTTGTCATGTTCAAAAATAGAGAAAAGAAAAGTAAGTCTAAATGTAAATTGTCTGATGATATGTTTTGTTGTTAGGTTTTTGGATACTTTACAATCATCATAATAATCATTATCCCTTATCTCTGGTGTGTGTGTGTGTGTGTGTGTGTGTGTGTGTGTGTGTGTGTGTGTGTGTGTGTGTGTGAACAAAATATATATTCCACTCCACAGCACCTAAGCTACTGCACCGATCTTAACAAAACTTAGCAGAATATTTTCCCATGTTGTACCAAAGACACCCGTTATGTCAGTTTCAGCAAATAGCATATCAAAGTCAGCTACTCCAAGTAAGTCTAGTTTTTTATAACAACAATGGTTTATATGGATTTGCCATCTTGTTTCTCTCTCTCTCTCTCTCTCTCTCTCTCTCTCTCTCTCTCTCTCTCTCTCTCTCTCTCTCTCTCTCTCTCTCTCTCTCTCTCTCTCTCTCTTTTCATGGGCATGGCCTAACAATTAAACATTTCCTGACTCCTGACTCTCTCTCTCTCTCTCTCTCTCTCTCTCTCTCTCTCTCTCTCTCTCTCTCTCTCTCTCTCTCTCTCTCTCTCTTTTCATGGGCATGGCCTAACAATTAAACATTTCCTGACTCCTGACTCTCTCTCTCTCTCTCTCTCTCTCTCTCTCTCTCTCTCTCTCTCTCTCTCTCTCTCTCTCTCTCTCTCTCTCTCTCTCTCTCTCTCTCTCTCTCTCTCTCTCTCTCTTTTCATGGGCATGGCCTAACAATTAAACATTTCCTGACTCCTGACTCTCTCTCTCTCTCTCTCTCTCTCTCTCTCTCTCTCTCTCTCTCTCTCTCTCTCTCTCTCTCTCTCTCTCTCTCTCTCTTTTCATGGGCATGGCCTAACAATTAAACATTTCCTGACTCCTGACTCTCTCTCTCTCTCTCTCTCTCTCTCTCTCTCTCTCTCTCTCTCTCTCTCTCTCTCTCTCTCTCTCTCTCTCTCTCTCTCTCTCTTTCTCTGGGCATGGCCTAACAATTAAACATTTCCTGACTCCTGACTCTCTCTCTCTCTCTCTCTCTCTCTCTCTCTCTCTCTCTCTCTCTCTCTCTCTCTCTCTCTCTCTCTCTCTCTCTCTCTCTCTCTCTCTCTCTTTTCATGGGCATGGCCTAACAATTAAACATTTCCTGACTCCTGACTCTCTCTCTCTCTGTGTGTCTGTCTCTCTCTCTCTCTCTCTCTCTCTCTCTCTCTCTCTCTCTCTCTCTCTCTCTCTCTCTCTCTCTCTCTCTCTCTCTCTCTCTCTCTCTCTCTCTCTCTCTCTCTCTCTCTCTCTCTCTCTCTCTCTCTCTCATTATTTTCGTTCTTATTAATGTTCTCCTAAGGCCTGGTACACACTACATCCGGATTTTCCGCGCGGAAATAATCAATACATAAAAGAAAGAAGGAAACAAATATACTGATTAGGGGAAATTCGGACACGTGCGTATATTTTCCCTTTTCTTTCTTTTACTTATTTACGGATTGCGCATGGGTTTCCGCGCGGAACATCCACGTGTATGTGTACACGGCCTTATTGTCACCGTGATAATATGAAAAGGCACAGGACGATAAATGTTCTTTATTGCTGTAGGCTGACGTTTGGAAAGTATTGGATGGAACATTACATTCTATGATATAGGCCTATACGTATCAAATGTTATTTTACACTGTTATGATATTATATTATAGTTTTTCTTTTTTCCCAGATTGCTTTGCTGAAATCGTTTAACCCTTTCACCGCCAAAGTCGCATTTTACCACCACAGTGATTTAACACCTATGTCACTAAAAGGCATCAAATTGGGGTAGACCTATTATCCAAAGACCCTATTGTCTTAGTTTTGGGAAGTAAGGATAGACCTTATTTTATATATGTCACAGAAGAATCCCCAATACTGCAGATTGATTTTGTTCTCTACCCAGGTGAATGTAATGGACATATTTGGCTGAAATATGGCTGGCGGTGAAAGGGTTAATTGACAATGCTGTAGAAAGAGTAGAATGGATGAGATACTAGAAATGCACTGATTCTGTCAAACAACGAAGTGCAATACAATACGCAAACAGTTTATCATGCACTCTGGCAGGTATACTGTAGAGTTTTTCTTGTTCTTTATATTATAGCATTGCTAATAATTTGAGGGACACACTTTTCCACGACACCTGTCTCTATCCGTCTGTCTGTTTTCCCCTCTCTCTTTGTCTTCCTCCTTTTTTCCATCGGCTTTTTCTTCTTCTCCCTCGTCCCTACATTTGGATTTGGTTGCAAACATGCTACATTCAAACCAATACATATAGTGTGAACTCCCTACCATTACGGTGTTATGATAAATAAGTACCTGTCATTAAATATCTACCTCTCGCATGAGAACTGTACCCATCTAACCCTAACCCTATCCCTAACCCTAACCCTAACCCTATCCCTAACCACGGAAAGAACAAAAAAATAGAGCAGGAGGGTGTAAATCTACATATTTGCCGATAAATCGATGTACAAGTCCATAAATCCATAATCCGTAAAATTCACAATGGCGGACAAACAAACGATTCTGATTGGCTACGCTAGGACTACTTCTAATGCGCATGCGCAGAGGTAAATATTTAATAGGACTACGTATTCATTATGAGAACGGGCCTCTAATGCCGAAACATTGTACCGTTTTCAGAGAGTGGATAGTTGAGAGCTTTTTGTCTTCTTTTTTGTTGTCTTCCTTCCTTCCTTTCTTCCTTCCCATCTTTCTTTTCTTTCTTTGTTTCTATACCCCCCCTCTCTCTTTATTTCAGTCCCTTCCTAGCTTTTCCGCTTCTTTCTTTTCTTTCTTTCTTTCTTTTCTTTCTTTGTTTCTCCTTTGTCTTCGTTTTTGTTTTTTTCTTCTGGTCTTTCATATTTTTCTTCTTCTTTCCTTCCTTCTTATCTTTGTTCTCTACCCCCCCCCCCCCCCTCCCTCTTTGTTGCAATAACAGCTACGTGAGTAGTAGACGACTTTAAACCGAGGTTGAGAGAAAGTGTTAAAACCATCTCCATTACGTAGCAAACTGCATTGAATCCAAGACTGTACCTAAGCTTTCTGACTGTGTAGTGTGCAGTGCTTTCATAGACACCAGGTGTCCGTTTCTTCTCAGATGTCTCTGTGTTTGTTGTTATTGTCCATACAGTGCTACATTATTGATTCCAAAGCGCACAAAGTAGTGTTCTCTCAGTAGTGTGGACAGGGGTCAACCCCCTGTCTCTCTTTCGCTCGCTCTCTCTCTCTCTCTCTCTCTTTCTCTCTCTTTCGCTCTCTCTCTCTCTCTTTCTTTCTGTCTGTCTGTCTGTCTCTGTCGCTCTCTCTCTCTCTCTCTCTCTCTCTCTCTCTCTCTCTCTCTCTCTCTCTCTCTCTCTCTCTCTCTCTCTCTCTCTCTCTCTCTCTCTCTCTCTCTCTCTCTCTCTCTCTCTCTCTCTCTCTCTCTCTCTCTCTCTCTCTCTCTCTCTCTCTCTCTCTCTCTGTGAAAAATAAAAATTCGTTTCGTCTCTCTCTCTCTCTCTCTCTCTCTCTCTCTCTCTCTCTCTCTCTCTCTCTCTCTCTCTCTCTCTCTCTCTCTCTCTCTCTCTCTCTCTCTCTCTCTCTCTCTCTCTCTCTCTCTCTCTCTCTCTCTCTCTCTCTCTCTCTCTTTCCCTGTGTGTGTGTATGTGTGTGTGTGTTCAGTTTCTGACCCGCTTTCTCTCCAGATCCCTAGGTATAAGCTTTCAACTGTTGGTCGGCGCTCTTTTGCTGTCTCGGGACCGACATCTTGGAACAAACTTCCTCTTTCCCTCCGTCAGCGACCGACCCTCTCAGCCTTCAAATCTAACCTCAAAACCCACCTGTTCCCCCGTGATTGAGGCTCCACTCTCTTTCTCTTCTCTCTCTCTTGCCTTTAGGTCTGTTTCTACAGTATACCATTTATGTCAAACGTGTGTGCTCGCTTTGTATTGCATTTTTGTTTGAATGCGTTATGAATGCTAACGTGTGTGTGCGCTTTGATTTGATTTACATCAAGATTCAGCGCCGTATAAATACCGTATGTTTGTGTTGTTGTTGTTGTTGTTGTTGTTGTTGTTGTTGTTGTGTGTGTGTGTGTGTGTGTGTGTGTGTGTGTGTGTGTGTGTGTGTGTGTGTGTGTGTGTGTGTGTGTGTGTGTGTGTGTGTGTGTGTGTGTGTGTGTGTGTGTGTGTGTGTGTGTGTGTGTGTGTGTGTGTGTGTGTGTGTGTGTGTGTGTGTGTGTGTGTGTGTGTGTGTGTGTGTGAGAGAGAGAGAGAGAGAGAGAGAGAGAGAGAGAGAGAGAGAGAGAGAGAGAGAGAGAGAGAGAGAGAGTGAGAGAGAGAGAGAGAGAGAGAGAGAGAGAGAGAGAGAGAGAGAGAGAGAGAGAGAGAGAGAGAGAGAGAGAGAGAGAGAGAGAGGACAATGAGAGATGTAGCCAGATAAGTGTACCGCAGTCCTGAGATAATTCCCAGCCGCGAACGAAGTGAGCGAAGCTGGTAATGTTTTCAGTGGATTCTGAAGCCGACTATCTATCTATCTATCTATCTATCTATCTATCTATCTATCTATCTATCTATCTATCTATCTATCTATCTATCTATCTATCTATCTATCTATCTATCTATCTATCTATCTATCTATCTATCTATCTATCTATCTATGCTAACACGATAACGTTAACATTTTTGCATGCGGAAAGGTACTAAGGATATCTAGGCCAAGTTCAAAATTGAAGGTCATAGGTCAAAGGTCAAGGTCACTGGAGCCGAAAATGCTGCCGAACACCTGGCACGATAACGGAGAGACTTAGCACGCTCAAAAGTTGCGTGCGGATATGTACTAAAGATATCTAGGTCTTGTCCAAAAATGAAGGTCATAGGTCAAAGGTCAAGGTCACTGGCGCCGCAAATGCTGCCGAGCACCTGGCACGATAATGATTGAACAGAGGGACCTAGGACGCTCAGATTTTGCATGCGAATATGTACTAAGAATATATCGTGATAAATTCAAAAATAAAGGTCAAAGGTCAAGGTCAGTGGAGCCAAAAATGCTGCTGAACACCTGACGCGATAACGGAGGGACCTAGGCCAAGTTTAAAAAAATGAAGGTCATAGGTTAAAGGTCAAGGTCACTGGCGCCGAAAATGCTACCACGCGGCTGGTGATCTAGCGTCTTAACGCTCTGTTTTGGAAATGCTGATGACGAATAGAATGTTCTTTCGCAACGCGCACCTCCGTATTGTTACTGGATTCAATGACATTTACTGTATTATTTTGTCATCGATGTAGTTACCATCATCATCTACATCGTCGCCGCTGTCGTCGTCATCGTCAAAATCTCAATTATCAGTCTTCTATAACCCCCCCCCCCCCACACACACACACACACACACACACACACACACACACATTCACCTGCTCATTTCTGTTAAAACTCTAAACTTAACCATAGAAAAGAAGACAATAGAACGAGACAAAGATAACAACAACAAACATTGCACCCGGTACCCGGGATGTACTTTGTCTTTAGGAGTCTGACATTTGAAATTATGATTTGCTAACGTAAAAAGAACAATTGCGAAGGAAAAAGTGTTTTTGTTGTTGCATGAATGTTTAGTATACGTAAGTAAGTAAGTTGATAGCGTTTTCTTCGTTATGTCTTGAGAGTCTGATGTTAGCGAATATAACCTGAGACATATTTCACGTACTAGTGTACATTTCACATACGTATTGTATCTCACACCTGTTGTCCTCACTCCCAGCCCAGTCTGATAAGGAGGTTGGATACGCATCTTGCTTGCAGACACGTAGACATTTGGAAACAAGCGTACGCAAATGCGTATGCACTCGCGTGCGAGATTACCCGCACATAGGCTACATACACAGACACGTACACACACAGACAAAGACACAGACAGACAGACATACACACACACGCGCGCGCGCGCACGCATTTCGGGATCAAATTTAGTGGAACCACACAAACGTAAAGACACAATCTAAACATAGGCCTGCACTATCACACGCTCACACTGAAGCCGCAATCAATGCCCCGCATCCACCCCCCAACCCCACATCACTTTCACGATTTTAAAAAACCAGTACCACTATTATTCCCATATTATATCATGTCTTCCCCTCCAGGCGCAACAGGTGCTTAGCTAGTGTACATACACATATATGAGCCTACGGCCCACTTTATTTACAGTGCACGCACACATTTTTCATTATTGATTTAGCTGGTTCTCCCTACTAGTACAGTAATTAACTGCATGCGTTTTTCCCCACATTATTTTATCCCCACTGCCTTCATTGCCTGTCTCCATCTGTTGGTCTGTTGGTCTGTTCGTCTGTTGGTCTGTTAGTCTGTTGGTCTGTTGGTCTGTTGGTCTGTTGGTCTGTTTAGCTGTTGGTCTGTTGGTCTGTTAGTCTGTTGGTCTGTTGGTCTGTTAGTCTGTTGGTCTGTTAGTCTGTTAGTCTGTTGGTCTGTTGGTCTGTTGGTCTGTTGGTCTGTTGGTCTGTTGGTCTGTTGGTCTGTTGGTCTGTTGGTCTGTTGGTCTGTTGGTCTGTTGGTCTGTTGGTCTGTTGGTCTGTTGGTCTGTTGGTCTGTTGGTCTGTTCGTCTGTTGGTCTGTTGGTCTGTTGGTCTGTTAGTCTGTTGGTCTGTTGGTCTGTTTAGCTGTTGGTCTGTTGGTCTGTTAGTATGTTGGCCTGTTTAGCTGTTGGTCTGTTGGTCTGTTGGTCTGTTTAGCTGTTGGTCTGTTGGTCTGTTGGTCTGTTGGTCTGTTGGTCTGTTGGTCTGTTGGTCTGTTGGTCTGTTGGTCTGTTGGTCTGTTGGTCTGTTGGTCTGTTCGTCTGTTCGTCTGTTGGTCTGTTGGTCTGTTGGTCTGTTAGTCTGTTAGTCTGTTGGTCTGTTTAGCTGTTGGTCTGTTGGTCTGTTAGTATGTTGGCCTGTTTAGCTGTTGGTCTGTTGGTCTGTTGGTCTGTTTAGCTGTTGGTCTGTTGGTCTGTTAGTCTGTTGGTCTGTTGGTCTGTTAGTCTGTTGGTCTGTTGGTCTGTTGGTCTGTTAGTCTGTTGGTCTGTTGGTCTGTTAGTCTGTTGGTCTGTTGGTCTGTTAGTCTGTTAGTCTGTTAGTCTGTTGGTCTGTTGGTCTGTTGGTCTGTTGGTCTGTTTGGTCTGTTGGTCTGTTGGTCTGTTAATCTGTTGGTCTGGTCTGTTAGTCTGTTGGTCTGTTGGTCTGTTGGTCTGTTGGTCTGTTAGTCTGTTGGTCTGTTGTCTGTTAGTCTGTTGGTCTGTTGGTCTGTTAATCTGTTGGTCTGTTAGTCTGTTGGTCTGTTAGTCTGTTGGTCTGTTGGTCTGTTGGTCTGTTTATGTGTTGGTCTGTTGGTCTGTTGGTCTGTTGGTCTGTTAGTCTGTTAGTCTGTTGGTCTGTTGTTGAGCTGTTGGTCTGTTAGTCTGTTAGTCTGTTGGTCTGTTGGTCTGTTAGTCTGTTGGTCTGTTAGTCTGTTGGTCTGTTGGTCTGTTAGTCTGTTGGTCTGTTAGTCTGTTGGTCTGTTTAGCTGTTGGTCTGTTAGTCTGTTGGTCTGTTGGTCTGTTTAGCTGTTGGTCTGTTGGTCTGTTGGTCTGTTTAGCTGTTGGTCTGTTAGTCTGTTGGTCTGTTAGTCTGTTGATTTGACATCATGAAGGCAGGATTCCATAGACTGAATAGTGCTGTCAAGTTGGGTAGGTTCTGCCAATCTTTGAAGCTGGATATCATCAGCAAAGGAATGGTCAATAACAGAGTGACTAGCAAAAACATCAGAGAGAGGAGCAGTGTACAGGACAAAGAGAACTGGCCCCAATACAGATCCCTGAGGTACACCACAAGAAATTAATTTCGGATCTGAACTGCAGTTGTTGATCAAGACAGTCTGAAAGCGATTTGTTAGATATGAGGAGAACCACTGTAGAACTGTAGAATGGATTCCCAAAACACGTTTATCTCTGTCTCTGTGTCTGCATGTAGCTCGTCTAACGGGTAGTCTGTCTCTCTGTCGCCCCCTCGTTCTCTCTCTCTCTCTCTCTCTCTCTCTCTCTCTCTCTCTCTCTCTCTCTCTCTCTCTCTCTCTCTCTCTCTCTCTCTCTCTCTCTCTCTCTCTCTCTCTCTCTCTCTCTCTCTCTCTCTCTCTCTCTCTCTCTCTCTCTGAAAAAAGTATTGTTGCTTATCCATTTATCCTCATTAAAAATGTCAATTCAATTCAATTCAATTCTCTTTCTCTCTTATGATTTACTAATGCATACAGCAAAATTGCGAAGGAAAAAGAGAGAGACAGACAGAATCAAACAGACAGACAGAGTGTATGTGCATGTGTGTGCTTTGATCACTAGACTCACCACCATGCTTACCTGCCAAACATAGAGATTTGTTCTTCCATTGTGGACATACTGTACGACACAGAAGAGTAACACTGTAGTAAGTGATCATCACCAAGTTGTTGTGTCTTTGTAACGCGAGATGACATGCTGTCACCGTCCATTAAAACCCATTAAGATGTTCCACTGTTTGAAAGCTATGCTCGTCAAAAATACACTTTTCTCTCTCTTAAGGATACACATAGGGGCACGCATACACACATACAGTGACACACACACACATAAGCACACGCATGGTGACATACACACACACACACACACACGCACGCACGCACGCACGCACGCACGCACGCACGCACGCACGCACGCACGCACACACACACACGCACGCACGCACGCACGCACGCACGCACGCACGCACACACACACACACACACACACACACACACACACACACACACACACACACACACACACACACACACACACACACACACACAAGTGTGCTGTTAAGAATTCACTGGTAGAAAAGATGCTTTGATCTGGGGAAGACTTTAATCTCCTTTATTAGGTTCAGTGTCTGTAAAATGGTTATTTCCGTGAAAGAAGCTACCCCAAGGATATTATGTTGAATCTGAACTTTAGAAATGTATGTGATCTCTCTCTCTCTCTCTCTCTCTCTCTCTCTCTCTCTCTCTCTCTCTCTCTCTCTCTCTCTCTCTCTCTCTCTCTCTCTCTCTCTTATGTATTTTTTTTATCACTCCATTGTATGGGCATTGCCTAATATTTAAAATATATGACTTTCTCTCTCTCTCTCTCTCTCTCTCTCTCTCTCTCTCTCTCTCTCTCTCTCTCTCTCTCTCTCTCTCTCTCTCTCTCTCTCTCTCTCTCTCTCTCTCTCTCATTGTGATTTAACCCTTTCGCCGCCAATGTCGCATTTTAGCACCACAATGGTTTAACACCCATGTCACTAAAAGGAATCCAATCCGGATCTGTTATCCAAAGACCCTGTTTTCTTAATTTTGGGAGGTAAGGATTGGCCTAATGGTATATATGTCACTGAAGAATTCCCAATATTGCAGATTTTTTTGGGTCTACCCACTTAAGTTTAATAGTATTTATTTGCTGAAAATGGCTGGCGGCGAAAGGGTTAATATTGTGATTTAATATTGTGCGCGCTCATATACGCATGCTTTATTTATTATTTTACCCTTAGTTGTTGTTTTTGTGTGTGTATATAATATCGCCCATTGTAATGGGTCAAAGGCCTGTATTATTAAGCAATTCCGACTCTCTCTCTCTCTCTCTCTCTCTCTCTCTCTCTCTCTCTCTCTCTCTCTCTCTCTCTCTCTCTCTCTCTCTCTCTCTCTCTCTCTCTCTCTCTCTCTCAATATAGATCAACGCTTACCATTCACCCACACTCCTCAACCCACACAAGACTATCTAATAAATAAAATAAAAAACAGAATCACTTTGCATCAGTCTGGGTCCTGAGTTAGAACAACAAAGGAATGCTTAGAGAATTTTGGAGCCACATTCTGCTGGCGTTTTGTGGAGATGTTGGTGGGCTTTGTGTACACAACGTACATTATATATATAGATAGGAGATCTAGGATGTTGAAATGCCACATACGTGGGCCAAGGTGTTATGTTCTTGTGCTGCCTGTTCCAACAGAGCGGGAGTATATTGGAATGGGAACGAGGGCTGTGCGTTTCTTTGTCTGTCCGTGTGCATGTGCCGATATGTATGTGTGTGCGTCCGTGAGTGACCAAAACATGTTCCACTTCATAGTGCCTAAACAACGGAACCAATTTTAACGAAACATGGCAGATTGGTTCCTTAAGTAGTGAATTTGTGGACCGTGGCGCCACATGTACTAAACCACAAGCCGCATCAACGTAAACCCAGTGAATCAGGTTTGAATAATTATTGCAAAGACGCTAATATTTTCAAAAATAATGGATGGATTTTAACCAAAATTAGAATAGTGAAAAATATTTTGGTAAACTATTTGATTACTCAGCATTGCTATGCTGACACAGGGAAGTTTTGACACAAACAACCCACAATGAACCAAAGGTAAACAATTATCTCCCTTGGCTTTCTGCAGTATCTGGGGGTACAGTTTATATGGCTTTGCCATCTTGTTTTTTCCCTTGAGCTCTGTCTGCCAGTTTTCTTGCCTCTGCCTTTTTGTCATGAAAATAAAGAGAAGTTTTATTGGTAGCAAAATAAAAACCCACAGAAACCAATATAATACCACAGAAACCAATATAATACCCATATAAACCATTATAATACCCATATAAACCAATATAATACCCATATAAACCAATATAATACCCATATAAACCCAATATAATACCCATATAAACCAATATGATAAACCAATATGATAAACCAATATGATAAACAATATAATACCCATATAAACCAATATAATACCCATATAAACCAATATAATACCCACATAAACCAATATAATACCAATATAAACCAATATAATACCCATATAAACCAATATAATACCCATATAAACCAATATAATACCCATATAAACCAATATAATACCCACATAAACCAATATAATACCCATATAAACCAATATAATACCCATATAAACCAATATAATACCCATATAAACCAATATAATATATACTATCAAAATCAGACCAAACCCCGCGAAGCTGAAACAGAACAAGAACAACACATTATTGAAACAAATCCCCACCCTAACTGTTATTCCACTGACTTTCCGCTATTCATCTCTCTCTCTCTCTCTCTCTCTCTCTCTCTCTCTCTCTCTCTCTCTCTCTCTCTCTCTCTCTCTCTCTCTCTCTCTCTCTCTCTCTCTCTCTCTCTCTCTCTCTCTCTCTCTCTCTCTCTCTCTCTCTCTCTCTCTCTCTCTCTCTCTCTCGACTAAGGCCTCGTACACATTTCATGCGGAAATCCCGTGCGCAATCCGTAAATAAGTAAAAGAAAGAAGGGTAAACATTTACAGATTAGGTGAAATACGGACACGTGTGCAAATCTTTTCCCTTCTTTTTTTTGCTTATTTACGGATTGCGCACGGAATCTCCACATGTATGTGTACGTACCCTCAGAGTAAGGCCGTGTACACATACACGCGGATGTTCCGTGCGGAAACCCATGCGCAATACGTAAATAAGTAAAAGAAAGAAGGGAAAAAATATACGTACGTGTCCTAATTTCCCCGAATCCGTTTATTTGTTTCCTTCTTTCTATTACGTATTTATTATTTTCGCGCGGAAAATCCGGATGTACTGTATACCGTTGCTTACCTGCGGGTAAGCCTTGTGGTTGCTGGTACCGCTGTTGCGTTGATGTTGTTACTTTCCCAGCCAAACTTCGGGAACCAGTATTTTGTTTGGTCCGTCCGTCTGTGCGTGCGTGCGTCCGTGCATGCGTCTTTACATCGCTCTTTCTTGCAGTTTTTATTTCCCGAGGGAAACTTCGAAAAATACTATTTTTGTTTGGTCCCTCCCTCCGTCCCTCCGTCCCTCCGTCCCTCCGTAGGTCGGTACGCGTCTTTACATCGCGTTTTCTTCTTCTTGTTATTTGTTGTTGTTGTTGTCGCTGTTATTGTTGTTGGTGTTGTTGTTATTGTTGTTGCTACTGCTGCTTTGTTGTTGTTGTTTTAACTCCCCTACCTTTCATCAGAGAAGGACTTCTGCGATGCTTCGCGCGTGTGTGTCTACGCACTATCTTGAGAACCCGTGCCAGTGTCGCATAGAATATTGTCGCCGTGAAATACGGTCGCTGCGACAGCATTTCACCATAATTACGATCGCTAGCGAGTTAATTCAATTCTGATCTCTTCTCGGCCTTTTGGCTAAGACAGTGATTCAGGAACATAAATTTTTGTTTATACCATGGTTGGTTTGTTCAGCCCGTCGTACATGGCGAAAGCCGATACGCGACGTTAAACTGAACTTCCACCCAGGATCTATGGTGAAATTCTGTCGCTGCCGTGAAATACGGTCGCCGCGACCGAATTTTACCATAGATCCTATCGCTAGCGACACGATTTATGGTGAAATACTGTCGCGACACTATTTCACCATAAAAACAGTCGCTCTATTTCATAGCAATTACACTATTTGACAGCAAATACGATCGCTATGCGATACTATTTCACCATAAAAACAGTCGCTCTATCGACAATATTTCACGGCAAATACGGTTGCTTCCGCGACACTATTTCACCATAAAAACGGTCGCTACATTGAGCGACACTTTTTCACAAAAAATACGGTCGCTACTGCGACAATATTTCACGGCAAATACGGTTGCTTCCGCGACACTATTTCACCATAAAAACAGTCTCTCGATCAACACTATTTCACGGCAAAAACAGTCGCTACTGCGACACTATTTCACCAAAAATACGGTCGCTTCTGCGACACTATTTCACCAAAAATACGGTCGCTACTGCGACACTATTTCACCAAAAATACGGTCGCTATTGGGATTTTGTTTTGTTTTGTTACATTCCAGCCTACCAGAATAGCAAGCATCTGCACAGTGCTGCTACCTCACAGTTATAGTCAGAAACAAGTCAGTTGACTCACACACACAAATGTATGTATGTATGTATGTATGCATGTATGTATGTATGTGTATACATGCATACATACATACATACATGCATACATACATACATACATACATACATACATGCATACATACATACATACATACATACATACATGCATACATACATACACTCATGCATACATACATACATACATACATACATACATACATACATACATACATACATACATACATACATACATACATACATACATACATACATACATACATACATACATACATACATACATGCATACATACATACATACATACATACATACATACATACATACATACATACATGCATACATACATACATACATACATACATACATACATACATACATACATACATACATACATACATACATACATACATACATACATACATACATACATACATACATACATGCATACATACATACATACATACATACATACATACATACATACATACATACATACATACATACATACATACATACATACATACATGCATGCATACATACATACATACATACATACATACATACATACATGCATACATGCATACATGCATACATACATACATACATACATACATACATACATACATACATACATACATACATACATGCATACATACATGCATGCATACATACATACATACATACATGCATACATACATACATACATGCATACATACATACATACATACATACATACATACATACATACATACATACATACATGCATACATCCATGCATACATACATACATACATACATACATACATACATACATACATACATACATACATACATACATACATACATACATACATGCATACATACATGCATACATACATACATACACACATGCATGCATCCATGCATGCATAGATACATGCATACATACATACATACATACATACATACATGCATACATACATACATACATACATTTGTGTGTGTGAGTCAACTGACTTGTTTCTGACTATAACTGTGAGGTAGCAGCACTGTGCAGATGCTTGCTATTGTCACAAACGTGAATACCCTTAACTTTTGCATGCACACACTAACTTTCACGGGCGCAGTTTGAGCCTGATTGTAGGTTATCTTTACCTGGTTGTTTTTGTGAGCGTTGCACGTGAAAGATGAATTTCAATTTAACTCTTGTTTTTCAGGGACGGTATTCATGTCGAGATAGCATGAGACTTAGCATGATGCTAACTTAGAAGCTCTTCCAATGTCCTATAGGATTTAATAGGACTTTTGGAAGAGCTTCTAAGTTAGCATCATGCTAAGTCTCATGCTATCTCGACATGAATACCGTCCCTGGTTCTTAGTATGAATAGATTTTTGTTCAGTTCTGTTTCTGGTTGTCAATACGGAAGGTTGTTGAGAAAAGAACTCCGTCCTCTAGTTTGTGAGGATGTCTTTATAGCCCAGTAACCAGTGGACTGGGGTAAGTGTTTGTAATTAGAATTTATAGTGATGAATGTATTTTGTAGTGGTAATGATTATGAATTGAATGTGTACTATTTTGCGCAGAACATAATTTGAGAAAGACGTTCATTGTTTGTGTTCTGTATTTTATTATAATCATTAAGTACTCAAGGGAGACAATAATTATTTGACAGTCGTTTTTGCTACTCTTATTACTTGAATAATATTCGGCTGTGTCATGTGTTGCGCTTGTATTTCTATTAGCAAAATAATTCCTTGTTTGGTATTTTGCTACGAAGATATAGTTTCCCACATGACAGAGGGGTTAATTGTGGGGAGTTAACAGTACTGAAGATATTATTGTAGTTTTCAGTGTAGGATATGGGAGTTAAGACACGTCACTGAGGGTTGGCTGAGAGTTCTCAACTCTACACCATGAGGCCTGACTCGCCGACTGAGCGTGGTGCTTGATACCTACCTGCACTGCTGAATGGTCGTCACTGAGGGTTGGCTGAGAGTTCTCAACTCTGCACCATGAGGCCTGCCTCGCCGACTGAGCGTGGTGCTTGATACCTACCTGCACTGCTGAATGGTCGTCACAGAGGGTTGGCTGAGAGTTCTCAACTCTACACCATGAGGCCTGCCTCGCCGACTGAGCGTGGTGCTTGATACCTACCTGCACTGCTGAATGGTCGTCACTGAGGGCTGGCTGAGAGTTCTCAACTCTACACCATGAGGCCTGCCTCGCCGACTGAGCGTGGTGCTTGATGCCTACCTGCACTGCTGAATGGTCGTCACTGAGGGTTGGCTGAGAGTTCTCAACTCTACACCATGAGGCCTGCCTCGCCGACTGAGCGTGGTGCCTGATACCTACCTGCACTGCTGAATGGTCGTCACTGAGGGTTGGCTGAGAGTTCTCAACTCTACACCATGACGCCTGCCTCGCCGACTGAGCGTGGTGCCTGATACCTACCTGCACTGCTGAATGGTCGTCACGGAGGGTTGGCTGAGAGTTCTCAACTCTACACTCGCCGACTGAGCGTGGTGCTTGATACCTACCTGCACTGCTGAATGGTCGTCACGGAGGGTTGGCTGAGAGTTCTCAACTCTACACTCGCCGACTGAGCGTGGTGCTTGATACCTACCTGCACTGCTGAATGGTCGTCGTCGTTGTCGACGTACCTGCGGTACTGGTGACCTTGGTGTGGTCGCTGGTGTGTGGCCTTGGCGTGGCTACATTTCCTGGTGTGTGGCCTTGGTGTGGCTACACTCTAATCTGCGAGATCACCGTCGCCGTGGGCATCTTCAATGTGGTGATCCCCCCTGAGTGCTGGCAGTGGGTGCCAGGATTGGTTTTTGCACCAGCAATGTGGGACAACTGTGATTGTCTTCAGTGAGATACCAGAGTGGTGCCTATTTCTCCCTTCATCGTCTCCTTCCTAAATCGTCGTCCCTCTCGTTCGTCGCCCCCTCATCTTTCTCCATCGTTCGTCGCCTTCAATGTAACATCAAACTGTAACAGTCCTCGTCACCATCGTCTGAAGTGTCTTCATCGTCCAGCGTTGTTTATCCTCCTTGTTTGAACATTATAAGTGTATATTACTCGTTATTCCTAGTCTGTGTCTATTATTTATATTTGAATATTACGCTCCATTCTTTGGTTTAATAGTTAACTTGTTGAATTTACTATTGCCTTTTGTTTGGATTATTTGGTGCGTTGCGTGAATGAGGTGTGAACGGAAAATCTTTATATATATATACAACACATACAAGCATTCTATATAAACCAGTCTGTAACAGCTAGTCTGGTAGGCTGGATGAAAACAAAGCATAACAAAATCGCATTAGCGACCGTAATTTCGGTGAAATAGTGTAGCAGTAGCGACCACAGCGACCGTATTTTTTGTGAAATAGTGAAATAGTGTCGCAGTAGCGACCGTTTTTGCCGTGAAATAGTGTCGCAGTAGCGACCGTATTTTTGGTGAAATAGTGTCACAGTAGCGACCGTTTTTGCCGTGAAATAGTGTCGATCGAGTAACTGTTTTCATGGTGAAATAGTGTCGCGGAAGCGACCGTATTTGCCGTGAAATATTGCGCAGTAGCGACCGTAGTTTGGGTGAAAAGTATCGCTCAATGTAGCGACCGTTTTTATGGTGAAATAGTGTCGCGGAAGCGACCGTATTTGCCATGAAATATTGTCGATAGAGCGACTGTTTTCATGGTGAAATAGTATCGCGTAGCGATCGTATTTGCTGTGAAATAGAGAGAGAGAGAGAGAGAGAGAGAGAGAGAGAGAGAGAGAGAGAGAGAGAGAGAGAGAGAGAGAGAGAGAGAGAGAGAGAGAGAGAGAGAGAGAGAGAGAGAGAGAGAGAAAAGTAGAGATTTAACGCCCTCTGGGCCAAAAGGCCATTTAAGGCATTTGAAATTATGAAGATGCTTTAAAGCTGTGAAATAGTGTATTTGCTATGAAATAGAGCGACTGTTTTTATGGTGAAATAGTGTCGCGACAGTATTTTACCATAAATCGTGTCGCTAGCGATAGGATCTACGGTGAAATTCTGTCGCGGCGACCGTATTTCACGGCAGCGACAGAATTTCACCATAGATCCTATTGCTAGCGATCGTATTTATGGTGAAATGCTGTCGCAGCGACCGTATTTCACGGCGACAATATTCTGTACGACACCGGCTTCACACGTTGAACGGTTGTACATA
>CM065703.1:25986364-25991364 GCA_017654935.2 Phymorhynchus buccinoides
TCATCAGATTCACTTAGTCAATAGTGTGTCATCATTATATTATATATTCTTACACGCATTTCCACTAAGCCTATGGGTTAATTTACGCAAATATCACACGGTTGCAGGCCTATTTATAGCACTACTTGAAGATCGGTATATTAGTGTATGTCATCAGATTCACTTAGTCAGTAGTGTATGTCATCAGATTCACTTAGTCAATAGTGTATTTCATCAGATTCAGTTAGTCAATAGTGTATGTCATCAGATTCACATAGTCAGTAGTGTATGTCATCAGATTCACTTAGTCAATAGTGTATGTCATCAGATTCACTTAGTCAGTAGTGTATGTCATCAGATTCACTTAGTCAGTAGTGTATGTCATCAGATTCACTTAGTCAGTAGTGTATGTCATCAGATTCACTTAGTCAGTAGTGTATTTCATCAGATTCACTTAGTCAGTAGTGTATGTCATCAGATTCACTTAGTCAGTAGTGTATTTCATCAGATTCACTTAGTCAGTAGTGTATTTCATCAGATTCACTTAGTCAGTAGTGTATTTCATCAGATTCACTTAGTCAGTAGTGTATTTCATCAGATTCACTTAGTCAATAGTGTATTTCATCAGATTCACTTAGTCAATAGTGTATGTCATCAGATTCACTTAGTCAGTAGTGTATGTCATCAGATTCAGTTAGTCAATAGTGTATGTCATCAGATTCACTTAGTCAGTAGTGTATTTCATCAGATTCACTTAGTCAGTAGTGTATTTCATCAGATTCACTTAGTCAGTAGTGTATTTCATCAGATTCACTTAATGAGTAGTGTATTTCATCAGATTCACTTAATGAGTAGTGTATTTCATCAGATTGATGCCTCGCAAATTTTCAGTTGGAGAATTGTACGAACGACTGCAGTTGGACGCGTGGACATCCCCACCCCCACCCCCCACCCCGTACTGAAGAAGCCCAGCAGAAAACAAGCCATCCATTGTTTGTGACAAACCAGGAGGGGTCTGCTCCGCTGGGACCTTCTGAGGGAGTCCATCACAGCGCACCGCAATCAGGTTTTAACCGGCAACAATCTCTTCTCTCTCTCTCTCTCTCTCTCTCTCTCTCTCTCTCTCTCTCTCTCTCTCTCTCTCTCTCTCTCTCTCTCTCTCTCTCTCTCTCTCTCTCTCTCTCTCTCTCTCTCTCTCTCTCTCTCTCTCTCTCTCTCTCTCAGTGCCCATCTATATGTCTGTCTGTCTTAGTGTGACATCTTTATCCTTGTCAAAATAGTTTTCCAGTGTTCAGTGTCTTGTGTTAACTTAAACCGTTAATAATCCCGTCTCTCTGTAGTGTAGTTACCTGAATTCCCCCTCTCTGTGTGTGTCTTTCTGTATGCCTACATGTCTGTCGGGTTTTCTATCTGTCCATCTGTCTGTCTCGTGTTTCGAAATTAACAGCAATGCCTTCTCTGTGGCCAGTGACTACAGCCTCGACAATGCACTTTCTTTCCGCCCGTCTCTCTATCTGCTCATGTGTCTGTCTGTTTCTGTCTCTATCTTCATTCTCTCCCTTCTCTGTTTCCGGTGCGTTTCCCTGTGTCTCTCTGTCAGTTTCTGCATATGTTCCTGTCTCTCTCTCTGTGTCTCTATGTCTCTCTCTCTCTCCCCCTGTCTCTCTCTATGTCCCTGTCTCTCTCTATGTCCCTGTCTCTCTCTATGTCCCTGTCTCTCTCTATGTCCCTGTCTCTCTCTATGTCCCTGTCTCTCTCTATGTCACTGTCTCTCTGTCTCTCTATGTTCCTGTCTCTCTATGTCCCTGTCTCTCTCTATGTCCCTGTCTCTCTCTATGTCCCTGTCTCTCTCTATGTCCCTGTCTCTCTCTATGTTCCTGTCTCTCTATGTCCCTGTCTCTCTCTATGTCCCTGTCTCTCTCTATGTCACTGTCTCTCTCTATGTCCCTGTCTCTCTCTATGTCACTGTCTCTCTCTGTGTCCCTGTCTCTCTATGTCCCTGTCTCTCTCTATGTCCCTGTCTCTCTCTATGTCCCTGTCTCTCTCTATGTCCCTTCTCTCTCTATGTCCCTGTCTCTCTCTATGTCACTGTCTCTCTCTATGTCCCTGTCTCTCTATGTCCCTGTCTCTCTATGTCCCTGTCTCTCTCTATGTCCCTGTCTCTCTCTATGTCCCTGTCTCTCTCTATGTCCCTGTCCTCTCTCTCTATGTCCCTGTCTCTCTCTATGTCCTGTCTCTCTCTATGTCCCTGTCTCTCTCTATGTCCCTGTCTCTCTCTATGTCCCTGTCTCTCTCTATGTCCCTGTCTCTCTCTATGTCACTGTCTCTCTCTGTGTCCCTGTCTCTCTCTATGTCCCTGTCTCTCTCTATGTCCCTGTCTCTCTCTATGTTCCAGTCTCTCTGTGTCCCTGTCTCTCTCTATGTCCCTGTCTCTCTCTATGTCCCTGTCTCTCTCTATGTTCCTGTCTCTCTCTATGTCCCTGTCTCTCTCTATGTCCCTGTCTCTCTATGTCCCTGTCTCTCTCTATGTCCCTGTCTCTCTATGTCCCTGTCTCTCTATGTCACTGTCTCTCTCTATGTCCCTGTCTCTCTATGTCCCTGTCTCTCTCTATGTCCCTGTCTCTCTCTATGTCCCTGTCTCTCTATGTCCATGTCTCTCTATGTCCCTGTCTCTCTCTATGTCCCTGTCTCTCTCTATGCCACTGTCTCTCTCTATGTCCCTGTCTCTCTCTATGTCCCTGTCTCTCTATGTCCCTGTCTCTCTCTATGTCCGTGTCTCTCTATGTCCCTGTCTCTCTCTATGTCCCTGTCTCTCTCTATGTCCCTGTCTCTCTCTATGTCCCTGTCTCTCTATGTCACTGTCTCTCTATGTCCCTGTCTCTCTCTATGTCACTGTCTCTCTCTATGTCCCTGTCTCTCTCTATGTCCCTGTCTCTCTCTATGTCCCTGTCTCTCTCTATGTTCCTGTCTCTCTCTATGTCCCTGTCTCTCTCTATGTCCCTGTCTCTCTCTATGTCCCTGTCTCTCTCTATGTCCCTGTCTCTCTCTATGTCCCTGTCTCTCTCTATGTTCCTGTCTCTCTCTATGTCCCTGTCTCTCTCTATGTCCCTGTCTCTCTCTATGTCCCTGTCTCTCTCTATGTTCCTGTCTCTCTCTATGTCCCTGTCTCTCTCTATGTCCCTGTCTCTCTCTATGTCCCTGTCTCTCTCTATGTCCCTGTCTCTCTCTATGTCCCTGTCTCTCTATGTCACTGTCTCTCTCTATGTCCCTGTCTCTCTCTATGTCCCTGTCTCTCTCTATGTCCCAGTCTCTCTCTATGTCCCTGTCTCTCTCTATGTCACTGTCTCTCTCTATGTCCCTGTCTCTCTCTATGTGACTGTCTCTCTCTATGTCCCTGTCTCTCTCTATGTCACTGTCTCTCTCTATGTCACTGTCTCTCTATGTCCCTGTCTCTCTATGTCACTGTCTCTCTCTATGTCCCTGTCTCTCTATGTCCCTGTCTCTCTATGTCACTGTCTCTCTATGTCCCTGTCTCTCTCTATGTTCCTGTCTCTCTCTATGTCCCTGTCTCTCTCTATGTGACTGTCTCTCTCTATGTCCCTGTCTCTCTCTATGTCCCTGTCTCTCTCTATGTCCCTGTCTCTCTCTATGTCCCTGTCTCTCTCTATGTCCCTGTCTCTCTATGTCCCTGTCTCTCTATGTCACTGTCTCTCTATGTCCCTGTCTCTCTCTATGTTCCTGTCTCTCTCTATGTCCCTGTCTCTCTCTATGTGACTGTCTCTCTCTATGTCCCTGTCTCTCTCTATGTCCCTGTCTCTCTCTATGTCCCTGTCTCTCTCTATGTCCCTGTCTCTCTCTATGTCCCTGTCTCTCTATGTCCCTGTCTCTCTCTATGTTACTGTCTCTCTCTATGTCACTGTCTCTCTCTATGTACCTGTCTCTCTCTATGTCACTGTCTCTCTCTATGTCCCTGTCTCTCTCTATGCCACTGTCTCTCTCTATGTCACTGTCTCTCTCTATGTCCCTGTCTCTCTCTATGTCCCTGTCTCTCTCTATGTCACTGTCTCTCTCTATGTCACTGTCTCTCTCTATGTCCCTGTCTCTCTCTATGTCACTGTCTCTCTCTATGTCCCTGTCTCTCTCTATGTCCCTGTCTCTCTCTATGTCCCTGTCTCTCTCTACGTCCCTGTCTCTCTCTATGTCACTGTCTCTCTATGTCCGTTTCTCTCTATGTCCCTGTCTCTCTCTATGTCCCTGTCTCTCTATGTCCCTGTCTCTCTCTATGTCCCTGTCTCTCTCTATGTCCCTGTCTCTCTCTATGTCACTGTCTCTCTATGTCACTTTCTCTCTATGTCCCTGTCTCTCTCTATGTCCCTGTCTCTCTATGTCCCTGTCTCTCTATGTCCCTGTCTCTCTATGTCCCTGTCTCTCTATGTCCCTGTCTCTCTCTATGTCCCTGTCTCTCTCTATGTCCGTTTCTCTCTATGTCCCTGTCTCTCTCTATGTCCCTGTCTCTCTCTATGTCCCTGTCTCTCTCTATGTCCCTGTCTCTCTCTATGTCCCTGTCTCTCTCTATGTCCGTTTCTCTCTATGTCCCTGTCTCTCTCTATGTCCCTGTCTCTCTCTATGTCACTGTCTCTCTCTATGTCCCTGTCTCTCTCTATGTCCCTGTCTCTCTCTATGTCCCTGTCTTTCTCTCTATGTCCCTGTCTCTCTCTATGTCACTGTCTCTCTCTATGTCCCTGTTTCTCTCTATGTCCCTGTCTCTCTCTATGTCCCTGTCTCTCTCTATGTCCCTGTCTCTCTCTATGTCCGTTTCTCTCTATAATAATAATAATAATAGTGAATCATTTATATAGCGCATTCCTCCACCAATGTGGAGCTCTATGCGCTTAACAACAACAAAAATTAAGAAGCAACAAATTCAACAACAACACGAAATAATCGCTCACGCACATGCAAATAGGCATACACATACACACCCCACCCACACATACACGCACGTACCGGCACATACACAC
>CM065703.1:25993864-26008864 GCA_017654935.2 Phymorhynchus buccinoides
ACACACACACACACACACACACACACACACACACACACACACACACACACACACACACACACACACACACACACACACACACACACACACACACACACACACACACACACACACACACACACACACACACACACACACACACACACACACACACACACACACACACACACACACACACACACACACACACACACACACACACACACACACACACACACACACACACACACACACACACACACACACACACACACACACACACACACACACACACACACACACACACACACACACACACACACACACACACACACACACACACACACACACACACACACACACACACACACACACACACACACACACACACACACACACACACACACACACACACACACACACACACACACACACACACACACACACACACACACACACACACACACACACACACACACACACACACACACACACACACACACACACACACACACACACACACACACACACACACACACACACACACACACACACACACACACACACACACACACACACACACACACACACACACACACACACACACACACACACACACACACACACACACACACACACACACACACACACACACACACACACACACACACACACACACACACACACACACACACACACACACACACACACACACACACACACACACACACACACACACACACACACACACACACACACACACACACACACACACACACACACACACACACACACACACACACACACACACACACACACACACACACACACACACACACACACACACACACACACACACACACACACACACACACACACACACACACACACACACACACACACACACACACACACACACACACACACACACACACACACACACACACACACACACACACACACACACACACACACACACACACACACACACACACACACACACACACACACACACACACACACACACACACACACACACACACACACACACACACACACACACACACACACACACACACACACACACACACACACACACACACACACACACACACACACACACACACACACACACACACACACACACACACACACACACACACACACACACACACACACACACACACACACACACACACACACACACACACACACACACACACACACACACACACACACACACACACACACACACACACACACACACACACACACACACACACACACACACACACACACACACACACACACACACACACACACACACACACACAACACACACACACACACACACACACACACACACACACACACACACACACACACACACACACACACACACACACACACACACACACACACACACACACACACACACACACACACACACACACACACACACACACACACACACACACACACACACACACACACACACACACACACACACACACACACACACACACACACACACACACACACACACACACACACACACACACACACACACACACACACACACACACACACACACACACACACACACACACACACACACACACACACACACACACACACACACACACACACACACACACACACACACACACACACACACACACACACACACACACACAGCAACAACAACAACAAAACAAAGCAAAACAAATGTGCATAACTTTCACTGTAATCCTCTCTCTTCCTTCGTTCTATTTAACGTCCTAGTTTTAACTCTTCCTTTTCAAACACACATGTCTCCTCTTTAAACACTCTTTGCGCTTTGATTGCTTTCTAAAGAGAAAACAGAAAAATCAGCTGAAATCATATCAGTTAAAGGTCGTTCTTTTGAAGTTTGACTGTAAATAATCTAAATTAGTTTTTATTTGGTTTGCGGTTTCAATTTTTTTGAAGGAATATTTATCTCTCTCTCTCTCTCTCTCTCTCTCTCTCTCTCTCTCTCTCTCTCTCTCTCTCTCTCTCTCTCTCTCTCTCTCTCTCTCTCTCTCTCTCTCTCTCTCTCTCTCTCTCTCTCTCTCTCTCTCTCTCTCTCTCTCTCTCTCTCTCTCTCTCTCTCTCTCTCTCTCTCTCTCTCTCTCTCTCTCTCTCTCTCTCTCTCTCTCTCTCTCTCTCTCTCTCTCTCTCTCTCTCTCTCTCTCTCTCTCTCTCTCTCTCTCTCTCTCTCTCTCTCTCTCTCTCTCTCTCTCTCTCATACACACACGTTTCTCAATTCTGAGTACAGGGTTTCATTGTATTTGTTAGTGGGCTTTAAACAAATAAAAGCACACACCAACATTTGCAGAGGATTAAACTGTGCGAGTTAGGTAGGCCTATATTGTTTTAAAAGCTTGTGTTCCCTTGTATATTGTTAACTACAAGTTTGCATGAAGGTCTTAATTAACAGCTGTTGCAATTCTGCAGTGTGTCAAAACAGCAGGGACTAAGCCACTGGTAGGCCTCCTTCAGTCAAGGACCGTGGTAAAATCACGGTTTGGAACAGCTAGCGTCTGCTGTGATTAGTTAGCCCTGTTCTGGAGTGGCAGTCCCTACCACAAGGGGTGCAGATGTGGCTGGATGAGGGGTTGTCAGCCCTGTTCTGGAGTGGCAGTCCCTACCACAAGGGGTGCAGATGTGGCTGGATGAGGGGTTGTCAGCCCTGTTCTGGAGTGGCAGTCCCTACCACAAGGGGTGCAGATGTGGCTGGATGAGGGGTTGTCAGCCCTGTTCTGGAGTGGCAGTCCCTACCACAAGGGGTGCAGGTGTGGCTGGATGAGGGGTTGTCAGCCCTGTTCTGGAGTGTCAGTCCCTACCACAACGGGTGCAGATGTGGCTGGATGAGGGGTTGTCAGCCCTGTTCTGGAGTGTCAGTCCCTACCACAACAGGTGCAGATGTGGATGGATGAGGGGTTGTCAGCCCTGTTCTGGAGTGTCAGTCCCTACCACAACGGGTGCAGATGTGGCTGGATGAGGGGTTGTCAGCCCTGTTCTGGAGTGGCAGTCCCTACCACAACGGGTGCAGATGTGGCTGGATGAGGGGTTGTCAGCCCTGTTCTGGAGTGGCAGTCCCTACCACAACAGGTGCAGATGTGGCTGGATGAGGGGTTGTCAGCCCTGTTCTGGAGTGTCAGTCCCTACCACAACGGGTGCAGATGTGGCTGGATGAGGGGTTGTCAGCCCTGTTCTGGAGTGGCAGTCCCTACCACAACGGGTGCAGATGTGGCTGGATGAGGGGTTGTCAGCCCTGTTCTGGAGTGGCAGTCCCTACCACAACGGGTGCAGATGTGGCTGGATGAGGGGTTGTCAGCCCTGTTCTGGAGTGGCAGTCCCTACCACAACGGGTGCAGATGTGGCTGGATGAGGGGTTGTCAGCCCTGTTCTGGAGTGGCAGTCCCTACCACAAGGGGTGCAGGTGTGGCTGGATGAGGGGTTGTCAGCCCTGTTCTGGAGTGGCAGTCCCTACCACAACGGGTGCAGATGTGGCTGGATGAGGGGTTGTCAGCCCTGTTCTGGAGTGTCAGTCCCTATCACAACGGGTGCAGATGTGGCTGGATGAGGGGTTGTCAGCCCTATTCTGGAGTGGCAGTCCCTACCACAAGGGGTGCAGATGTGGCTGGATGAGGGGTTGTCAGCCCTGTTCTGGAGTGGCAGTCCCTACCACAAGGGGTGTAGATGTGGCTGGATGAGGGGTTGTCAGCCCTGTTCTGGAGTGGCAGTCCCTACCACAAGGGGTGCAGATGTGGCTGGATGAGGGGTTGTCAGCCCTGTTCTGGAGTGGCAGTCCCTACCACAACGGGTGCAGATGTGGCTGGATGAGGGGTTGTCAGCCCTGTTCTGGAGTGGCAGTCCCTACCACAACGGGTGCAGGTGTGGCTGGATGAGGGGTTGTCAGCCCTGTTCTGGAGTGGCAGTCCCTACCACAACAGGGTGCAGATGTGGCTGGATGAGGGGTTGTCAGCCCTGTTCTGGAGTGGCAGTCCCTACCACAACAGGTGCAGATGTGGCTGGATGAGGGGTTGTCAGCCCTGTTCTGGAGTGGCAGTCCCTACCACAACGGGTGCAGATGTGGCTGGATGAGGGGTTGTCAGCCCTGTTCTGGAGTGGCAGTCCCTACCACAACGGGTGCAGATGTGGCTGGATGAGGGGTTGTCAGCCCTGTTCTGGAGTGGCAGTCCCTACCACAACGGGTGCAGATGTGGCTGGATGAGGGGTTGTCAGCCCTGTTCTGGAGTGGCAGTCCCTACCACAAGGGGTGCAGATGTGGCTGGATGAGGGGTTGTCAGCCCTGTTCTGGAGTGGCAGTCCCTACCACAACGGGTGCAGATGTGGCTGGATGAGGGGTTGTCAGCCCTGTTCTGGAGTGGCAGTCCCTACCACAACGGGTGCAGATGTGGCTGGATGAGGGGTTGTCAGCCCTATTCTGGAGTGGCAGTCCCTACCACAAGGGGTGCAGATGTGGCTGGATGAGGGGTTGTCAGCCCTGTTCTGGAGTGGCAGTCCCTACCACAAGGGGTGTAGATGTGGCTGGATGAGGGGTTGTCAGCCCTGTTCTGGAGTGGCAGTCCCTACCACAACGGGTGCAGATGTGGCTGGATGAGGGGTTGTCAGCCCTGTTCTGGAGTGTCAGTCCCTACCACAACGGGTGCAGATGTGGCTGGATGAGGGGTTGTCAGCCCTGTTCTGGAGTGGCAGTCCCTACCACAACGGGTGCAGATGTGGCTGGATGAGGGGTTGTCAGCCCTGTTCTGGAGTGGCAGTCCCTACCACAACGGGTGCAGATGTGGCTGGATGAGGGGTTGTCAGCCCTGTTCTGGAGTGGCAGTCCCTACCACAACGGGTGCAGATGTGGCTGGATGAGGGGTTGTCAGCCCTATTCTGGAGTGGCAGTCCCTACCACAACGGGTGCAGATGTGGCTGGATGAGGGGTTGTCAGCCCTATTCTGGAGTGGCAGTCCCTACCACAACGGGTGCAGATGTGGCTGGATGAGGGGTTGTCAGCCCTGTTCTGGAGTGGCAGTCCCTACCACAACGGGTGCAGATGTGGCTGGATGAGGGGTTGTCAGCCCTGTTCTGGAGTGGCAGTCCCTACCACAACGGGTGCAGATGTGGCTGGATGAGGGGTTGTCAGCCCTATTCTGTAGTGGCAGTCCCTACCACAACGGGTGCAGATGTGGCTGGATGAGGGGTTGTCAGCCCTATTCTGGAGTGGCAGTCCCTACCACAACGGGTGCAGATGTGGCTGGATGAGGGGTTGTCAGCCCTGTTCTGGAGTGGCAGTCCCTACCACAACGGGTGCAGATGTGGCTGGATGAGGGGTTGTCAGTCCTGTTCTGGAGTGGCAGTCCCTACCACAACGGGTGCAGATGTGGCTGGATGAGGGGTTGTCAGCCCTGTTCTGGAGTGGCAGTCCCTACCACAACGGGTGCAGATGTGGCTGGATGAGGGGTTGTCAGTCCTGTTCTGGAGTGGCAGCCCCTACCACAACGGGTGCAGATGTGGCTGGATGAGGGGTTGCTTCCACTGCAGCTTGCCTTTCTTCTGGCTCTTTTCTTTTCAGTCAGGTGGTGAATCTGTTCTTCACCATCTTTGAGTTGTCTCTGGAGTAAGCCTCACCATTTAGTTAGGTCGGCTGCTGTGTCTTTCCAGGTCTCGACGTTGATGTTGAGTGCTCTCAGATCCCGTCTGCAGACATCCTTATATGGAAGATGAGGGCGGCCAACAGGTCTCTTTCCAGAGGATAGTTCGCCATACATGATGTCCTTAGGAATGCGGCCATCTTCCATTCGGCGAACATGACCGAGCCAGCGTAGTGTGCGCTATCTGAGAAGCGTGTACATGGTGGGGAGGCCAGCGTAGTGTGCGCTGTCTGAGAAGCGTGTGCATGATGGGGAGGCCAGCGTAGTGTGCGCTATCTGAGAAGCGTGTACATGATGGGGAGGTCAGCGTAGTGTGCGCTATCTGAGAAGCGTGTACATGATGGGGAGGCCAGCGTAGTGTGCGCTATCTGAGAAGCGTGTACATGGTGGGGAGGCCAGCGTAGTGTGCGCTATCTGAGAAGCGTGTACATGATGGGGAGGCCAGCGTAGTGTGCGCTATCTGAGAAGCGTGTACATGATGGGGAGGCCAGCGTAGTGTGCGCTGTCTGAGAAGCGTGTACATGATGGGGAGGCCAGCGTAGTGTGCGCTATCTGAGAAGCGTGTACATGATGGGGAGGCCAGCGTAGTGTGCGCTATCTGAGAAGCGTGTACATGATGGGGAGGCCAGCGTAGTGTGCGCTGTCTGAGAAGCGTGTACATGATGGGGAGGCCAGCGTAGTGTGCGCTATCTAAGAAGCGTGTACATGGTGGGGAGGCCAGCGTAGTGTGTGCTATCTGAGAAGCGTGTACATGGTGGGGAGGCCAGCGTAGTGTGCGCTATCTGAGAAGCGTGTACATGATGGGGAGGCCAGCGTAGTGTGTGCTATCTGAGAAGCGTGTACATGATGGGGAGGCCAGCGTAGTGTGTGCTATCTGAGAAGCGTGTACATGATGGGGAGGCCAGCGTAGTGTGCGCTGTCTGAGAAGCGTGTACATGATGGGGAGGCCAGCGTAGTGTGCGCTATCTGAGAAGCGTGTACATGATGGGGAGGCCAGCGTAGTGTGCGCTGTCTGAGAAGCGTGTACATGATGGGGAGGCCAGCGTAGTGTGCGCTATCTGAGAAGCGTGTACATGATGGGGAGGTCAGCGTAGTGTGCGCTATCTGAGAAGCGTGTACATGATGGGGAGGCCAGCGTAGTGTGCGCTATCTGAGAAGCGTGTACATGGTGGGGAGGCCAGCGTAGTGTGCGCTATCTGAGAAGCGTGTACATGATGGGGAGGCCAGCGTAGTGTGCGCTATCTGAGAAGCGTGTACATGATGGGGAGGCCAGCGTAGTGTGCGCTGTCTGAGAAGCGTGTACATGATGGGGAGGCCAGCGTAGTGTGCGCTATCTGAGAAGCGTGTACATGATGGGGAGGCCAGCGTAGTGTGCGCTATCTGAGAAGCGTGTACATGATGGGGAGGCCAGCGTAGTGTGCGCTGTCTGAGAAGCGTGTACATGATGGGGAGGCCAGCGTAGTGTGCGCTATCTAAGAAGCGTGTACATGGTGGGGAGGCCAGCGTAGTGTGTGCTATCTGAGAAGCGTGTACATGGTGGGGAGGCCAGCGTAGTGTGCGCTATCTGAGAAGCGTGTACATGATGGGGAGGCCAGCGTAGTGTGTGCTATCTGAGAAGCGTGTACATGATGGGGAGGCCAGCGTAGTGTGTGCTATCTGAGAAGCGTGTACATGATGGGGAGGCCAGCGTAGTGTGCGCTGTCTGAGAAGCGTGTACATGATGGGGAGGCCAGCGTAGTGTGCGCTATCTGAGAAGCGTGTACATGATGGGGAGGCCAGCGTAGTGTGCGCTGTCTGAGAAGCGTGTACATGATGGGGAGGCCAGCGTAGTGTGCGCTATCTAAGAAGCGTGTACATGGTGGGGAGGCCAGCGTAGTGTGTGCTATCTGAGAAGCGTGTACATGGTGGGGAGGCCAGCGTAGTGTGCGCTATCTGAGAAGCGTGTACATGATGGGGAGGCCAGCGTAGTGTGTGCTATCTGAGAAGCGTGTACATGATGGGGAGGCCAGCGTAGTGTGTGCTATCTGAGAAGCGTGTACATGATGGGGAGGCCAGCGTAGTGTGTGCTATCTGAGAAGCGTGTACATGATGGGGAGGCCAGCGTAGTGTGCGCTATCTGAGAAGCGTGTACATGATGGGGAGGCCAGCGTAGTGTGCGCTATCTGAGAAGCGTGTACATGATGGGGAGGCCAGCGCGTTCGATGACCTGAGAGTTTGGCACTTTGTCGACGGAGGCAGTGCATGTGGAAGCTGTTCAGCCTTAGCTCCTGTCTGGAGTATGTTGTCCTTGACTCACTGCGCATAGGAGTGTGCTGATGACACAAGCGTTGAACACAGCCATTTTGGTAGAGATTGTGAGTTCCGGGTTCTCCCATACAGGGATTGTGAGGCGGCCCAGTGTTGTTGAGGCTTTCCAGATGCGTTGGTTGATCTCAGCATCGAGGGACAGACTGTCGCTGATGGTGGACCCAAGATAGGTGAACTGGTGGACTACCTCGAGCTGGTAACTGTCGACGGTGATGACAGGAGCCGCTGTAGCTCAGTTGGTTGAGTCGCTGGCTTGTAATCCGTCAGGTGTGCGGGTTCGAATCCAGCTGGGGTCGCAGTGGTGTGTTCTTAGGAAAGGCACTTTACTCCTGTTTTTCTCACTCCACCCAGGTGTAAATGGGTACCTGACGTCAGTTGGGGAAAAAGGCCTTCGGATGAGACTTAAAACCGAGGTCCTGTGTGCAAATGCATGCACAAAGATCTTGCGCACACGTTAATAATAATAATAATAATAATAATAATAATTGTACATTTATATAGCGCTTTACCTCAGATGAGCCCAAAGCGCTTTACAATCAATGATTCATCAACAGACAACATAAACAGCATTCAAGAGTGACACTAACCAGCAACAGCGCATATACAAAGCAACTCTCTCTCTCTCTCTCTCTCTCTCTCACACACACACACGCACACGCACACGCACACACATAAACACACACATTTATCGAAGCCAACTCGTTCATACCCCATTCGGCAAGCCACAGCAACCGAGCCGCATGGACTGACCACATACACCAACACACATACACAAACACCCTCACACAAAAACGTACGCACGCAGACAGACACACAGACACGCACACAAACACAGACACACACACACAACCCACAAAACCAAAATACACACAAGCACACATGTATGCACACATTCATGCTCACACACACACACAATGCACACACACACACACACACACACACACACACACACATACACACACACACACGCACGCACACGCACACGCACACGCACGCACACACACACACACACACACACACACACACACACACACACACACGCACCACAAAACACAGCACAAACCTCTTATTCAATCTTCCCTCACGTGCACACAACGATAGACAACTGATCAAATATTTAGGGCGCAGCAGGAAAAAGATGGGTTTTAAGAGAGGTTTTGAATGAGGAGACTGAGTTGGAGTGTCGGAGAGGAGAAGGCAGAGAATTCCACAGAGATGGTGCTTGACAAGAAAAAGAACGTTGGCCAGCAGATTTGAGACGGATGGAGGGAATGGAAAGGAGACGAGAATCAGAAGACTAATTGGTAGGAGTAGGCCAAGTTGTCCGGTGGAATGGATGACAAGAACTCATATAGCATGCAACCTCTGCGCCAAATGCAGTTTAAATGAAGACTTTTGGCGTGGGGCAGGATAAACATCCCCAATAGGAAGAAGAAGAAGACAGGAGGTATGTCAACATCTTGGCCCAGCACGGTGGGTTTTTTTTCAGGCTGATGGTCAGCCCAAAGTCTTTGTAGGCTTGTGAGAACCTGTCCAGGAGGCCCTTTAGTTCTTGCTCAGTGTGCGAGGAGACTGCATCATCATCAGCGAAGAGCATGTTCTTAATGAGGGCTTTACTAATCTTGGTTTTGGCTCTCAGTCTGGCGAGGTTGAACAGTCGCCCATCGGATCTGATGTGGAGGTACGCTCCCTCGCTTGAATCGCCAGAAGCGTATTTCAGAAGCACCTAGAAGAAGATCCTGAAGAGGGTTAATGCAAGTATGCAGCCTTGTTTCACGCCGCTCTTGACGTCAACGGGCTCTGACATGCTTCCCTCATACTGGACGGTTGCCTTCATGTCATCGTGGAAAGACCTAATGATGTTGAGCAGTCTAGAAGGGCATCCAATTTTCAAAAGGAGATTGAAGAGTCCGTCTCTGCTGACAAAGTCAAAAGCCTTGTTGAGATCGATGAAGGCAATGCAGAGGGGTTTCCGCTGCTCTCTGCATTTTTATTGCAACTGACGGAGAGAAAAGATCATGTACACTGTTAAGCGCCCTGTTCGGAAACTACACTGGGAATCGGGATACACACGCTCGGCTAACCTCTGGAGACCCACCAGGGCAACACGGGCGTAGACCTTACCCACAATGCTCAGGAGAGAGATGCTGCGGTAGCTGCTACAGTCACTTTTGTCTCCTTTGTTCTTATAAAGGTGACAATTTTTTATCTCTCATGTCTTGTGGTTCAGCTCCTTCTCTCCAGCACTGGCAAAGGATGTCATGTAAGCTGTCAATAGCCGAACAGAGTTCATGTAATGTTGGCTCAGCGTCCAGTTCCTCCATGATGGACAGAAGTTCGATGGCATCTGGTGCTGAGGAGACCACGATGTTCTCTCTGGTGTAGAGTTCAGAGTAGTGCTCTACCCATCTCTCCATCTGTTTCCCTTTGTCGGTGATCACTTCCCCACTGGGTGATTTGAGGGGGGCTGTTTTGTTCTGGGTTGGGCCAACAGTTTTCTTGATTCCCTCATACATGCCTCTGATGTTGCCTGTTGCTGCTGCAGTCTGGGTGTCCTCGCTGAGTTGCTGCCAGTATTCATTGGCGCATTTCATTACTGTCTGCTGCACTTTCTTTCTGGCAGCTCTGAGTGCTTGGAGTGACTTATCTCATGGTGATCGCTTATGTTCAGCAAGGGCAGCACGCTTCGCCTCTATGACGGGAGTCAGCTCATTAGCCTTGGCTTCAAACCAGTCACGGTATTGGGTGGTTGCCCGTCCAAAGACTTTCACAGCTGTCTTGTGAATGGTCTCCCGTAGATGTTCCCATTTTAAAGAATTAGAGTCATACTGTTGGTCGACGGACAGAGCGTCTTCGAGGGCATTGGCAAATTCTTCTATTTTATCTGGGCATTGCATCCTGGTGGTATCGATGCGTGGTTTCCCAGCTTGTTTGGTGCGATGGATCATCTTGCAGCATACCAGAGGGTGGTCGGTGTCACAGTCTGAACTGTGGTATGTGCGAGTAAGGAGTACCTGCTTCAGGCTTGTCCGTCTGACGAGGATCATGTCCAGCTGGTGCCAGTGCTTTGAGCGAGGATGTCTCCATGACACTTTGTGTTGTGGCTTTGTCCTGATGTACGAGTCGCTCACACAAAGGCCGCAATTGGAGCAAAACTCCAGCAGGCGCTGCCCATTCTCATCGATCTTGCCAACTCCAAAGTGTCCAAGGCAAGAAGGCTAGGAGTCATGGTCTGCTCCCACTCTGGCATTGAAGTCCCCAAGGAGGACAAGGGGTTCGCTTGATGGAATGTTCCTGATGATGTCTCCAGGGCTGGAGTAAAATAACTATTGCACAGAACACCCCCGTATATTAGGCCTACTCTCATGTCGCACCGAGTAATTTATATCTTGATGATCTTGACATCGACTTTTGAACTTCAATTCAAAACCGGTGGAAAGCTTGCTGTGTCACTGGATATTGTGTTCGATTTCTTTTGACCTCAGTTTTTGAGTCTAAGTTCAACTGATTGGTACCAAAAGATGCCTTTATAATAACGTAATCGTCGGTTGATTGAATAAAATGATGTGCTAATGGGCTCAAGAGAAGTATTGCGAATAAATATTTTGATGTATAGTATAGGCCTAGTACTCTACAATTAACACTTCTGTGTGTCATGACATTTTCGTTGATCGTGCGTGCGTGCGTGCGTGCGTGCGTGTGTGTGTGTGTGTGCGTGCGTTCGTGTGTGTGTGCGTGCGTGCGTGCGTGCGTGCGTGCGTGCGTGCGTGCGTGCGTGCGTGTGTGTGTGTGCGTGTGTGCGTGCGCGTGCGTGCGGGCGTGTGAGTGTGTGTGCGTGCGTGTGCGTGCGTGCGCCCACAATTTCTTTATTGCTCCTATAACCAAATCCAATCCAATCATGTTCCTTACAGCCACACGGGCCGTAAACGGACGTCTCGGAGGTAGCTCTTATAGGCCTAGCCAGCCATCAATGCTCACACACACATGCACGCATATACGCACTCACACACACACATACTCTCTCTCTTTCTGTCACATATACACACACACACATACACAATCACACACACACACACACACAGACACACGCACGCACAGTCTCTCTCTCTCTCTCTCTCTCTCTCTCTCTCTCACTTACAGACACATTCTCACACAGACACACACACACACACACACACACACACACACACACACACACACACACACACGCACGTACACATACACACACACTCTCCCTCTTTCTCTCACGCACATAGGCACTCACAGCCACATACGCAGACATAACAACAAGGGCATCGCCGAGCGGCAGATATGTCCTTTGCCCGTTTCGCCCTGTACCTGCTGGCCCTGTACCTCCCCTGCCCCTCACATCCTAGCCCCGCCTGTAACTGAAAACATATCCTTGCATCCTTTGGGTAATACGCCTAAATACCATTGACTGGAGCGCACATCCTTCACTGCTGTGCACACCATTAATCGCTGGAGCGCATACTCTTAACACTGAGACATGTCTGTCGCTTGGCGACATTTAAGTCCCACGTGGATAGCCCCTGTCCTCCTATACACCCTTTAACAGAGTGCACATCCTGTACCAGGATGCACACCCTTAATCAGTGGGGTGCACACCCTTAAAGCTGGAAATCCATGAGGACGGCACGGCAGATTTTTGGTCGTTGTCGTCCTAGGTTCTGTCACGAAACCCGAAGTTTTGAATCCATGCAAACGGCACGGAGCCTTTTCTGTTTGAAAGACACGGCGCCCTACCTATCCAAACATGTTGAGAATCAGGTGCTTTTTGTTCTTTTGTTGATGAAATAACGACAAAAAGAACACACAAAGAAAACGCAGATTGTGGGTTTTTCCCATCAACCAGTGCTTATCATCATTTAATCCAGGAGCTTCTGTTTGTCGATGTCAAATCTAAAGAGTACTTTCGATTGTCAAGGGAGCAATTTGCTCAGGTGCTAAAATTATGAGAAGGAGATCTCGTTTATTTATTTATTTATAAAGAAAACCTTTACAGTGCTAAATATTAAAGCTCACCCCCCGTGGGGATACCTTTTCTATAAATTGTTCCCCCATCTTCTGGAAGTTCTGTGCTTGTAGCTTCCTCTTATCTGTTACTCTCTTTGACTCTGCCTTTTCCCTTTGCTTACTGTCATCTACTATCTTTCTGCATTACCGATCCATTATCCTGCCTTTTTTCCCCACGAAAAACCCTTTCAAAAACATTTCCTTCAGCCGAAGTCGGACTCGCTGGGCCTAACTATTTCTTAGTTAGGCGCATAGCGGCTGCATGACGCATCTGCGCTCATAATTGACAGGAATCTGAGTGATCAAAGAAAAAAACAAAAACCTCTAAGCGCTTTACAATGCAATGCAAAATTAGAAGTCTATGACTAGGGGGCATTTGCACAGGCTCTAGTGCTGCAGCCAATGGGATTGGTTGGCCTTTGTGGCCTTCCCCAGCGCCAACTCTCGTCCTCAAATCCCTTTGGCTGAGAGAGTGGGGATGTATCCTGGGCAAGGCTTCTCAATTATAAACCAATTTTAGCCCAGCCTGCCGTAATAGCAGCTGCCCTCTCTGCTATCTGGCAGTCATTGTCAGAAACGACAGACAGGCAACAACAGAATGTAAAAAAACACCTGTCAAAGCTTATTCCTTTATGCTCAATAAATATTATTTTCACTTGACTTGATTTGATTTGACATACACACAACTCACACATACACGTGCGCGCACGCACGCACACACACACACACACACACACACACACACATGCACGCGCACGCACACACACACGCGCGCACGCGCACACGCACGCACACGCACGCACACGCACACACACACACACTCGCAAATGTGCGTATGAAGATAAAAAGACTGAAAAAGGGAGTTGAGACTGGTTTATATAAACCCTGACTACACACCACTGGAACGAAAACAAAACAAAGAGCTAAGGGATAAAGTGAAAGAGCTCAGGGGCGAGGACCACCCAGCCAAGAGTTGGGTGGCTCAAATGCTAACTGACTCAATGGAAAAGCTCATGTACAAAGTTTTAATAATGGCAAATGTAAAAATAAAGAGTGTGAATTAGGTTTTAAAGTACTGTACACTAATACAGATGGGTTGTTGAATGAAAAAGACGAACTGCTGACACTAATTGACGACGAAACGCCACAAATAATTGGTATTACTGAAACTGTGCCTAAACGTGTACATAGTTTTGTTCTTTCAGAGTACAACTTAAGATAACTATACAATGTTTCACAATGATCACCCTAGTCGTGGGGTGGCTTTGTATTTTGATAAATCACTTCATCCACAAGAGTGGATCCTTAAATAAAAAAGACTACAAGGAATCCTTTTGGTGTCACTTTCAAACCTCAGAGAAAGAAAAAGTTTTAATTGGTTGTATATACAAAAGCCCAAACACTACAGAAGATAACTTAAATAAACTCTATGACTACATAAATTCCAAATTGAAAATTAATACAGGCATTGGCCCTCTAAAAGATCAAAATGGAGACATAAAGACATTAGATGAGGACAAAACTAATATTCTGAATGATTACTTTGCAAGTGTCTTTACTAGAGAAGATACAGAAACATTACCACAAATGAAAAGTGAATCACAGCCAAAAGCTAACTGTGCACAGATTATAGTCACTGTAGAAGCTGTTAAAAGTAAGCTTAAGCAGCTAGACACTAATAAGGCCCAAGGTCCTGATAAAATACCAGCTAAGATATTAAAAGAACTAAGTGAGGAATTAGTATTACCATTAACCATATTGTTTAATAAAAGTTTAGAAACGGGTGATCTTCCTATGGACTGGAAGAGAGCAGAAGTAACTGCAATTTATAAAAAAAAAGGACTAAGACAGATCCGGGAAATTACAGGCCTGTCAGCTTAACAAGCATAGTGTGTAAACTACTAGAGCAGTTTATAAGGGATTCAGTGGTTAAATATATGAATGACTTTAACTTATACTCTGACTGCCAGCATGGGTTTAGATCTGGCAG
>CM065703.1:26018864-26020336 GCA_017654935.2 Phymorhynchus buccinoides
TTAAGACAAATAGATCATGAGTTATGATTTTTTGAATATTTAATTTTTACGCTCTTTTTGTGTCATATTGCAAATTCGCGTACTGTTCCAACATTAAAGATCTTCGTATTAAAAACGATAAGTAGTGTGAGAAGAAAGATAAAATAGGACAAACTAATTGCTTTTAAATTTCTGATTGTTGATAATGGTACATTGACACCTCTAAAAATGCACTCCGACAGTTTTAACACACAAAAATTGGGGGGATTTAACAAAATTACGCCTTTTGTGTTCGTAAATTAACCTGTCATTATGACTTCTCTCAAGCGCCTATTGTTTGACAATGTGGCGTCGCCTCTGTCGCTCAACACTGACAATGATTCTTTCCACTATAACGTCAGATCTAAAATAAATATCCATTAAACTGTTTTTAAAATATATTGTGATAACTATAATAACAACACAATTTAAAATAATTATACAAAAATACTTACTGGTTGAATTAATTAGATATGTTTTAGTTCACAAGCAACGCTTGCAGCTTTGCGTCACAGTAGGCTAGGAATTAAACATAGGTGCCTGATGGCGTACGCTTTTTATGTACTATCTCAGTTTTAAAGTGAATTTGCCAGTGTTTGCCATTTAAAAATGTTAACACGTTTTAATCGCTAACATAAATTAACATTGTGTCAAGTCAAAGTCAAAGTCAAAAATACTTTATTATCACGTTAGGTGAAATTACAGTGTGGTCTCGTACAAGCACAATACAATTAAAGAAACCCATTTGCATGCATGAAAAATGGAAACAAAACTAAGGAAAAATGAATGACAAATCATGCTCCGCAAAAAACAAAAACAAAACAAAAAATTGAACACAGGGTCGAGTTACAAGCGACTAGTAAAGACATCAAGAACGTGCCCCTCTTTCCCACAATTTCCTATTTATCACTATTCATTTGTTCCACCCCCACCCAAACCCAAAACCCCACCCACACCAAGTCACCCCGTAACTCCCGCTCTCCACCAACGTTTCCATTGCTGGACTCCTTTTCTCTACATCGTCTCATCTCTCCATCATCATCTCTCGTCTCTCGTCGTCATACTCTTCATCTCCTCTCTCATCTCATCCTCACGAAGGTCGCAACAACAAATACACACACACACGATGCATGTAAGAGATGCATGTTATGGTGTATGTGTGTGTGGTGTGTGTGTGTGTGAGTGTGTGTGAGAGATAGAGAGAGAGAGGGGGGATTGAGGAGAGAGGGTATGAGGAGACGAGGAGAGGAAGAAACCGGAGAAGGGAGCGGATGGGAGAAGGAGGAAAGGAGAGAGAGAGAGAGAGAGAGAGAAGAGAGAGAGAGGAGAGAGAGAGAGGAGAGAGAGATAGATTTAAAAGGTTAGTCAGTTTATTAATTACTTAAATTATAATACAAATTACACATGTTGATGCAATGCAGTGGTGTGTGGTGTGTGGTGTTGGGGGGTTTGTA
>CM065703.1:26033336-26035836 GCA_017654935.2 Phymorhynchus buccinoides
GGGTGTCACAGTAAGGGCAACAGCCACAGGGATGTTTGCCAGGCGATGGGTGTCACAGTAAGGGCAACAGCCACAGGGATGTTTGCCAGGCGATGGGTGTCACAGTAAGGGCAACAGCCACAGGGATGTTTGCCAGGCGATGGGTGTCACAGTAAGGGCAACAGCCACAGGGATGTTTGCCAGGCGATGGGTGTCACAGTAAGGGCAACAACCACAGGGATGTTTGCCAGGCGATGGGTGTCACAGTAAGGGCAACAGCCACAGGGATGTTTGCCAGGCGATGGGTGTCACAGTAAGGGCAACAACCACAGGGATGTTTGCCAGGCGATGGGTGTCACAGTAAGGGCAACAGCCACAGGGATGTTTGCCAGGCGATGGGTGTCACAGTAAGGGCAACAGCCACAGGGATGTTTGCCAGGCGATGGGTGTCACAGTAAGGGCAACAGCCACAGGGATGTTTGCCAGGCGATGGGTGTCACAGTAAGGGCAACAACCACAGGGATGTTTGCCAGGCGATGGGTGTCACAGTAAGGGCAACAGCCACAGGGATGTTTGCCAGGCGATGGGTGTCACAGTAAGGGCAACAACCACAGGGATGTTTGCCAGGCGATGGGTGTCACAGTAAGGGCAACAGCCACAGGGATGTTTGCCAGGCGATGGGTGTCACAGTAAGGGCAACAGCCACAGGGATGTTTGCCAGGCGATGGGTGTCACAGTAAGGGCAACAGCCACTAGGATGTTTGCCAGGCGATGGGTGTCACAGTAAGGGCAACAGCCACAGGGATGTTTGCCAGGCGATGGGTGTCACAGTAAGGGCAACAACCACAGGGATGTTTGCCAGGCGATGGGTGTCACAGTAAGGGCAACAGCCACTAGGATGTTTGCCAGGCGATGGGTGTCACAGTAAGGGCAACAGCCACAGGGATGTTTGCCAGGCGATGGGTGTCACAGTAAGGGCAACAGCCACAGGGATGTTTGCCAGGCGATGGGTGTCACAGTAAGGGCAACAGCCACTAGGATGTTTGCCAGGCGATGGGTGTCACAGTAAGGGCAACAGCCACAGGGATGTTTGCCAGGCGATGGGTGTCACAGTAAGGGCAACAGCCACAAGGATGTTTGCCAGGCGATGGGTGTCACAGTAAGGGCAACAGCCACAGGGATGTTTGCCAGGCGATGGGTGTCACAGTAAGGGCAACAGCCACAGGGATGTTTGCCAGGCTCATCAGTGGTTTGCCACCCCCACCCCCTTTTCCAACCCAGCCAACTGACTTCGTCACTCAGCCACGGCACATCAGTGGTTTGCCACCCCCATCCCCTTTTCCAACCCAGCCAGCTGACTTCGTCACTCAGCCACGGCACATCAGTGGTTTGCCACCCCCACCCCCTTTTCCAACCCAGCCAGCTGACTTCGTCACTCAACCACGGCACATCAGTGGTTTGCCACCCCCACCCCCTTTTCCAACCCAGCCTGTCTCTTCTCCCTCTTTGAGTGTCCCATTCCATTCCCTGGGGGATGTCTGTGGTGTTTCCAACCCAGCCTGTCCCCAGACCTCCTCTTTGAGTGCCCCATTTGGGGGATGTGTGGTGTGGTCGATAGCGTCTGATGAGGGAAAATGGAAGTTAACGAGGCGTATTGTGTCACTCACATCAAATACACACACAAAATTGAACTTTTCTTCTTTCTTTTTTCTCATCTTTCTTCCCTTCGTGTTTCTTTTATTTAGTTTCTTTTTCTGTCTTTCTTCTTCAGACTGAATCTTCATGGAGACTCCCATGATGCCGTGACACCTCAGATTTGTTGTCTTTTTTAAAAAAAAGTAAACTGTTGAGAACTCTTTTTTTTCAAAAATGTTTTTTATTCAGGTATTGGTTGACCTATTTCCATATTGCAAGTTTTATTCTCATTTCTAATTCTGGACATTTTATTAGAATCAAGTTCATGTTTCACGAGGGCGATGAAGTGTCTGGGTTTCTTCATGACTTAGCGTGACTGTGGAAAGCTTGTCGTACTACAGCGTGTGGATTGTGAATGCAGTTTTCAACTATATATGGAACTCATTTGAAAGTTTATATCTGAAAATTAAAAATTAAACAAAATAAACATGCACTTCCTTGCGCGTGTACACTATTATGCATGTTATACATTTTCCAATAAGAGATACAGTTATACTTGTACGCGTGAGCACATATATGCCTAACAAAACAAAGCACACACCCATATGCACGCGCACACAGACACATACACTGCCACTGACAGACCAACAGAGAAACAAACAGACACACACACACACACACACACACACACACACACACACACACACACACACACACACACACACACACACACACAGTACACACACGTGCGTGCAAACATGCACATGTGCACACACATGTTAACACACACTCTCTGTTGAGAACTCTATTCAGCATTTAGAAAACATAGACACAGTGGAATGTTTCTTTACAAGAAAGAAATACAACCATGTAGTTAAATAGTGTA
>CM065703.1:26043336-26053240 GCA_017654935.2 Phymorhynchus buccinoides
CTTTGTAGATGCATCTGACTGCTTTGATCGTTGTGAGTTGAAGACTCATATCAAAATCAAGTATCCTGCTAACTTTAACCCTCCAACGCCTTGTATTTTTAGAGAAAATTAGAGAAAACGACAATGTTAAAGTTTGGAGATTGCAAGGTTAAAGGTTGCACAACAGTAATCTCTGCAACAAATTATAGTCTTTCTTGTGTCCTTTATTGATGCATCTGACTACTTTGATCAGCGTGACTTGAAGGCTCACGTCAAAATCAAATATCCTGCTAACTTTAACCCTCCAACACCTTATATTTTTAGAGAAAACGACAACGTTAAAGTTTGGAGTGCAAGGTTAAAGGTCGGGCCACGGACGCAACACACACACACACACACACACACACACACACACACACACACACACACACACACACACACACAGAGACACACAACCGAACACGTACGATACTATAGACTCACTTTGTTTTAAAAAAACGACGTGAGCCAAAATTAAATCCTATAGACAGACGATCACCATCAGATGGTGAGCTGTGCAGGACAGATGAATCAAATAATGCAGAAAAAGATAACAGCCGCACAAGCCAGACTTCCCACTCCACACAACTCTGTAGGACTATAATTATAGTATAAAGTTGTTGCATTTGAAATACCGAATTGATGAAACTTTTCTGTATATAATGTCTGAATTTGTGAACTTCAGAAACAAGTTAACGTTAACTTTATGAAATGTTCTGTGTTCGTAAAAAACACACACACAAAAACCAACCTTATTAATAATTAAGGATGCAAATAGTATGAAAGAAAAATCTCATTGAATAGCTGAGCTCCGTACCCCTACTCTGAAGGACTAAAAGTTAGTGCATTTGAAATGCAGAAAACTAAATCAGCACAATTTATATAACTTTTTTTTTGTTTGAACACGGAACATTACTCAAAGTTAACGTTAACTGGTTTTGTTTCTGAGGTTCACAAATACAGACATTGGACACAGAAAAGTTTATCAAAGCAAACTATTCTGCATTTCAAATGCACTAACTTTTAGTCCTTCAGAGTAGGGGTACGGTGCTCAGCTATTCAATGAGATTATTCTTTCATAATATATATATAGGACATTATTATTTTTGTTATTTTACATAATATTTTTACCATTTCTGTTGAATTAAGTGCTGTTTTGCTTTTATTGTGGACTTTCAATCTGGTGCTAAGAGGACAACCTTTCTTCTGTAGAAAGTCTTCTGGCTCAGCTTGAACATTCACTGTGGACAACTTTGCAGGCCGACATGCAGACTGAAGAGTCTTTCACGAAGACGAAACAGCTGTCTTTGCATAGGCATTGTCTATCTCCCCCATTGGGAGCAAAAGTAAATCAGCACATTTTCTTTTCTTCTTTTCAGAACACAAATAATAAAGTTAAAGTTAACGTAATTGAGTTTGTTTCTTAGGTTCACAAAACATACATTGGATACCAAAAAAGTTTTATTAAAGCAAATTATATAATATACATAAGAGGAAATTTAATGGTGTGTTTGTTTTTTCTTCTTCAATCATCGATCGTTTATATATATATTATTTTTTTTGAACACGGAACACTACTCAAAGTTAACGTTAACTGGTTTTGTTTCTGAGGTTCACAAATAAAGACATTGGACACAGAAAAGTTTTATTAAAGCAAACTATTCTGCATTTCAAACGCACTAACTTTTCAGTCCTTCAGAGTAGGGGTACGGAGCTGGCTATTCACTGAGATTTTCCTTTCATACTATTTTTGGCTCACGTCGTTTTTTAAAACAAAGTGAGTCTATAGTATCGTACATGTTCGGTTGTGTGTGTGTGTGTGTGTGTGTGTGTGTGTGTGTGTGTGTGTGTGTTGCGTCCGTGGCCCCGACCTTTAACCTTAACTCAAACCTTAACGTTGTCATTTTTTCTAAACATATAAGGCGTTAGAGGGTTAAAGTTAGCAGGATACTTGATTTTGACGTGAGCCTTCAAGTCACGACGATCAAAGCAGTCAGATACATTGATAAAGAACAAAATAAAGATAATCATTTGTTGCAGAGATTACTGTTGTGCAACCTTCAACCTTGACTCAGTCACACTCTTCAAACTAAAGAAGACTCACTCTCCACTGAAACTTTAACGTTGTCATTTTCTCCAAAAAAACATAAGATGTTAGAGGGTTAAAGTTAGCAGGATACTTGATTTTGATGTGAGCCTTCAAGTCATGACGATCAAAGCAGTCAGACACATCGATAAGGAACAAAAGAAAGAAAATCATTTGTTGCAGAGATTACTGTAACTGTTGTGTTGTACCGAGTAGGAGATACGATACTGGAAAGAAGACTCTCCATTAGATATACAAAAACGCTCTTTAAAAAGAAACACAAGACTTCAGGTGTGTACAAATAGGTACATTTTAACGTCGTTAACTTATATTTTCTGTAACAAATGGATGTACCGAGTGTGTGCGTTGACGGCCCGGTTGTTTCGTTTTATTTGAGTTTGACAACGGTTGTTCGTGTGCATTCGCACATCATCTCTGCGCATGCAATACTTAGCCTACCGCACTTCCGGCAACAAGGCCTAGGCCTAGAGAATAAGATATCACGCCTTACCTCATAATCAAGACGACGTACTTAACATTTAGCCCACATTCATTTCAGTCTTGAAAAAAAAATATACGGAAAATCCAGGGTTCGTCGATTTCACTGCCTTCGATGTACGAATCCTTTGTTAGGCCTAGACGATTGATCACCATGTGCAAAGACTGTACAGGGGAAGATAAACATGGATGAGCTTGCTGGCTGTGACCTTGACCTTTGCTTTGTGGCAGAGGGGGGGGGGGGAATTAACGAAACGAAAATAAAATACTAATATAAAATATCTTGAAACATCGCATGAACAATCAGTTTAAAACAGTAACAGATCAGGAGTATGGCCTTACGAATTACGCAACTTCAATTATTAATTTTCTAAGAGTAAGAGGCTTAGACCTACAGGCAAAGACTGTAGGCCTACTACAGGTGTCCGTAGATCCCCCTTACCCCGGCGGGGGGGATGGGGGGGATTGGTCACTATGTTTTTCTGAAAGCTTGGTCAATATGCTTTTCAATTTTACTTGTTTGCCAAAAATAAAAATAGGGCTCCACTATGTTACATGCGCATATATAAACATACATATAATTAAATTTTAAAGAAAGGGGTAGGGGTAATTTAACCTTAGTATAAACAGCTGTCATGCACTGACAGTGACGTCACGCTCTTCGTACTGCAGCGTTGGTGTCAGGATCATGTGACAGGGTGGAAAAGGGAGAACAAAGAAACGCCGCTTGTAGTCGGGGAATCCTGAGTATTCGGGGAATCCTGAGTAGTCGGGGAATCCTGAGTAGTCAGGGAATCCTGAGTAGTCGGGGAATCCTGAGTAGTCAGGGAATCCTGAGTAGTCGGGGAATCCTGAGTATTCGGGGAATCCTGTGTAGTCGGGGAATCCTGAGTAGTCGGGGAATCCTGAGTAGTCGGGGAATCCTGAGTAGTCGGGGAATCCTGAGTATTCGGGGAATCCTGAGTAGTCGGGGAATCCTGAGTAGTCGGGGAATCCTGAGTAGTCGGGGAATCCTGTGTAGTCGGGGAATCCTGAGTATTCGGGGAATCCTGAGTAGCGGGGAATCCTGAGTAGTCGGGGAATCCTGAGTATTCGGGGAATCCTGAGTAGTCGGGGAATCCTGAGTAGTCGGGGAATCCTGAGTAGTCGGGGAATCCTGAGTATTCAGGGAATCCTGAGTAGTCGGGGAATCCTGAGTAGTCGGGGAATCCTGAGTAGTCGGGGAATCCTGAGTATTCGGGGAATCCTGAGTAGTCGGGGAATCCTGAGTAGTCGGGGAATCCTGAGTAGTCAGGGAATCCTGTGATGTCACAAGATTGTAGCCCGGCGGATAAGAATAAAGAGTGGAGGGATGAAATAGTAAATTGGAATATCCGGGGGTGTAAGAGGAGAAAGTGGTGGCGTGCGTGAACACATCGCATCACAGTGTGTGTTGTGGTGTGTGTGCGTGCGTGCGCGTGTGTGTTGTATAATTGTGTGTCAACTGTATTTGTATTTTTTATTTTTTTTTCTAGTCACTAGTCTCTCTGAAATTCTCTGCACAACTTGAGCGGGACGCGGGGTGGGGGGTGTATTTGTTGTGTGAGTGTGTGTGTGCGTGTGGTGTATGTGTGTGTCTGTAGTGCGTGTGTGCGTGTGCGTGAGTGCGTGTGCGTGCGTCGTGCGTTCACGCGCGCGCGTGTTGTGTGTGTGTGTTCTTCAATCAATGTTATTCACATAAGTGATTTTAGGACAACTGTCTATGCGTGTGTGTGTTCGTTCTTCATTAAAGTCTCCACCTACAGTGATCTGTATGATTAGGCCCAAAACGTCAGTGAAAAATACTAAACTTAGAATTTAAAGGTGAAAAAAACAATAAATAACGTAAAATAGGAAGTAAAATAAAAAGGAAAGTAAAATATTAACGTATGTGTGCTGTGTGTGTGTGTGTGTGGTGTGTGTGTTTGTGGTGTGTGTGTGTTGCTGTGATTGTGACGAATAGTTGTTGGATCTATGTTTTGGAGTGTGCGATGCTTGTGCGAACACATGCATGTGTGTGTTTGGTGTTACGTGTGTGTGGTGTGTGTGTGTGTGTGCATGCGTGTGTGTGCGTGTGTGTGGTGCGTAACATTTCATTGTGTGTGCTGATGTGTCTTTTGTTGTGTGACATATGCGTATGCGAATGCGTGTTGCGTAAGCGTTGTAATGCATGCACGCGCACGTGCATGTGTATGTGTACGTTTGCACAGCAAATATCAATGTAATTGAATATATCATTTCTTCTTCCCGTGAATGTGTCGTTCTTTTGGTGCTGTGTGGGTGTTCTGTGCATGTGTTCTTCTTTTGGTGCTTCCTGGTTCTGTGCAATGTGTTTCTTCTTTTGGTGCTGTGTGGTGTTCTGTGATGTGTTATTCTTTGGTTTTGCTGTGTGGTGTTCTGTGCAGTGTTCTTCTTTTGGTGCTGTGTGGTGTTCGTGCATGTTGTTCTTCTTTGGTGGCTGTGTGTGTTCTGTGCATGTGTTCTTCTTTTGGTGCTCGTGTGGTGTTCTGTGCATGTGTTCTTCCCTTTTGGTGCTGTGTTGTGTTCTGTGCATGTGTTTCTTTTTTGGTGCTGTGTGTGTCTGCTGCATGTGTTCTTCTTTTGGTGCTGTGCGGTGTTTGTGCATGTGTTCTTCTTTTTGGTGCTGTGTGGTGTCTGTGATGTGTTTTCTTTGGTGGTGTGGTGTTCTGTGCATGTGTTATTCTTTTTGGTGCTGTGTTGTGTTCTGTGCATGTGTTCTTCTCGTCGGTGCTGGTGGTGTTCTGTGCATGTGTTCTTCTTTTGGTGATGTGTGGTGATTTCTGTGCATGTTGTCTCTTTTGGTGCTGGCGGTGTTCTGTGCATGTGTTCTTCTTTTGGTGATGTGTGGTGTTCTGTGCATGATGTTCTTTTCTTGGTGCTGTGTGGTGTTCTGTGATGTGTTTCTTCTTTGGTGCTGTGTGGTGTTCTGTGCATGTGTTATTCTTTTGGTGCTGTGTGTGTGTCGGTGCTGTGTTCGTCTTTTGGGTGTGTGTGTTCCGTGCATGTGTTCTTCTTTGGTGGCTGTGTTTTGTGTTCTGTGCATGTGTTCTTCTTTTGTAGTGCTGTGTGTGTTCTCTGCATGTGCTCCTTCTTTGTGCGTGCGGTTGCTTCTGTGCATGTGTTCTTCTTGTGTGCTGTGGTGGTGTTCTGTGCATGTGTTCTCTTTTGGTGCTGTGTGGGTTATCTGCATGTGTCCTTTTTTGGTCTCGCTGTGTGCGTGTTCGTGATTGGCTTCTTTGGTTGCTGTGCGGTGTTCTGGGCATGTGATTCTTCTTTTGGTGGCGTGCGGTGTTTCATCTGCAGCCAGAGAAAGGGACAAGAAAGGAGGGTGGGAGGAGCGGAAAACTTGTAGGCACTCAGTTACCCTCTATGGTTTTACGACCAGCAATTCAAAGTCTGCTTCTGGTCAGTCTTATGAAAAACAATCGTAGGCTGATCCTAATCCCATCCCTTTCCAAAACTGGCAGAATGATGCTTCTCGGTGAAAATGTCAAGGCAAAAATTAGAGAGGGTTTCTAAAGATAGTTGCACACGGGACTAATGTATGTAGTTGTCAGGGCTATGTTTTGTGGATTTGCTTCTTTAAGTTTGTATGAGTTTTTCATCGTGTGTGTATTCTCTTCTGTGTTTCTCTTGTTTCTATCTCGGTTTCTATCTCTGTCTGTTTGTCCTCTCTTTTTGTTTTTATTTCTTATCATTAGCATGTACGAAGTTACATAGCCGTAGCCAAGGTATTGTTGCTGTGTGAAGTCATCTCAAGTCAAGTCAAGTCAAAATGATCGTTTGAGGATAAAAGGAATCAACTTTTGTTTACATAGTGTGGAATGTCAGAAAAAATGTGAAGTCGAGGTTTGAGATGAAGCCTAACACAAGATGCAGTATACGCAGGCATGGGTTGGTCGTGTTGATTATCGTGCCCAGTGGTGTAGGCTTCATCACATAATTACTGTGCTAGCGACAAGCTGCAGGGAGCATGACGTTAGGTACAAGCTGGCTTACATGGTTTCCAATACATACGTCATGCGTAGCTAGCGACATAGGCTGTCTATTGTAGCTATGATTTTGTGCAGTTTTGCAGTATGATACATGGTTCGTGTGGTGTGTGTTTTTTGTGTATGTGTGTGTGTGGGTGTGTGTGGTGTGTGAGGTGTGTGGTGTGTGTGTGTGGAGGAGCAGAGAGAGAGAGAGAGAGAAGAGAGAGAGAGAGTGAGAGAGAGAGAGAGAGAGGGTGGAGGATGAGAACGGGAGGATGCAAACAATGCTAATTTGTTTAGGTTATTTCCAAAGTGACCATCGTGTATATCCTGGTGGTAAGACTCTTCTCCTGACTTCTGTATCGCTGGATTATATTTCATTCTATGCGACACGTTCTTTCTTTTTACTAATGCGCTCGCGTGCGCTTGCGCGCGCGCGCCCGCGCGGGCGAGCGTGTGTGTGTGTGGTGTGTGTGTGTGTTGTGTGTTGTGTGTAGTGTGTGTGTGGGTCGGGTGCGTGCGTTATGCCGTGCGTGTGTTTTGTGGACTCTCTCCCTCTCTCTGTCTAGTCTCTCTCTTCTCACTTATTCATATGGGCCTGGACTTTGAATGAAAAAACCATTCGACTTCTCTCTCTCTCTCTCTCTCTCTCCTCCTCGCTCGCTCTCTCTCTCTCTCTCTCTCTCTCTCTCTCTCTCTCTTTCTCACTGATGAAATTCATTTGTTTGTCATGTGTGTTCACAGAGTTATACCGGACACGAGGCCGGGGTTTTGCGATTGTGTGTGTGTGTGTCCGTAGTGCGTGTGTGTGTGTTTGGGTGTGTGTGTGTGTGTGTGATTGTGGGTGTGGTAGTATGTATGTGTGTGTGTGTGTGTGTGTGTGTGTGTGTGTGTGTGTGTATGATGTGTATGTGTGTGTGTGGTGTGTGTTTTGTGTGGTGTGTGTGTATCGATTACTTAAAAAAACTACTGTTGGATTTTGAGTAAGGATGGCAGGGGGGTAGACAGCTTGAACAGGTAAGCTTCCTTTTCGTTAATCCACACCGTGATGACCTTGACCTTGAGGTTGACCATGAAAACCGAAATTTCCTTCTTGGCTATGTAATCCCCTCCAGCTTTATTTCGTGAACTAGTGCACAGATCGCTTCAAATTTTGTGTGGTGGTGTATACAATGGTGCAAGGAAGTGTATAAAAGTTCAAGCTGTATATCATGAAACTACTGAACAGAACGCTTAAAATTTGAGGATACGTATTTTATGCGTTCTGTAAGGGTGGAAAGTGTGTGTTTTATTGGGGGTGGGGGGGGAGGAAAACTTGGCCGGTGGGTTTGCATTGTCACAATGCGTGCGCCGCTCGGCGTGCCCTTGTGCTTTATGCATTCTCTTCTCGCCTGTTACTCCACTCAGTTTCGTGTGGGAAAAGATCGGTAATGAATTAATTCCAGACAGTCGGAACTTTCCCATTACCTCCCCCCCCCCCCGTCCTCTAATTCAAATACCTCCCCCCTTCTCATCAGATTTATGCAGGTCAGCGTTCAGTTTCTCTCTTCTCTCTCTCTCTCTCTCTCTCCCTCTCTCTCTCTCTCTCTCTCTCTCTCTCTCTCTCTCTCTACTCTTTCACCACACACACACACTCTCTGTGCTGTGCCCCCCCTCTCCTATTCCTTTCTCATCGCCCCCATTCTGTCACTCTTATTCTTCACACACACACACACACGCACGCACGCACGCACGCACGCACGCACGCACACGCCCACGCACGCACACACACACACACACAAACACACACACACACACACACACATACACACAACACCTCTATGTTATCATCAAGAACACATTTAGTTTATAACTTTTTGGTTACTATGCACGACATTATGCAACATCTATGACTAGCTTTCTTATTCAGAACCGCTTACTAATGATTTGGATAACTGAAAATTGTTTTAAGAGGGAGGGGGGGTATTTGAGAAATGAGGGGACATATTACCTAAAGAAATTCAAGCAATTTCAGTTGTCTGTATTGACATTAAAGCATTTTTATAACTTTTTTGTACTAACAGCAACATTGATGGAGGAGCTTGTTTTCTTGTAAAGGTCACACTAGGCTGGGGATTTATATAAAAAAAAAACCTGTGTTGGTAGTGCTGCGCGGTGTCTCTGTTTGTGTTGTTCGTGTGCGTGCGTGCGCGCGTTTTTAAATATAATAATTTTTACTTTTTTTTTCGGGGTGTGGGGTTGTACGGCATTACGCAAAGAGAATTTACATGCCCAATTTTATTGTTGGTTTACTCGTTGTTTATTTGGGTTTTTTTCCCATGAAATTATTTTTTAATTATTTTATATCTCAATCCTCGTCTGTAGCGTTTGTAATTTCTGTTAATTCTGCACACAAATCTGTTTAAACCCTAAAAAATCTCTTAAATTTTTGGAGGGTGGGTGGTGTGTGTACGGTATTGCATAAGGATAATTCACTCCACATTCTAGTTTAAAATCTGTGTATTCATTAAAAAACAGATTGCTGTTTATAACTTTCTTGTTACAGTGTTACGACCAGATGCACAATTGCTAAGAGATTAAAAATGACACCACCAGACTTGTTACACTTATTAACTACATGGTTGTATTTCTTTCTTGTAACGAACATCCACTGTGTCTATGTTTTCTAAAAATGCTGAGAATAGAGTGCTCAACAGAGAGGTGTTGTTAACATGTGCGTGTGTGCACATGTGCATGTTTGCACGCACGTGTGTGTTACTGTGTGTGTGTGTGTGTGTGTGTGTGTGTGTGTGTGTGTGTGTGTGTGTGTGTGTTGTGTGTGTGTGTGTGTGTCTGTTTGTTTCTCTGTTGGTCTGTCAGTGGCAGTGTATGTGTCTGTGTGGCGTGCATGGGTGTGTGCTTTGTTTTGTTAGGATATATTTGCTCACGCGTACAAGTATAACTGTATCTCTTATGGAAAATGTATAACATGCATAATAGTGTACACGCGCAAGGAAGTGCATGTTTATTTTGTTTTAATTTTAATTTTCAGATATAAACTTTCAAATGAGTTCCAATATAGTTGAAAACTGCATCACAATCCAACGCTGTAGTACGACAAGCTTTCCACAGTCACGCTAAGTCATGAAGAAACCCAGACACTTCATTCGGCCCTCGTGAAACATTGAACTGATTCTAATAAAATGTCCAGTATTAGAAATGAGAATAAAACTTGCAATATGGAACTAGGTCAACCAATACCTGAATAAAAAACATTTTTGAAAAAAAAGAGTTATCAACAGTTTATTTT
>CM065703.1:26053740-26066240 GCA_017654935.2 Phymorhynchus buccinoides
ACATCCACAACACGTCTGACATCCACAACACTCCCCTGGTCCCCTCATTGTGCTGTCTAACATCCACAACACGTCCCTCCCCTGGTCCCCTCATTGTGCTGTCTAACATCCACAACACGTCCCTCCCCTGGTCCCCTCATTGTGCTGTCTAACATCCACAACACGTCCCTCCCCTGGTCCCCTCATTGTGCTGTCTAACATCCACAACACGTCCCTCCCCTGGTCCCCTCATTGTGCTGTCTAACATCCACAACACGTCCCTCCCCTGGTCCCCTCATTGTGCTGTCTAACATCCACAACACGTCCCTCCCCTGGTCCCCTCATTGTGCTGTCTAACATCCACAACACGTCCCTCCCCTGGTCCCCTCATTGTGCTGTCTGACATCCACAACACGTCCCTCTCCCCTGGTCCCCTCATTGTGCTGTCTAACATCCACAACACGTCCCTCCCCTGGTCCCCTCATTGTGCTGTCTAACATCCACAACACGTCCCTCCCCTGGTCCCCTCATTGTGCATAACATGTGCTGTCTAACATCCACAACACGTCCCTCCCCTGGTCCCCTCATTGTGCTGTCTAACATCCACAACACGTCCCTCCCCTGGTCCCCTCATTGTGCTGTCTAACATCCACAACACGTCCCTCCCCTGGTCCCCTCATTGTGCTGTCTAACATCCACAACACGTCCCTCCCCTGGTCCCCTCATTGTGCTGTCTAACATCCACAACACGTCCCTCCCCTGGTCCCCTCATTGTGCTGTCTAACATCCACAACACGTCCCTCCCCTGGTCCCCTCATTGTGCTGTCTAACATCCACAACACGTCCCTCCCCTGGTCCCCTCATTGTGCTGTCTAACATCCACAACACGTCCCTCCCCTGGTCCCCTCATTGTGCTGTCTAACATCCACAACACGTCCCTCCCCTGGTCCCCTCATTGTGCTGTCTGACATCCACAACACGTCCCTCCCCTGGTCCCCTCATTGTGCTGTCTAACATCCACAACACGTCCCAACTCCCTCCCCTGGTCCCCTCATTGTGCTGTCTAACATCCACAACACGTCCCTCCCCTGGTCCCCTCATTGTGCTGTCTAACATCCACAACACGTCCCTCCCCTGGTCCCCTCATTGTGCTGTCTAACATCCACAACACGTCCCTCCCCTGGTCCCCTCATTGTGCTGTCTAACATCCACAACACGTCCCTCCCCTGGTCCCCTCATTGTGCTGTCTAACATCCACAACACGTCTAACATCCCTCCCCTGGTCCCCTCATTGTGCTGTCTAACATCCACAACACGTCCCTCCCCTGGTCCCCTCATTGTGCTGTCTAACATCCACAACACGTCCCTCCCCTGGTCCCCTCATTGTGCTGTCTAACATCCACAACACGTCAACACTGGTCCCCTCATTGTGCTGTCTAACATCCACAACACGTCCCTCCCCTGGTCCCCTCATTGTGCTGTCTAACATCCACAACACGTCCCTCCCCTGGTCCCCTCATTGTGCTGTCTAACATCCACAACACGTCCCTCCCCTGGTCCCCTCATTGTGCTGTCTAACATCCACAACACGTCCCTCCCCTGGTCCCCTCATTGTGCTGTAACATCCACAACACCCTCATTGTGCTCATTGTGCTGTAACATCCACAACACGTCCCTCCCCTGGTCCCCTCATTGTGCTGTCTAACATCCACAACACGTCCCTCCCCTGGTCCCCTCATTGTGCTGGTAACATCCTCAATTGTGCTGTCTGGTCCCCTCATTGTGCTGTCTAACATCCACAACACGTCCCTCCCCTGGTCCCCTCATTGTGCTGACATCCACAACACGTCCCTCCCCTGGTCCCCTCATTGTGCTGTCTAACATCCACAACACGTCCCTCCCCTGGTCCCCTCATTGTGCTGTCTAACATCCACAACACGTCCCTCCCCTGGTCCCCTCATTGTGCTGTCTAACATCCACAACACGTCCCTCCCCTGGTCTGTCTAACATCCACAACACGTCCCTCCCCTGGTCCCCTCATTGTGCTGTCTAACATCCACAACACGTCCCTCCCCTGGTCCCCTCATTGTGCTGTCTAACATCCACAACACGTCCCTCCCCTGGTCCCCTCATTGTGCTGTCTAACATCCACAACACGTCATTGGTCCCCTGTGCTGTCTAACATCCATTTTCCACAACACGTCCCTCCCCTGGTCCCCTCATTGTGCTGTCTAACATCCACAACACGTCCCTCCCCTGGTCCCCTCATTGTGCTGTCTAACATCCACAACACGTCCCTCCCCTGGTCCCCTCATTGTGCTGTCTAACATCCACAACACGTCCCTCCCCTGGTCCCCTCATTGTGCTGTCTAACATCCACAACACGTCCCTCCCCTGGTCCCCTCATTGTGCTGTCTAACATCCACAACACGTCCCTCCCCTGGTCCCCTCATTGTGCTAACATCCACAACACGTCCCTCCCCTGGTCCCCTCATTGTGCTGTCTAACATCCACAACACGTCCCTCCCCTGGTCCCCTCATTGTGCTGTCTAACATCCACAACACGTCCCTCCCCTGGTCCCCTCATTGTGCTGTCTGACATCCACAACACGTCCCTCCCCTGGTCCCCTCATTGTGCTGTCTAACATCCACAACACGTCCCTCCCCTGGTCCCCTCATTGTGCTGTCTAACATCCACAACACGTCCCTCCCCTGGTCCCCTCATTGTGCTGTCTAACATCCACAACACGTCCCTCCCCTGGTCCCCTCATTGTGCTGTCTAACATCCACAACACGTCCCTCCCCTGGTCCCCTCATTGTGCTGTCTAACATCCACAACACGTCCCTCCCCTGGTCCCCTCATTGTGCTGTCTAACATCCACAACACGTCCCTCCCCTGGTCCCCTCATTGTGCTGTCTAACATCCACAACACGTCCCTCCCCTGGTCCCCTCATTGTGCTGTCTAACATCCACAACACGTCCCTCCCCTGGTCCCCTCATTGTGCTGTCTAACATCCACAACACGTCCCTCCCCTGGTCCCCTCATTGTGCTGTCTGACATCCACAACACGTCCCTCCCCTGGTCCCCTCATTGTGCTGTCTAACATCCACAACACGTCCCTCCCCTGGTCCCCTCATTGTGCTGTCTAACATCCACAACACGTCCCTCCCCTGGTCCCCTCATTGTGCTGTCTAACATCCACAACACGTCCCTCCCCTGGTCCCCTCATTGTGCTGTCTAACATCCACAACACGTCCCTCCCCTGGTCCCCTCATTGTGCTGTCTAACATCCACAACACGTCCCTCCCCTGGTCCCCTCATTGTGCTGTCTAACATCCACAACACGTCCCTCCCCTGGTCCCCTCATTGTGCTGTCTAACATCCACAACACGTCCCTCCCCTGGTCCCCTCATTGTGCTGTCTAACATCCACAACACGTCCCTCCCCTGGTCCCCTCATTGTGCTGTCTGACATCCACAACACGTCCCTCCCCTGGTCCCCTCATTGTGCTGTCTAACATCCACAACACGTCCCTCCCCTGGTCCCCTCATTGTGCTGTCTAACATCCACAACACGTCCCTCCCCTGGTCCCCTCATTGTGCTGTCTAACATCCACAACACGTCCCTCCCCTGGTCCCCTCATTGTGCTGTCTAACATCCACAACACGTCCCTCCCCTGGTCCCCTCATTGTGCTGTCTAACATCCACAACACGTCCCTCCCCTGGTCCCCTCATTGTGCTGTCTAACATCCACAACACGTCCCTCCCCTGGTCCCCTCATTGTGCTGTCTAACATCCACAACACGTCCCTCCCCTGGTCCCCTCATTGTGCTGTCTAACATCCACAACACGTCCCTCCCCTGGTCCCCTCATTGTGCTGTCTAACATCCACAACACGTCCCTCCCCTGGTCCCCTCATTGTGCTGTCTAACATCCACAACACGTCCCTCCCCTGGTCCCCTCATTGTGCTGTCTAACATCCACAACACGTCCCTCCCCTGGTCCCCTCATTGTGCTGTCTAACATCCACAACACGTCCCTCCCCTGGTCCCCTCATTGTGCTGTCTAACATCCACAACACGTCCCTCCCCTGGTCCCCTCATTGTGCTGTCTAACATCCACAACACGTCCCTCCCCTGGTCCCCTCATTGTGCTGTCTAACATCCACAACACGTCCCTCCCCTGGTCCCCTCATTGTGCTGTCTAACATCCACAACACGTCCCTCCCCTGGTCCTCCTCATTGTGCTGTCTAACATCCACAACACGTGTCTGTCTAACATCCACAACACGTCCCTCCCCTGGTCCCCTCATTGTGCTGTCTAACATCCACAACACGTCCCTCCCCTGGTCCCCTCATTGTGCTGTCTAACATCCACAACACGTCCCTCCCCTGGTCCCCTCATTGTGCTGTCTAACATCCACAACACACGTCCCTCCCCTGGTCCCCTCATTGTGCTGTCTGTCTAACATCCACAACACGTCCCTCCCCTGGTCCCCTCATTGTGCTGTCTAACATCCACAACACGTCCCTCCCCTGGTCCCCTCATTGTGCTGTCTAACATCCACAACACGTCCCTCCCCTGGTCCCCTCATTGTGCTGTCTAACATCCACAACACGTCCCTCCCCTGGTCCCCTCATTGTGCTGTCTAACATCCACAACACGTCCCTCCCCTGGTCCCCTCATTGTGCTGTCTAACATCCACAACACGTCCCTCCCCTGGTCCCCTCATTGTGCTGTCTAACATCCACAACACGTCCCTCCCCTGGTCCCCTCATTGTGCTGTCTAACATCCACAACACGTCCCTCCCCTGGTCCCCTCATTGTGCTGTCTAACATCTACAACATCCACAACACTGGTCCCCTCATTGTGCTGTCTAACATCCCCACGTCCCTCCCTCATTGTGCTGTCTAACATCCACAACACGTCCCTCCCCTGGTCCCCTCATTGTGCTGTCTAACATCCACAACACGTCCCTCCCCTGGTCCCCTCATTGTGCTGTCTAACATCCACAACACGTCCCTCCCCTGGTCCCCTCATTGTGCTGTCTAACATCCACAACACGTCCCTCCCCTGGTCCCCTCATTGTGCTGTCTAACATCCACAACACGTCCCTCCCCTGGTCCCCTCATTGTGCTGTCTAACATCCACAACACGTCCCTCCCCTGGTCCCCTCATTGTGCTGTCTAACATCCACAACACGTCCCTCCCCTGGTCCCCTCATTGTGCTGTCTAACATCCACAACACGTCCCTCCCCTGGTCCCCTCATTGTGCTGTCTAACATCCACAACACGTCCCTCCCCTGGTCCCCTCATTGTGCTGTCTAACATCCACAACACGTCCCTCCCCTGGTCCCCTCATTGTGCTGTCTAACATCCACAACACGTCCCTCCCCTGGTCCCCTCATTGTGCTGTCTAACATCCACAACACGTCCCTCCCCTGGTCCCCTCATTGTGCTGTCTAACATCCACAACACGTCCCTCCCCTGGTCCCCTCATTGTGCTGTCTAACATCCACAACACGTCCCTCCCCTGGTCCCCTCATTGTGCTGTCTAACATCCACAACACGTGTCTGGTCCCCTCATTGTGCTGTCTAACATCCACAACACGTCCCTCCCCTGGTCCCCTCATTGTGCTGTCTAACATCCACAACACGTCCCTCCCCTGGTCCCCTCATTGTGCTGTCCACAACACGTCCCTCCCCTGGTCCCCTCATTGTGCTGTCTAACATCCACAACACGTCCCTCCCCTGGTCCCCTCATTGTGTGCTGTCTAACATCCACAACACGTCCCTCCCCTGGTCCCCTCACACGTTGTGCTGTCTAACATCCACAACACGTCCCTCCCCTGGTCCCCTCATTGTGCTGTCTAACATCCACAACACGTCCCTCCCCTGGTCCCCTCATTGTGCTGTCTAACATCCACAACACGTCTGGTCCCCTCCCCTGGTCTAACATCCCCCTCATTGTGCTGTCTAACATCCACAACACGTCCCACTGGTCCCCTCATTGTGCTGGACATCCACAACACCTCCCTGGTCCCCTCATTGTGCTGTCTAACATCCACAACACGTCCCTCCCCTGGTCCCCTCATTGTGCTGTCTAACATCCACAACACGTCCCTCCCCTGGTCCCCTCATTGTGCTGTCTAACATCCACAACACGTCCCTCCCTGGTCCCCTCATTGTGCTGGTCCCCTCATTGTGCTGTCTAACATCCACAACACGTCCCTCCCCTGGTCCCCTCATTGTGCTGTCTAACATCCACAACACGTCCCTCCCCTGGTCCCCTCATTGTGCTGTCTAACATCCACAACACGTCCCTCCCCTGGTCCCCTCATTGTGCTGTCTAACATCCACAACACGTCCCTCCCCTGGTCCCCTCATTGTGCTGTCCCTAACATCCCCTGGTCCCCTCATTGTGCTGTCTAACATCCACAACACGTCCCTCCCCTGGTCCCCTCATTGTTGTGACATCCACAACACGTCCCTCCACTGGTCCCCTCATTGTGCTGTCTAACATCCACAACACGTCCCTCCCCTGGTCCCCTCATTGTGCTGTCTAACATCCACAACACGTCCCTCCCCTGGTCCCCTCATTGTGCTGTCTAACATCCACAACACGTCCCTCCCCTGGTCCCCTCATTGTGCTGTCTAACATCCACAACACGTCCCTCCCCTGGTCCCCTCATTGTGCTGTCTAACATCCACAACACGTCCCTCCCCTGGTCCCCTCATTGTGCTGTCTAACATCCACAACACGTCCCTCCCCTGGTCCCCTCATTGTGCTGTCTAACATCCACAACACGTCCCTCCCCTGGTCCCCTCATTGTGCTGTCTAACATCCACAACACGTCCCTCCCCTGGTCCCCTCATTGTGCTGTCTAACATCCACAACACGTCCCTCCCCTGGTCCCTCCTCATTGTGCTGTCTCAACATCCACAACACGTCCCTCCCCTGGTCCCCTCATTGTGCTGTCTAACATCCACAACACGTCCCTCCCCTGGTCCCCCTCATTGTGCTGTCTAACATCCACAACACGTCCCTCCCCTGGTCCCCTCATTGTGCTGTCTAACATCCACAACACGTCCCTCCCCTGGTCCCCTCATTGTGCTGTCTAACATCCACAACACGTCCCTCCCCTGGTCCCCTCATTGTGCTGTCTAACATCCACAACACGTCCCTCCCCTGGTCCCCTCATTGTGCTGTCTAACATCCACAACACGTCCCTCCCCTGGTCCCCTCATTGTGCTGTCTAACATCCACAACACGTCCCTCCCCTGGTCCCCTCATTGTGCTGTCTAACATCCACAACACGTCCCTCCCCTGGTCCCCTCATTGTGCTGTCTAACATCCACAACACGTCCCTCCCCTGGTCCCCTCATTGTGCTGTCTAACATCCACAACACGTCCCTCCCCTGGTCCCCTCATTGTGCTGTCTAACATCCACAACACGTCCCTCCCCTGGTCCCCTCATTGTGCTGTCTAACATCCACAACACGTCCCTCCCCTGGTCCCCTCATTGTGCTGTCTAACATCCACAACACGTGTGCTGTCTAACATCCACAACACGTCCCTCCCCTGGTCCCCTCATTGTGCTGTCTAACATCCACAACACGTCCCTCCCCTGGTCCCCTCATTGTGCTGTCTAACATCCACAACACGTCCCTCCCCTGGTCCCCTCATTGTGCTGTCTAACATCCACAACACGTCCCTCCCCTGGTCCCCTCATTGTGCTGTCTAACATCCACAACACGTCCCTCCCCTGGTCCCCTCATTGTGCTGTCTAACATCCACAACACGTCCCTCCCCTGGTCCCCTCATTGTGCTGTCTGACATCCACAACACGTCCCTCCCCTGGTCCCCTCATTGTGCTGTCTAACATCCACAACACGTCCCTCCCCTGGTCCCCTCATTGTGCTGTCTAACATCCACAACACGTCCCTCCCCTGGTCCCCTCATTGTGCTGTCTAACATCCACAACACGTCCCTCCCCTGGTCCCCTCATTGTGCTGTCTAACATCCACAACACGTCCCTCCCCTGGTCCCCTCATTGTGCTGTCTAACATCCACAACACGTCCCTCCCCTGGTCCCCTCATTGTGCTGTCTCACATCCACACACAACACGTCCCTCCCCTGGTCCCCTCATTGTGCTGTCTAACATCCACAACACGTCCCTCCCCTGGTCCCCTCATTGTGCTGTCTAACATCCACAACACGTCCCTCCCCTGGTCCCCTCATTGTGCTGTCTAACATCCACAACACGTCCCTCCCCTGGTCCCCTCATTGTGCTGTCTAACATCCACAACACGTCCCTCCCCTGGTCCCCTCATTGTGCTGTCTAACATCCACAACACGTCCCTCCCCTGGTCCCCTCATTGTGCTGTCTAACATCCACAACACGTCCCTCCCCTGGTCCCCTCATTGTGCTGTCTAACATCCACAACACGTCCCTCCCCTGGTCCCCTCATTGTGCTGTCTAACATCCACAACACGTCCCTCCCCTGGTCCCCTCATTGTGCTGTCTAACATCCACAACACGTCCCTCCCCTGGTCCCCTCATTGTGCTGTCTAACATCCACAACACGTCCCTCCCCTGGTCCCCTCATTGTGCTGTCTAACATCCACAACACCCTCATTGTGCTGTCTAACATCCACCCCTGGTCCCCTCATTGTGTCCCTCCCCTGGTCCCCTCATTGTGCTGTCTAACATCCACAACACGTCCCTCCCCTGGTCCCCTCATTGTGCTGTCTAACATCCACAACACGTCCCTCCCCTGGTCCCCTCATTGTGCTGTCTAACATCCACAACACGTCCCTCCCCTGGTCCCCTCATTGTGCTGTCTAACATCCACAACACGTCCCTCCCCTGGTCCCCTCATTGTGCTGTCTAACATCCACAACACGTCCCTCCCCTGGTCCCCTCATTGTGCTGTCTAACATCCACAACACGTCCCTCCCCTGGTCCCCTCATTGTGCTGTGACATCCACAACATCTGGTCCCCTCATTGTGCTGTCTACACATCCAACACGTCCCTCCCCTGGTCCCCTCATTGTGCTGTCTAACATCCACAACACGTCCCTCCCCTGGTCCCCTCATTGTGCTGTCTAACATCCACAACACGTCCCTCCCCTGGTCCCCTCATTGTGCTGTCTAACATCCACAACACGTCCCTCCCCCCTGGTCCCCTCCCCTCATTGTGCTGTCTAACATCCACAACACGTCCCTCCCCTGGTCCCCTCATTGTGCTGTCTAACATCCACAACACGTCCCTCCCCTGGTCCCCTCATTGTGCTGTCTAACATCCACAACACGTCCCTCCCCTGGTCCCCTCATTGTGCTGTCTAACATCCACAACACGTCCCTCCCCTGGTCCCCTCATTGTGCTGTCTAACATCCACAACACGTCCCTCCCCTGGTCCCCTCATTGTGCTGTGCTGTCTAACATCCACAACACGTCCCTCCCCTGGTCCCCTCATTGTGCTGTCTAACATCCACAACACGTCCCTCCCCTGGTCCCCTCATTGTGCTGTCTAACATCCACAACACGTCCCTCCCCTGGTCCCCTCATTGTGCTGTCTAACATCCACAACACATCCACAACATCCACAACACGTCCCTCCCCTGGTCCCCTCATTGTGCTGTCTAACATCCACAACACGTCCCTCCCCTGGTCCCCTCATTGTGCTGTCTAACATCCACAACACGTCCCTCCCCTGGTCCCCTCATTGTGCTGTCTAACATCCACAACACGTCCCTCCCCTGGTCCCCTCATTGTGCTGTCTAACATCCACAACACGTCCCTCCCCTGGTCCCCTCATTGTGCTGTCTAACATCCACAACACGTCCCTCCCCTGGTCCCCTCATTGTGCTGTCTAACATCCACAACACGTCCCTCCCCTGGTCCCCTCATTGTGCTGTCTAACATCCACAACACGTCCCTCCCCTGGTCCCCTCATTGTGCTGTCTAACATCCACAACACGTCCCTCCCCTGGTCCCCTCATTGTGCTGTCTAACATCCACAACACGTCCCTCCCCTGGTCCCCTCATTGTGCTGTCTAACATCCACAACACGTCCCTCCCCTGGTCCCCTCATTGTGCTGTCTAACATCCACAACACGTCCCTCCCCTGGTCCCCTCATTGTGCTGTCTAACATCCACAACACGTCCCTCCCCTGGTCCCCTCATTGTGCTGTCTAACATCCACAACACGTCCCTCCCCTGGTCCCCTCATTGTGCTGTCTAACATCCACAACACGTCCCTCCCCTGGTCCCCTCATTGTGCTGTCTAACATCCACAACACGTCCCTCCCCTGGTCCCCTCATTGTGCTGTCTAACATCCACAACACGTCCCTCCCCTGGTCCCCTCATTGTGCTGTCTAACATCCACAACACGTCCCTCCCCTGGTCCCCTCATTGTGCTGTCTAACATCCACAACACGTCCCTCCCCTGGTCCCCTCATTGTGCTGTCTAACATCCACAACACGTCCCTCCCCTGGTCCCCTCATTGTGCTGTCTAACATCCACAACACGTCCCTCCCCTGGTCCCCTCATTGTGCTGTCTAACATCCACAACACGTCCCTCCCCTGGTCCCCTCATTGTGCTGTCTAACATCCACAACACGTCCCTCCCCTGGTCCCCTCATTGTGCTGTCTAACATCCACAACAACACGTCCCTCCCCTGGTCCCCTCATTGTGCTGTCTAACATCCACAACACGTCCCTCCCCTGGTCCCCTCATTGTGCTGTCTAACATCCACAACACGTCCCTCCCCTGGTCCCCTCATTGTGCTGTCTAACATCCACAACACGTCCCTCCCCTGGTCCCCTCATTGTGCTGCTCTAACATCCACAACACGTCCCTCCCCTGGTCCCCTCATTGTGCTGTCTAACATCCACAACACGTCCCTCCCCTGGTCCCCTCATTGTGCTGTCTAACATCCACAACACTGTCCCTCCCCTGGTCCCCTCATTGTGCTGTCTAACATCCACAACACGTCCCTCCCCTGGTGTGCTGTCTAACATCCACAACACGTCCCTCCCCTGGTCCCCTCATTGTGCTGTCTAACATCCACAACACGTCCCTCCCCTGGTCCCCTCATTGTGCTGTCTAACATCCACAACACGTCCCTCCCCTGGTCCCCTCATTGTGCTGTCTAACATCCACAACACGTCCCTCCCCTGGTCCCCTCATTGTGCTGTCTAACATCCACAACACGTCCCTCCCCTGGTCCCCTCATTGTGCTGTCTAACATCCACAACACGTCCCTCCCCTGGTCCCCTCATTGTGCTGTCTAACATCCACAACACGTCCCTCCCCTGGTCCCCTCATTGTGCTGTCTAACATCCACAACACGTCCCTCCCCTGGTCCCCTCATTGTGCTGTCTAACATCCACAACACGTCCCTCCCCTGGTCCCCTCATTGTGCTGTCTAACATCCACAACACGTCCCTCCCCTGGTCCCCTCATTGTGCTGTCTAACATCCACAACACGTCCCTCCCCTGGTCCCCTCATTGTGCTGTCTAACATCCACAACACGTCCCTCCCCTGGTCCCCTCATTGTGCTGTCTAACATCCACAACACGTCCCTGGTCCCCTCATTGTCCCCTCATTGTGCTGTCTAACATCCACAACACGTCCCTCCCCTGGTCCCCTCATTGTGCTGTCTAACATCCACAACACGTCCCTCCCCTGGTCCCCTCATTGTGCTGTCTAACATCCACAACACGTCCCTCCCCTGGTCCCCTCATTGTGCTGTCTAACATCCACAACACGTCCCTCCCCTGGTCCCCTCATTGTGCTGTCTAACATCCACAACACGTCCCTCCCTCCCTGGTCCCCTCATTGTGCTGTCTAACATCCACAACACGTCCCTCCCCTGGTCCCCTCATTGTGCTGTCTAACATCCACAACACGTCCTGGTCCTCCTGGTCCCCTCATTGTGCTGTCTAACATCCACAACACGTCCCTCCCCTGGTCCCCTCATTGTGCTGTCTCCACAACACGTCCCTCCCCTGGTCCCCTCATTGTGCTGTCTAACATCCACAACACGTCCCTCCCCTGGTCCCCTCATTGTGCTGTCTAACATCCACAACACGTCCCTCCCCTGGTCCCCTCATTGTGCTGTCTAACATCCACAACACGTCCCTCCCCTGGTCCCCTCATTGTGCTGTCTAACATCCACAACACGTCCCTCCCCTGGTCCCCTCATTGTGCTGTCTAACATCCACAACACGTCCCTCCCCTGGTCCCCTCATTGTGCTGTCTAACATCCACAACACGTCCCTCCCCTGGTCCCCTCATTGTGCTGTCTAACATCCACAACACGTCCCTCCCTGGTCCCCTCTGGTCCCCTCATTGTGCTGTCTAACATCCACAACACGTCCCTCCCCTGGTCCCCTCCCCTCATTGTGTGCTGTCTAACATCCACAACACGTCCCTCCCCTGGTCCCCTCATTGTGCTGTCTAACATCCACAACACGTCCCTCCCCTGGTCCCCTCATTGTGCTG
>CM065703.1:26068740-26073740 GCA_017654935.2 Phymorhynchus buccinoides
CGCCGGGTCCGCGAAATATTATATTTTTACTTTTGTGGCTGAAAACCCAATTTTTAGACCCCTACCACTTCAAGGCCTACCGATTTCCCTGACCTTGACCGTGATCGGTATGCAATCACCAGAACGGCCATAAGCCAAAGTACCTACATGCCAAGTTTGAAGTCTCTAAGACCAACGGTGTGGACGTTATAGCCCCTTAAAGATTATTGGTTTTCAAGGTCATACGTCAAGGTCACGACGGCGATAATTTATGCGCGGATGCCTTCCTCTCATGGTGACACGCCACCACACAAAATTGGCAACGATTCGGTCAAGCGGTTCGGGAGATATGCTTGGGACAGAAAAACACAATTGTTAGACTCCTACCACTTTCAAGGCGTACCGATCTCCCTGACCTTGACCTTGACCTTCATCGGTATGCCATCATCAGAACGGCCATAAGCGAAAGTACATCCATGCCAAGTTTCGAGACTCTAGGATCTACGGTCCCTTAACGATTTTCGGTTCTTAAGGTCATACGCCAAGGTCAAGGTCAGGATGGCAAACAGTTTTGCGCGGATGCCTTCCTCTCATGGGGACACACCACCACACAAAATTTGAAGCGATTCGGTGAAGTGGTTCGGGAGATCCTTGGGACAGACAGAAAAGAACAAACAAACAAATAAAGACAACAAACTCGACGAAAACATACTCCTTTGCCGTCCTAGATCGGCAAAGGACAAAAAAGAAAAACGAACTGAAAGCCTACTTAGTTCAACCAGAGAGGTTCATCCCCTGTCCCCCCCCTCCAGCCCACCCCCCTGAACACCCCCCACCCCCCACCCCCACCATCCTCCACCCCCCTCCCTCCAGCCCCCATGCCCCCCCAGACCCCCCCTCAATCCGCCCAGAAATACTGGAGATACGGGCGCCGAAAGGCCGGTTATAAGGCCCCGTTTCCCGTTTGCGCTGCCCTGAGAGTGACGCGCTCTCCCGATTCTCTTCGAATTTTCTGCCAGGCTTTGTCCCGGCCATAGCAAGCCTGACAGAACATGTGAAGCGATTCGGTTAAGAAACGGTGGAGTTATTTGTGAAAAGGTGAAGCGGCGTATAGCGCGGGCGTTTCTGAACCGATTCGCTTTTGGTTTGGCACACAGATAGTCACCGTCCCCGGTCATCTACTTGCCAAATTTGAAGGCAATCCATCCAGAAACACCGGAGATACGGGCGCCGAGAGGCCGGCGGATACGCGTTTCGCGCATTTGCCAAACCGCGCAAATAACACGGCCGCCTCGGTTGCCGTTGCCATCGCCCCGTTAGGGCTCATAGCAAATTTGAAGCGATTCGGTCGAAAAACGGCGGAGTTATAAGGCCTGTTTTGTGTTTCACACACACACACAGACGGACACTTGCCAAATTACTATATGATTATACATTTTGTAGCTCACTGTTCCCCCCTTCCCCATCATCCCCCATTTTACTAACTCTTATGGTCACAGTTTTAACCTTGTTAGCGCTGGTCCCCAGATACGCAGTGCGAGGTAGGGAACTAACGCCCCACGACAACAACAACATCCATGCCCACAACAATCAATAGGCCCTGAGACAACAACAACATCCATACCCACAACAATCAATAGGCCCTGAGACAACAACAACATCCATACCCACAACAATCAATAGGCCCTGAGACAACAACAACATCCATACCCACAACAATCAATAGGCCCTGAGACAACAACAACATCCATACCCACAACAATCAATAGGCCCTGAGACAACAACAACATCCATAACCACAACAATCAATAGGCCCTGAGACAACAACAACATCCATAACCACAACAATCAATAGGCCCTGAGACAACAACAACATCCATAACCACAACAATCAATAGGCCCTGAGACAACAACAACATCCATAACCACAACAATCAATAGGCCCTGAGACAACAACAACATCCATACCCACAACAATCAATAGGCCCTGAGACAACAACAACATCCATAACCACAACAATCAATAGGCCCTGAGACAACAACAACATCCATAACCACAACAATCAATAGGCCCTGAGACAACAACAACATCCATAACCACAACAATCAATAGGCCCTGAGACAACAACAACATCCATAACCACAACAATCAATAGGCCCTGAGACAACAACAACATCCATAACCACAACAATCAATAGGCCCTGAGACAACAACAACATCCATAACCACAACAATCAATAGGCCCTGAGACAACAACAACATCCATAACCACAACAATCAATAGGCCCTGAGACAACAACAACATCCATAACCACAACAATCAATAGGCCCTGAGACAACAACAACATCCATAACCACAACAATCAATAGGCCCTGAGACAACAACAACATCCATAACCACAACAATCAATAGGCCCTGAGACAACAACAACATCCATAACCACAACAATCAATAGGCCCTGAGACAACAACAACATCCATAACCACAACAATCAATAGGCCCTGAGACAACAACAACATCCATACCCACAACAATCAATAGGCCCTGAGACAACAACAACATCCATACCCACAACAATCAATAGGCCCTGAGACAACAACAACATCCATACCCACAACAATCAATAGGCCCTGAGACAACAACAACATCCATAACCACAACAATCAATAGGCCCTGAGACTGTGGGTCTGACGAGTTGTTCCTCACTCGTAATTCTCTACTTCAGTTGTCCTACTGTTCCACGATTGTGTCCCTATCCCTGATCTCCATTCCCATATCTGTGTGTAACTGTAAGTAAGTAAGTATGTCTGTCTGTCTGTCTGTCTCTATGTGTCTCTGTCTTTCTATCTGTCGGTTTGTCTGCCTGTCTCAGTCTCTCCGAATGCCTTTTTTGTTTTCTTCTTTATCTCTCTATGTGACTGTCTCGCCCCCCCCCCTTCTCTCTCTCTCTCTCTCTCTCTCTCTCTCTCTCTCTCTCTCTCTCTCTCTCTCTCTCTCTCCCCCCCTCTCTATGTGACTGTCTCTCGCTCCCCCTTCTCTCTCTCTCTCTCTCTCTCTCTCTCTCTCTCTCTCTCTCTCTCTCTCTCTCTCTCTCTCTCTCTCTCTCTCTCTCTCTCTCTCTCTCTCTCTCTCCCTCCCTCTCTCTCTGTGACTGTCTTGCTCCCCCCTCTCTCACTTCTCTGAATGCTTATCTCTGGCAGTAATTGTCGGACACGACACACAGGCGCACAGCCCTGTTTTCTACTGGCTTCCTTGACATCATTCGAACCCCTTCTCTCACTGTCTATCTTTTACCCAATCTATTTCTTTTCCGATTGTTCTCTTTCTTTGTCAGTCTGTCTGTCTAGCCTGTGCCATCTTCTGTTAGTGTCTGTCTCTGCTGTCTGTCTCTTTATTGAAGGTACAGTGACAACATAGCCCAGATGGCAGAGCCATATAAACTGTACTCACAGTTCATAAGGAAATGCATGGGAGATAATTTTGACTCTTGGGTTATCGTGGGTTTTTGTGCTAAACGTTTATTGTATCAGTACGGCAATACCCATTTGTTTATTTTACAAAACAATACATTAGATGAACTTACTTTTTCACAAACTAACTTCGATTGAAATCCATCCATAAACTTTGAAAAAATCAGTGTCTTTGTAATAGTCAAATCTGATTAACAGGGGTTACGTTGATATGGCTTGCCATTTGATAAGTCCGAAACCGTGGGCCACAGCTAGAGTGTCCATTCCACCAAGTTTCGTTAAGATTGTTTCAGTAGCTTAGGCGTTGTGAAGTGGAAGAAATGATGTTCACACACACAGGCAGACACATATACATACATATATACATACATGCATGCAGACAGACAGACAGGCAGACGCACAGGCCTTCGTTCCCATTCCAAGGTACCCCTGTTCTTACAGAACTGGGAGTACAGAAAGTATAATTATGTGGTTATCTGTTTTACCCTCATGATAAAAGTCGAGTTTTGAATGTACGTTCGCACATTCATTTTATTCATTTTCGGCGAATGCCTAATTTTTAAAATGACCGATCAAAATGGTCATTCTCAGAAATGCCTGAACATTTTAGGCATCATCGTGAATGCCTATATTCCGAATATGACTGTAAAATAATATATACGTCTGCCTTTGTCTCACTTTATTTTGTACGTTGCCTTCTTGTTTTCGTCTATCTCTTCCCTCCACCCCCCCCCCCCCCCCCCCCACCCCACCCCCCGCCTCTCTTCTCTCTGTCTCTGCTTTCTTTGATTGCTTATCACATTTCCTCCATCCACCATTTTTCTATTTCGAATCATGTTTCTCTTTTCTTTTCATCGAGCTATCTTTTCGTTATTCCCAGATCTTAATATAATTTTCTCTTGCTTCCTATTTCCGCGCGTGCAAATAACACACACATAACATACACACTCACACTCACACACACACACACACACACACACACACACACACACACACACACACACACACACACACACACACACACACATCTACACATGCGCGCGCGCGCACACAAACAAACACACACACTCACACACTTAATACCAGCCCAGCCCCAAAGCCTCAATGTGCCTTATTATTGCGTTAATTGATTGAATCCCTAGCTGTTATCTTATTCTTCCATATTCATGACAATGGAGGAAGTGTACATGTCCCTCATGAGGTTTGCTTCTGTGATTGGATGCTAAGAGATAAAGAGAGAAAGAGAGACAGACAGAGAGAGCGACACAGACAGACAGAGATAATATAGACTCGCTTTCATTTATGTGTATTTTCAGTATATGTGTGTATGTGTGACTGTGCGCGCACATGTGTGTGCAGGCGCGCGCGCCCAAGTGTGTGTGTGTGTGTGTGTGTGTGTGTGTCTGTGTCTGTGTGTGTGTGTGTGTGTGTGTGTGTGTGTGTGTGTGAGAGAGAGAGAGAGAGAGAGAGAGAGAGAGAGAGAGAGAGAGAGAGAGAGAGAGAGAGAGAGAGAGAGAGAGAGAGCGCAAATAGGATAATGATAATTTAT
>CM065703.1:26078740-26081240 GCA_017654935.2 Phymorhynchus buccinoides
AACTGGGTGCTGGAGATTCGTCTTGGTGCATGTCATGTAGGCCAACGTTCACTGTGTCTTCTTCCAACTGGCTTGTAGTGTGTGTGCAGACTGGTGTGTCATGGCCGTGTTCTGTGTGTTGTTACCTTGTTCAGTGTCACACAATGTCTTAGCTTCTTCATTGCTATTACTTTCATGCTGGGCACCAACTTGTTTATGTCGTTTCTGCTGCTGCTGTCTTGCACGTTGTTGATCACGACGAATTTGAGATGGAGGCTTTTGCGATAATATTGACTCCTGGGTTTGCTGGTTCAACACGGGGTCGACCATTGTTGGTGTCGTAAAACCTTCTAGCTGGACACGGTGTTGTTTCCTTCCCCACACACCTTCCAGCTGGACACGGTGTTGTTTCCTTCCCCACACACCTTCCAGCTGGACACGGTGTTGTTTCCTTCCCCACACACCTTCCAGCTGGACACGGTGTTGGTTCCTTCCCCACACACCTTCCAGCTGGACACGGTGTTGGTTCCTTCCCCACACACCTTCCAGCTGGACACGGTGTTGTTTCCTTCCCCACACACCTTCCAGCTGGACACGGTGTTGGTTCCTTCCCCACACACCTTCCAGCTGGACACGGTGTTGGTTCCTTCCCCACACACCTTCCAGCTGGACACGGTGTTGTTTCCTTCCCCACACACCTTCCAGCTGGACACGGTGTTGTTTCCTTCCCCACACACCTTCCAGCTGGATACGGTGTTGGTTCCTTCCCCACACACCTTCTAGCTGGATACGGTGTTGGTTCCTTCCCCACACACCTTCCAGCTGGATACGGTGTTGTTTCCTTCCCCACACACCTTCCAGCTGGATACGGTGTTGTTTCCTTCCCCACACACCACCTAGCTGGATACGGTGTTGGTTCCTTCCCCTCACACCTTCCAGCTGGATACGGTGTTGGTTCCTTCCCCACACACCACCTAGCTGGATACGGTGTTGGTTCCTTATCCTCACACCTTCCAGCTGGATACGGTGTTGTTTCCTTCCCCACACACCTTCCAGCTGGATACGGTGTTGGTTCCTTCCCCTCACACCTTCCAGCTGGATACGGTGTTGGTTCCTTCCCCACACACCTTCCAGCTGGACACGGTGTTGTTTCCTTCCCCACACACCTTCCAGCTGGATACGGTGTTGTTTCCTTCCCCACACACCACCTAGCTGGATACGGTGTTGGTTCCTTCCCCACACACCTTCCAGCTGGATACGGTGTTGGTTCCTTCCCCACACACCACCTAGCTGGATACGGTGTTGGTTCCTTATCCTCACACCTTCCAGCTGGATACGGTGTTGTTTCCTTCCCCACACACCTTCCAGCTGGACACGGTGTTGGTTCCTTCCCCACACACCTTCCAGCTGGATACGGTGTTGGTTCCTTCCCCACACACCTTCTAGCTGGATACGGTGTTGTTTCCTTCCCCACACACCTTCCAGCTGGACACGGTGTTGGTTCCTTCCCCACACACCTTCCTAGCTGGATACGGTGTTGGTTCCTTCCCCACACACCTTCCAGCTGGATACGGTGTTGGTTCCTTCCCCACACACCACCTAGCTGGATACGGTGTTGGTTCCTTCCCCACACACCTTCCAGCTGGATACGGTGTTGGTTCCTTCCCCACACACCACCTAGCTGGATACGGTGTTGGTTCCTTCCCCACACACCTTCCAGCTGGACACGGTGTTGTTTCCTTCCCCACACACCTTCCAGCTGGATACGGTGTTGGTTCCTTCCCCACACACCTTCTAGCTGGATACGGTGTTGGTTCCTTCCCCACACACCATCTAGCTGGATACGGTGTTGGTTCCTTCCCCACACACCTTCTAGCTGGATACGGTGTTGGTTCCTTCCCCACACACCTTCTAGCTGGATACGGTGTTGGTTCCTTCCCCACACACCACCTAGCTGGATACGGTGTTGGTTCCTTCCCCACACACCTTCTAGCTGGATACGGTGTTGGTTCCTTCCCCACACACCATCTAGCTGGATACGGTGTTGGTTCCTTCCCCACACACCACCTAGCTGGATACGGTGTTGGTTCCTTATCCTCACACCTTCCAGCTGGATACGGTGTTGTTTCCTTCCCCACACACCACCTAGCTGGATACGGTGTTGGTTCCTTCCCCACACACCTTCTAGCTGGATACGGTGTTGGTTCCTTCCCCACACACCTTCTAGCTGGATACGGTGTTGGTTCCTTCCCCACACACCTTCTAGCTGGATACGGTGTTGGTTCCTTCCCCACACACCTTCTAGCTGGATACGGTGTTGGTTCCTTCCCCACACACCTTCTAGCTGGATACGGTGTTGGTTCCTTCCCCTCACACCTTCTAGCTGGATACGGTGTTGGTTCCTTCCCCACACACCTTCTAGCTGGATACGGTGTTGGTTCCTTCCCCACACACCTTCTAGCTGGATACGGTGTTGGTTCCTTCCCCTCACACCTTCCAGCTGGATACGGTGTTGGTTCCT
>CM065703.1:26096240-26108740 GCA_017654935.2 Phymorhynchus buccinoides
CCAACCATCCCCCCCCCCCAACCCCCCCCCTCCAGCCCCCCCCCCCCCAGCCCCCCCCCTCATCCCCTCCCTCCCCCCCTCAACCCCCTTCCATCCTTCCCCCCCCCCCCCCCCCCCCCCCCCCCCACGTTCACAGCTCGCGTGCGCGCTTGCCGTTAGTAAATCCGAGCTGCGTGTGGTGCTGCGAGCTGCGTGTGGGTAAAGTGTTGATTGAACTTAACGTCATTTTGTAAATCGGGTCATAGCGCGCGCGTTTATGAACGGATGCTGTTGAAATTTTGCACCAAGATAGTCACTATCACCGGTCATGCCCATTCGAAATTGCGAGTCAATATCTGGTATGGTTATGCCGCGGTTTGTGAAAAGGTTAAGCGGCAGATATCGCGCGCGTTTATGAATCGATTCGCTTCCGGTTTGGCAGATCGATAGTCCCCGTCCCCGGTCATCTACCTTCAAAATTCGAAGACAATTTGCCCAGAAATGCCGGAGATACAGGCGCCGAGAGGCCGGCGGATACGCGTTTCGCGCATTTGCCAAACCGCGCAAATGACACGGCCGCCTCGGTTGCCGTTGCCATCACCCCGTTAGGGCTCACAGCAAATTTGAAGCGATTCGGTCGAAAAATGGCGGAGTTATAAGGCCCGTTTTGTGTTTCACACACACACACACACACACACACACACACACACACACACACACACACACACACACACACAGACAGACACACACACACACACACACACACACTTGCCTTTTTATTATATGATGATGCGTACTTAGGACGTAGCAGCAGCGTGGTTGCTTTCACACTTGAGATGTTCCGCAGTTCACCAAGACCCCGCCACGTTCTCTAGAAATGTAGCGCGTTGTGAGGACGTAGTGGGGGACTTCATCATGTGTGATGGGGCCTTTAGCCTTAACATATGAAGGTCGATGCTATCAATAAGCAATAACAAAGGGCATCTGTCGAACTCGATAATACGCTTAAAACGTCCCAGTTACAAACAGACACACAAAGTATGGGGTGACTCTAAAAAGTTGCAACCCACAAAGTCTCCCAAATGGTGTTTTTTTTTAAATACTGAACCGAACAATTTGATTTTGTAACTAAAATGTTACAAATAAAACCCATAAACCTCTTCAGTGGAAAGAATAACCCAGCCTACCACTGCGTGTACACCTTTGAATCATTGAATTGTACTCCCCTTACTTTCGCTGCACTGATACGACCAAAATCACCCCTCCGCCCCCACCCAACCGCCTGCCCGAAATCCGTACACCTTTCCTGCCCATCCACCCTACTAACTTGTTAGCAAGAATCTGAAACAATGGAAAGTAGAGATAGAAGAAGAACGAAATAAAGGAATCTTTTGAACAATTTGTATTCGGTTCTGTTCGTTTCTATGCCTTGTCTGTTGGCAAAGGTGTCCGCTTCTCTTGATGGACGTTGTTTGCGGAAGAAGCGTTTTCCAGCCTCTGTCAAATATTGCTTTCCATGCTATAATGAAAAAAAGGTGCAGAATTCTTTTGACTAAGGATATGGAAGGAGGGGGGGGGGGGGGGGGGGTGCACAGTGGGGACAAAAGGGAAAGAAAGGAGAGTAGGTAGAATGATATGGGGAATAGAAGGGTGAGGGTGCAGGTGGTTGATATAGAAAGGGGGGGAAGAGTGAGATGAGTTGGCTGTCTCAGTATGTCTATGCATCCCCGTGTCTCTTTGGGACATCCACTAGGTGTGATGGCTTCATATGGCCTGGATTAGATTTCGGGCGAACATATCTATTTCTCTGCCTCTGACAATCTTTCTCCATCTGTCTGCATCCCTGTTTGGCTTTTTGTCTATCCGTCTGTCTCCCTCATGTGAAATTCTTTTTTTTTTTAATGTTTCGTCAGTTTGTCCATTTGTTTATGATTTTATTTCTTTTCTCTTTCTTTTTACTCTCATTGATTGACTTGCTAAGAAAATCAATGAAAACAGACCAGGTTTCTTACCTGAAAGTATGTTGAATGTATCCAACGCTGTTTTTGTTCTCTTAATCTCCAGTTGGTTATTTATACTATCTGAAATTGTTTTAATATCTCTATATTTTGGATTGTTGTGTTGCATGTATTTAACACTGGTTTTTGATAATCTCCAGTTGGTAATTTATAATATCTATAATTATTTCAATATATCTATGTTTTTGTTTTTGTTTGACAGAGTCTTCGACAGAAAACAGAAGAGATCGAACCATGACTCAACGGCCAGTGCTTGGCGTCGACATACCTATCTACGCTGCATGGTACGCCATACCAGTTGCATTGATCTCTTTGAGTACCGCGTCACTTGTCTGAGTTTGACGTCACTTCCTGATAGGGATGTGCCTGCGTGCTGCGATATTTATTTACCTGCGTTTTACTTCACCTCATGATATGAATCTATCTGCGTTCTACGTCACTTCCTGAACTTGGTTTATCTGCGTTATCCGTCACTTCCTGCGATTATTTTACTTAAGTCCTATGCTCTGAGTTCGATGATAATTCCTGCCATTCGTCCGTTTCTGAGAAAAAAAAAGTGTTCTCTTTATCTGATGCATCGGCACCTGGCGTAATGTGATGAAGTGTTAGATTTATCCTTTCTAATATTACTCTGAACACTTTTCTTTTTGATTCGTTTATTTGTAATAAATCATGTTTTTTGTGTGTCCACTAGATTGTGCGCGTTTATTGCGTTGCAACAAAACAAGAAATATAGTGTGATATGTTTCGTTGCTTTGAATGGGTGGAATTTGCAATAGGAAACACAACGTGGGCTGTTTATTACCGGTACATAATCTATCTATTCTGCATGCTATTAATTCATATGTCCGTGGAAGAAGTATGTTTGCTGTGAATGGTTGTGTATGCAAAACACATCTCAAACTCGCACGAACGTATTCGTGCATTCATCGCTTTTAATATTTTATAAAGTGAATGACGTTGCAAAGAAAGAATAATTATTAAGTCATTCCTATATTGAAATAAGCTCTTTCAGTGAAATAAGGAGATGGTAGGATTGGTAGTCTATATAATGTGAATTCACAGACTAGAGGGAGCAACACTGAAAAAACAACAACACTGAAACAGAAAACGTTTGTGTTTGAATCGTGCTGTGCTGGCATTACGTGATGCTATGTTTCATTGCACGTTACAAGTACTGCATGGGAATTGCAGAAGGGAAAGTTTTTGTGTGTGTACGTGTGCCTTCAGCATTCCAACGATGCAGCAGGCTAACCCCGCTGAAACCTCATCTTACACCATTCCTTTTTCCGGAAGTCTCCTTTGCCCTCTTTTGTGATTGGCTAGTCAGTGTCACGTGGGGTATGAATCGACCGGAAGCACGCTGAGCAGGAGATGAAGCTTGAGGAGTAGAGAGCTGAAATCTGCCGGTTGGATACACGCCTGCGTTTGTGCGTGTGGCTGTGGTTGTGATTGTGAGTGTGTGTGCACGCACCATGGTGGTTGCGAAAAGTGCTCTGATTTGGATTATTTTGTCATCGTTTGTGCCTGAGTGTGGTTCGGAACTTCTGCTGGAAGTTCGTTGGATTGCAGGTAATGTATGATCTCTCTCTCTCTCTCTCTCTCTCTCTCTCTCTCTCTCTCTCTCTCTCTCTCTCTCTCTCTCTCTCTCTCTCTCTCTCTCTCTCTCTCTCTCTCTCTCTCTCTCTCTCTCTCTCTCTCTCTCTCTCTCTCTCTCTCTCTCTCTCTCTCTCTCTCTCTCTCTCTCTCTCTCTCTCTCTCTCTCTCTCTCTCTCTCTCTCTCTCTCTCTCTCTCTCTCTCTCTCTCTCTCTCTCTCTCTCTCTCTCTCTCTCTCTCTCTCTCTCTCTCTCTCTCTCTCTCTCTCTCTCTCTCTCTCTCTCTCTCTCTCTCTCTCTCTCTCTCTCTCTCTCTCTCTCTCTCTCTCTCTCTCTCTCTCTCTCTCTCTCTCTCTCTCTCTCTCTCTCTCTCTCTCTCTCTCTCTCTCTCTCTCTCTCTCTCTCTCTCTCTCTCTCTCTCTCTCTCTCTCTCTCTCTCTCTCTCTCTCTCTCTCTCTCTCTCTCTCTCTCTCTCTCTCTCTCTCTCTCTCTCTCTCTCTCTCTCTCTCTCTCCTCTCTCTCTCTCTCTCTCTCTCTCTCTCTCTCTCTCTCTCTCTCTCTCTCTCTCTCTCTCTCTCTCTCTCTCTCTCTCTCTCTCTCTCTCTCTCTCTCTCTCTCTCTCTCTCTCTCTCTCTCTCTCTCTCTCTCTCTCTCTCTCTCTCTCTCTCTCTCTCTCTCTCTCTCTCTCTCTCTCTCTCTCTCTCTCTCTCTCTCTCTCTCTCTCTCTCTCTCTCTCTCTCTCTCTCTCTCTCTCTCTCTCTCTCTCTCTCTCTCTCTCTCTCTCTCTCTCTCTCTCTCTCTCTCTCTCTCTCTCTCTCTCTCTCTCTCTCTCTCTCTCTCTCTCTCTCTCTCTCTCTCTCTCTCTCTCTCTCTCTCTCTCTCTCTCTCTCTCTCTCTCTCTCTCTCTCTCTCTCTCTCTCTCTCTCTCTCTCTCTCTCTCTCAGGCATGTGTGCGTGCACGCCTGCGAATACGCTTTTACCAACCGCGAACGAAGCTGGTAATATTTTCAGCGATTTCTGTTTGTTCCTATCTATCTATGTGACTATCTGACTATCTATGTTACCGCGATAACGTTTGAACTGAGGTACCTAGGACGCTCAAATTGTGCATGCGGATAGGTACTAAAGATATCTAGAACAAGGGCGGATATGAAGGTCATAAGTCAAAGATCAAGGTCACTGGAGCCGAAAATGCTGCCGAGCACCTGGCACGATTACGTTTGAATGGAAGAATCTAGGACATTCAATTTTTGCATGCGAATAATTTTATGTACTAAGGATATCTAGGCCAAGCTCGAAAATGAAGGTCATAGGTGAAAGGTCAAGGTCATTGGAGCTGAAAATGCTGCCAAGCATCTGGCATGATAGTGTTTGAACAGAGGAACCTAGGACGATCATAATTATGTTGCATGCCGATAGGTACTAAGGATATCTAGGCCAAGTTTGAAAATAAAGGTCATAGGTCAAAGGTCAAGGTCACTTGAGCTGAAAACCTGGCACAATAATGTTTGAATGGAGGAACCTAGGATGCTTAAATATTACATGCGGATACTTACTAAGGATATCTAGTCCAGGTTCGAAAATGAAGGTCATTGGTCAAAGGTCACGATAACTGGAACCGAAAATAATAATAATAATAATAATAATAATAATAATAATTAAAAAAAAAAAAAATAAAAAAAAAATAAAGCTTCTATGTCGCTCTTCGATGAAAACAAATAATCCTCAGAGCGCTTTACAATATTACGAGAGAAAACAATCAAGAAGAAAAACATTATTACAAAACATTATGAAGAAGTATAAAAAATGTTTTAAAATAAAATAAATGCTGCGACGCACCTGATTATCTAGGATCCTAGGACGATGTACGTGTTTTCTTGTGACTGCTGCCTAAGCCAAATCGCGCTTACAGTAAGACTACAGAGAGAAACGCGATTTACTGGTTTTCTTTGTAGGATCCTCGCTTTTGCAAGTAGGCAGTGACTGCTGCCCGAACAAAATGGCGCTTAGAGTAGCATGCCAGAGAAACGCGCGTTAGCAGTTGCCTGCACAGTACGCTGCTGGCACGCGCGAGACAGGCTCACCTGTGTCATTCTTTAAAAGACCCACTGACCCAGCAATATTAAGTCCCTTGTTTTTTGGGGTAGGTGTGACCCATGTGCAAATGGCCCCAACTTCAAATTGAGGCTGCTCTTTAAAGTATCTGTCTCGTTTTCAATTTGGGGCAATTGTATGGGAGTCAAACCTGGTCAAAATAAGACTTCTTGCCAGCGAGAGAGTGAAACATGTGAAACCCGTGATTTCCACGCAAAGTGGTGGGTCTTTAAGTTTGATCAGAATGAGAGCACAATGGCAAAGCAAGTGACACGCCCGTGTCTCTCTCTCTCTCTCTCTCTCTCTCTCTCTCTCTCTCTCTCTCTCTCTCTCTCTCTCTCTCTCTCTCTCTCTCTCTCTCTCTCTCTCTCTCTCTCTCTCTCTCTCTCTCTCTCTCTCTCTCTCTCTTTCTCTCTCTCTCTTATCTTGTGAAATAAAGGCTACGAGGCGAAACACTGCAGCCGAAAATTCTGCCGCGCGACTAGTGATCTAGCGTGTTATCGCTCTAGTTTTCTGAATACATTTGTATGTGTGTGGTCGTGTACCTTGTACATGAGCCTGTTACTGTTAGCTGAATATGGACACAGGAGCCTGTTAGCTGAATATGGACACATAAACCTGTTAGCTGAATATGGACACATGAGCCTGTTAGCTGAATATGGACAGGAGCCTGTTAGCTGAATATGGACACAGGAGCCTGTTAGCTAAATATGGACACATGAGCCTGTTAGCTGAATATGGACACATGAGCCTGTTAGCTGAATATGGACAGGAGCCTGTTAGCTGAATATGGACACATGAGCCTGTTAGCTAAATATGGACACATGAGCCTGTTAGCTGAATATGGACACAGGAGCCTGTTAGCTGAATATGGATACAGGAGCCTGTTAGCTAAATATGGACACATGAGCCTGTTAGCTAAATATGGACACATGAGCCTGTTAGCTGAATATGGACACAGGAGCCTGTTAGCTAAATATGGACACAGGAGCCTGTTAGCTGAATATGGACACATGAGCCTGTTAGCTGAATATGGACACATGAGCCTGTTAGCTGAATATGGACACAGGAGCCTGTTAGCTAAATATGGACACATGAGCCTGTTAGCTAAATATGGACACATGAGCCTGTTAGCTGAATATGGACACATGAGCCTGTTAGCTAAATATGGACACATGAGCCTGTTAGCTGAATATGGACACATGAGCCTGTTAGCTGAATATGGACACATGAGCCTGTTAGCTGAATATGGACACATGAGCCTGTTAGCTGAATATGGACACATGAGCCTGTTAGCTAAATATGGACACATGAGACTGTTAGCTGAATATGGACACAGGAGCCTGTTAGCTAAATATGGACACATGAGCCTGTTAGCTGAATATGGACACATGAGCCTGTTAGCTAAATATGGACACATGAGCCTGTTAGCTGAATATGGACACATGAGCCTGTTAGCTGAATATGGACACAGGAGCCTGTTAGCTGAATATGGACACATGAGCTTGTTAGCTAAATATGGACACATGAGCCTGTTAGCTGAATATGGACACATGAGCCTGTTAGCTAAATATGGACACATGAGCCTGTTAGCTAAATATGGACACATGAGCCTGTTAGCTGAATATGGACACAGGAGCCTGTTAGCTGAATATGGACACAGGAGCCTGTTAGCTAAATATGGACACATGAGCCTGTTAGCTAAATATGGACACATGAGCCTGTTAGCTGAATATGGACACATGAGCCTGTTAGCTGAATATGGACACATGAGCCTGTTAGCTGAATATGGACACATGAGCCTGTTAGCTGAATATGGACACATGAGCCTGTTAGCTGAATATGGACACATGAGCCTGTTAGCTAAATATGGACACATGAGCCTGTTAGCTGAATATGGACACATGAGCCTGTTAGCTGAATATGGACACATGAGCCTGTTAGCTGAATATGGACACATGAGCCTGTTAGCTGAATATGGACACATGAGCCTGTTAGCTAAATATGGACACATGAGTCTGTTAGCTAAATATGGACACAGTAGTCTGTTAGCTGAATATGGACACATGAGCCTGTTAGCTAAATATGGACACAGGAACCTGTTAGCTGAATATGGACACATGAGCCTGTTAGCTAAATATGGACACATGAGCCTGTTAGCTGAATATGGACACATGAGCCTGTTAGCTAAATATGGACACAGGAGCCTGTTAGCTAAATATGGACACATGAGCCTGTTCGCTAAATTTGGACACATGAGCCTGTTAGCTGAATATGGACACAGGAGCCTGTTAGCTGAATATGGACACATGAGCCTGTTAGCTAAATATGGACACATGAGCCTGTTAGCTGAATATGGACACATGAGCCTGTTAGCTGAATATGGACACAGGAGCCTGTTAGCTAAATATGGACACATGAGCCTGTTAGCTGAATATGGACACAGGAGCCTGTTAGCTGAATATGGACACATGAGCCTGTTAGCTGAATATGGACACATGAGCCTGTTAGCTAAATATGGACACATGAGCCTGTTAGCTGAATATGGACACATGAGCCTGTTAGCTAAATATGGACACAGGAGCCTGTTAGCTAAATATGGACACATGAGCCTGTTAGCTGAATATGGACACATGAGCCTGTTAGCTAAATATGGACACATGAGCCTGTTAGCTGAATATGGACACATGAGCCTGTTAGCTGAATATGGACACATGAGCCTGTTAGCTAAATATGGACACAGGAGCCTGTTAGCTGAATATGGACACATGAGCCTGTTAGCTGAATATGGACACATGAGCCTGTTAGCTAAATATGGACACATGAGTCTGTTAGCTAAATATGGACACATGAGCCTGTTAGCTGAATATGGACACAGGAGCCTGTTAGCTAAATATGGACACATGAGCCTGTTAGCTGAATATGGACACATGAGCCTGTTAGCTAAATATGGACACAGTAGTCTGTTAGCTAAATATGGACACATGAGCCTGTTAGCTGAATATGGACACATGAGCCTGTTAGCTGAATATGGACACAGGAGCCTGTTAGCTGAATATGGACACATGAGCCTGTTAGCTGAATATGGACACATGAGCTTGTTAGCTAAATATGGACACATGAGCCTGTTAGCTAAATATGGACACATGAGTCTGTTAGCTGAATATGGACACAGGAGCCTGTTAGCTAAATATGGACACAGGAGCCTGTTAGCTGAATATGGACACATGAGCCTGTTAGCTAAATATGGACACATGAGCCTGTTAGCTGAATATGGACACATGAGCCTGTTAGCTAAATATGGACACATGAGCCTGTTAGCTAAATATGGACACATGAGCCTGTTAGCTAAATATGGACACATGAGCCTGTTAGCTGAATATGGACACAGGAGCCTGTTAGCTGAATATGGACACAGGAGCCTGTTAGCTAAATATGGACACATGAGCCTGTTAGCTAAATATGGACACATGAGCCTGTTAGCTGAATATGGACACAGGAGCCTGTTAGCTAAATATGGACACATGAGCCTGTTAGCTGAATATGGACACATGAGACTGTTAGCTGAATATGGACACAGGAGCCTGTTAGCTGAATATGGACACATGAGCCTGTTAGCTAAATATGGACACATGAGCCTGTTAGCTGAATATGGACACATGAGCCTGTTAGCTAAATATGGACACAGGAGCCTGTTAGCTAAATATGGACACATGAGCCTGTTAGCTGAATATGGACACATGAGCCTGTTAGCTAAATATGGACACATGAGCCTGTTAGCTGAATATGGACACATGAGCCTGTTAGCTGAATATGGACACATGAGCCTGTTAGCTAAATATGGACACAGGAGCCTGTTAGCTGAATATGGACACATGAGCCTGTTAGCTGAATATGGACACATGAGCCTGTTAGCTAAATATGGACACATGAGCCTGTTAGCTAAATATGGACACATGAGCCTGTTAGCTGAATATGGACACATGAGCCTGTTAGCTAAATATGGACACATGAACCTGTTAGCTGAATATGGACACATGAGCCTGTTAGCTAAATATGGACACAGTAGTCTGTTAGCTAAATATGGACACATGAGCCTGTTAGCTGAATATGGACACAGGAGCCTGTTAGCTGAATATGGACACAGTAGTCTGTTAGCTGAATATGGACACATGAGCCTGTTAGCTAAATATGGACACATGAGCCTGTTAGCTGAATATGGACACATGAGCCTGTTAGCTGAATATGGACACATGAGCCTGTTAGCTGAATATGGACACATGAGCCTGTTAGCTGAATATGGACACATGAGCCTGTTAGCTAAATATGGACACAGTAGTCTGTTAGCTAAATATGGACACATGAGCCTGTTAGCTGAATATGGACACAGGAGCCTGTTAGCTAAATATGGACACAGGAGCCTGTTAGCTGAATATGGACACATGAGCCTGTTAGCTAAATATGGACACATGAGCCTGTTAGCTGAATATGGACACATGAGCCTGTTAGCTAAATATGGACACATGAGCCTGTTAGCTAAATATGGACACATGAGCCTGTTAGCTGAATATGGACACATGAGCCTGTTAGCTGAATATGGACACAGGAGCCTGTTAGCTGAATATGGACACAGGAGCCTGTTAGCTAAATATGGACACATGAGCCTGTTAGCTATATATGGACACATGAGCCTGTTAGCTGAATATGGACACAGGAGCCTGTTAGCTAAATATGGACACAGGAGCCTGTTAGCTGAATATGGACACATGAGCCTGTTAGCTGAATATGGACACATGAGCCTGTTAGCTGAATATGGACACATGAGCCTGTTAGCTAAATATGGACACATGAGCCTGTTAGCTGAATATGGACACATGAGCCTGTTAGCTAAATATGGACACAGGAGCCTGTTAGCTAAATATGGACACATGAGCCTGTTAGCTGAATATGGACACATGAGCCTGTTAGCTAAATATGGACACATGAGCCTGTTAGCTAAATATGGACACATGAGCCTGTTAGCTAAATATGGACACATGAGCCTGTTAGCTGAATATGGACACAGGAGCCTGTTAGCTGAATATGGACACAGGAGCCTGTTAGCTAAATATGGACACATGAGCCTGTTAGCTAAATATGGACACATGAGCCTGTTAGCTGAATATGGACACAGGAGCCTGTTAGCTAAATATGGACACAGGAGCCTGTTAGCTGAATATGGACACAGGAGCCTGTTAGCTGAATATGGACACAGTAGTCTGTTAGCTGAATATGGACACATGAGCCTGTTAGCTGAATATGGACACATGAGTCTGTTAGCTGAATATGGACACAGGAGCCTGTTAGCTGAATATGGACAGGAGCCTGTTAGCTGAATATGGACACAGGAGCCTGTTAGCTGAATATGGACACATGAGCCTGTTAGCTGAATATGGACACATGAGCCTGTTAGCTGAATATGGACACATGAGCCTGTTAGCTGAATATGGACACATGAGCCTGTTAGCTGAATATGGACACATGAGCCTGTTAGCTGAATATGGACACATGAGCCTGTTAGCTAAATATGGACACAGGAGCCTGTTAGCTGAATATGGACACATGAGCCTGTTAGCTAAATATGGACACATGAGCCTGTTAGCTGAATATGGACACAGGAGCCTGTTAGCTGAATATGGACACAGGAGCCTGTTAGCTAAATATGGACACATGAGCCTGTTAGCTGAATATGGACACAGGAGCCTGTTAGCTGAATATGGACACATGAGCCTGTTAGCTGAATATGGACACATGAGCCTGTTAGCTGAATATGGACACAGGAGCCTGTTAGCTGAATATGGACACATGAGCCTGTTAGCTAAATATGGACACATGAGCCTGTTAGCTGAATATGGACACATGAGCCTGTTAGCTGAATATGGACACAGGAGCCTGTTAGCTAAATATGGACACAGGAGCCTGTTAGCTGAATATGGACACAGGAGCCTGTTAGCTGAATATGGACACATGAGCCTGTTAGCTGAATATGGACACATGAGCCTGTTAGCTGAATATGGACACATGAGCCTGTTAGCTGAATATGGACACAGGAGCCTGTTAGCTAAATATGGACACAGGAGTCTGTTAGCTAAATATGGACACAGGAGCCTGTTAGCTGAATATGGACACATGAGCCTGTTAGCTGAATATGGACAGAAGCCTGTTAGCTGAATATGGACACATGAGCCTGTTAGCTGAATATGGACACAGGAGCCTGTTAGCTAAATATGGACACAGGAGCCTGTTAGCTAAATATGGACACTCGTTGGCCGCTCCTTTCATGGGTCATTGTCAGCCCCTAGCACGAAAATCAACTCTGTTTTTGTCTTGCCGTATGGGTTAATTGTGTTCCCGTTACCAAGACAGAGTAAGTTGAAGAAACAATTTACTGTTTGACCTTAGTTTTTGTTTTTGTGTTTGTGTCAGTTTCCCTTGTGCGTCTCCTCTCCCCCCACCCCACCCCACCCCCCGCGACTATTTTGTTGTACTCTCTCTCTCTCTCTCTCTCTCTCTCTCTCTCTCTCTCTCTCTCTCTCTCTCTCTCTCTCTCTCTCTCTCTCTCTCTGTCTGTCTTTCTTTCTTCCTTTCTGTGTCTCTCTCTCTTTCCTTTGCTCTCTCTCTCCCCCCTCTCTCCCTCTCTCTCCAAGATAAAGGGATAAATGTAACCAACTCCCCCAAACACATTGTCTTTATCGTTTGCTTGAAACACTATGAGTTACCTCACCATTACGTACCCAGTCATTGCATACATTATTGCAAAACATAGAGCTTTAT
>CM065703.1:26113740-26121240 GCA_017654935.2 Phymorhynchus buccinoides
AATTAAATAACTGGAGAAAAAATAAATAAAGGCTAGTTTTAGTTTCAGCAGCATTTCATATTTTGCCAGCGTTTGAAACACAAATTAGTTCATTGATGTTATTTCATCAACTTGTAGGACTACTGTAGTTACGACAGAAATGTGTTGGTAGAATGAATGCATTGTTGACTGCATTGACTGGCTAGATCATCGTCGCTCTCACCGTCTTCATGGTGACATCGTGAATATAATAAAGACTAGCGCAACGCCCAGTACCGGTAACGCCTAGTACCGGCAACGCCTAGTACTGGCAACGCCAAGTACCGGTAATGCTGAGTACCGGTTTCGCCGGGTTCGCAAAATATTATATTATTACTTTTGTCTGTGTCCCTCCTTCCATCTTCTTCTCTCATCCCATTAACCCCCCCCCCCCCCCCCACACCCCCCCGAACCCCCCCTCCCCCACTGGTAATGCCTAGTACCGTTCACGCCTAGTATCGGTACCACCAAGAACCGGTAATGCTGAGTACCGGTTTGGCCGGGTCCGCAAAATATTATATTATTACTTTTGTCTGTGTCCTTCCTTCTATCTTCTTTTCTCATCCTGTTAAACCCCCCACCCGAACCCCCCACCAAACCCAACCATCCCCCGCCCCCCACCCCCACCCCACCCATCCCCACCCCCGCCCACCTACTTCCCACTCCCCACACACACGATGATAATAGGGTTTTTATGCCCTCTTCGGCCTTTGGGCCATGTGGGGCATTTGTAAATACAAAGATGGTGGGAACAATACTGGAGGCAATGCCTGGAGGCAGTGCTAAGCCAGTAAAGTCCCGATTTTTTAATAATACAGATATGTGTAGCAGTAACCACGCTTCTTCTCTCATCCCGTTCTACTCCCCACTGCCCCCCCACTGCTGCCCCCCCCCACTGCCCCCCCCCACTGCCCCCCCACCCCCACCCCACCCCCACCCCACCCATCCCCACCCCCACACCCCTACTCCCCACACCCACCCCATACACACACACGCGCACGCGGTAACCTCATACTGACACGCAAATAGGTGGAAGACAATAGCCGTGAATAGCGGGCTGTTGGTACCTCCGCTATCGGACGCTATCGGGCAGCAGCGAGAGGTTTGCGTGTAAAATGTTGATTGAAATTAGCGTCCATTTTGGGTGCGTGCAAAATGTAAATCGGGTCATAGCGCGCGCGTTTAAGAACTGATGCTGTTCATATTTTGCACCAAGATAGTCACTATCTCCGGTCATGCACGTTCTAAATTTCGAGTCAATTTCGGGTATCGTTTCGCCGCGGTTTGTGAAAAGGTGAAGCGGCGCATTTCGCGCTTATCAATCGATTCGCTTCCAGTTTGGCACAAAGATAGTCACTGTCCCCGGTCATCTACCTGCCAAATTCGCAGGCAATCCGTCCAGAAATACCGCAGATACGGGCGCCGAGAGGCCGGTGGATTCGCGTTTCGCGCATTTGCCAAACCGCGCAAATGCACGGCCACCTCGGTTGCTGTTGCAAGTTAGGGCCGTTGCAAGTTAGCGCTCATAGCAAATTTGAAGGGATTCTGTGGAAAAACGGCGGAGTTATAAGGCCCGTTCTGTGTTCCACACGGACACACACACACACGAACACACACAGAGTTGGCGTTTCATAATATATATGTTATATGTTAGCTACGTAAGAAAACAAAATAGATAAAGAAAACTTGCGGAACTCTCACTATGTCTGCGTGTGTTTGGGTGGGGGTGATTTTGGTATATTGCCTCTATCTCTGTGTATGTGTGTTGTGTGTGTGTGCGTATGTTTGTGTGTACGCGCGTCTGTGTGTGTGCGCGCGCGTCTGTGTGTATGTGCGTTGCTTGTATTTTAAAAAAACATCAATGCTTTTATGCTACAGCTTCAGTGTGCTCATTCACGGAGTCCTCTATGTAATTATGTGTAAAAAGTAGTAAGACGTTCAGACCGACAAAGATGAATGAGCTGCTGAAATAAGAGTCCATAGGAGAGAGAGAGAGAGAGAGAGAGAGAGAGAGAGAGAGAGAGAGAGAGAGAGAGAGAGAGAGAGAGAGAGAGAGAGAGAGAGAGAGAGAGAGAGAGAGAGAGGGGGTGGGGAGAGAAAGAGAGAGAGAGAGAGAGGGAGAGAGAGATAGAGAGAGAGAGAGAGAGAAAGAGGGAGAGAAAGAAAGAGAGAGAGAGAGAGAGAGAGAGAGAGTTAGAGAGAGGAGAGAGAGAGAGAGAGAGAGAGAGAGAGAGAGAGAGAGAGAGAGAGAGAGAGAGAGAGAGAGAGATGCAAAGAGAGAGACAGAGACAGAGAGAGATTAAGCAATCGTACAGACAGAGTTACATACCTACTTTACAGACATGAACAATGTTATGTATTTCACAAACATCGCTCAGCGGCAAAATGAAACTCGTGCACGCACAGAAAACATGTCGTCCCTTTTTGATTCTGATTTTCTTTTATGCTAGCAGTTGTTTTCCACATCGTCCCCACAGCTACCACATCGTCCCCCACATCCACCCCCACCCCCACCCCCACCATCACCCCATCACCCCTATCTGAGTGTATGCCAGTTTGTGGTTTCCCACACTATAACTGCCAGACAGCGCTGAGAGGGCAGCTGTTATTCTGCATGGATGGGCTAGAATGTGTCTGTAGTGGAGGTAGGGATCACCGTACCCAGGGTACATCCCCACTCTAAAAGTATTTGAAGAAAACAGGCGTTGGTGAAGGTCCCGAATTAAAAGGCCAACCAATCCCTCGGGCTGCAGCACTACGAGCCAGAGCTAATGCACCCCCCCTCCTCCACCCCCTCCTAGTTTGAGAGACACAGTCTCCAGAAAAGACTGCGCCGGTGCCATGGTGTTCCAGATGACTGTTGTAGAGCTCTCAGTGTACTATTGGGCTAGTATTGTCCCCCACAACAGGCTAATGCTAACCATCGATAAAGGCCATGCAATAGTCTGAATAAAGTCTCTGACGGATAGGAGGGAGTAAACAGTTGAAGTTGTTGAACTTTAGATGTGATTGAGGCATGGAAAAGAAGACACAGAGGAATGAAAGGAGGCATGAAGGAACTAAAGGGGGAAACACGGGTGGAAGGGAACAGAAAAGGGAGAAAGGAGAGAAGATAGGAATGAAAGACAAGAATAAAAGAACGAGACTGAAGGAAAGAAGAAAGAAAACGAAAAAAATGAATAAAATGTGGAAGAGCAACGAAGAAGGAGGAAAAGGTTTTGTATCTTTTTCAAACTTAGTGACTGCAGAATGCAATGAGCAGATAAATGCTTGGATTGTGAATGTATGTTTGTGTTTATGGCATGTTTTGTTCATTTTATGACAGAAATTGAAAGCTTTATGCCATTTTTTTAAAAAAGGAGGAAAAGGAAGAAGATTGGGAAAGGAAGGATGGAAACAGAGAATGAAAAAACGGAAGGAAGAAAAGGGAAAACATAGGAAGAAAAGAAAGAGAAAGAACGATTGAACGAGAAGGAGAAAACCGAAGGAAGGAGAAGGAAGGAAGTAAGGAAGTAAGGAGGGAAAGGAAGGAAAAATGGATTGATGCTATCCTGAAATAATCAAACACCGTTGTTGTGGTACTAAGAATAAACGACTGGGCAAAGTTGTACTTTAGCCACCCCCTCATATTTACGACTCTTGATCTCAAAGTCTGGTTCTTTCAGTTTCATGAAAACAACAACACCATACACTATTTATACGGCGCTGAATCTTGATATCAATTAAATCAAAGCGCGCACACACACGTTAGCATTCATAACGCGTTCAAACACGAGATACAGCTTGGACAAGACATTTATAGCGCAAAGAAGGAAATTTCGGTGTACAAGGTCACACTTCAAGGTCAAGGTCAGCATGGCGATAATTTGTGCTCGGATGTTTTCTACTCTAGGATATACAGTTCCACACTTAATCTGAAGCGCTTCTGTCAAGTAATAATGTGGAACATATGGCTTAAAACCCAATTTAGACCCCTACCACATTCAAGGCCTACCGATCTCCCTGACCTTGACCTTGACCTTGACCTTGATCGATATGCCATCATCAGAACGGCCATAATCCAAAGTACCTACGTGCCAAGTTTGAAGACTCTAAGACTAACGGTGTGAAAGTTATGGCCCCTTAAAGATTTTCGGTTTTCAAGGTCATACGCCAAGGTCAAGGCCCCGACGGCGGTAATTTATGCGCAGATGCCTTCCTCTCATGGTGACACACCACCACACACAATTTGAATCGATTCTGTCAAGCGGTTCTGGAGATATCCTTGTGACAGACAGAAAACAACAACAACAAACAAACAAAGAAACAAACAACAAAAACAACAAAGAAACATACACGAACGAATTCATACTCCTTTGCGATCGTAGATCGGCAAAGGACAAAAAACGCAATCTAAAGCGAACACACACGGATGACATAAATGGAATACAGCAGAAACAGACCTAATAGCAAGAGAGAGAAGATAAAGAGAGTGGAGCCTCAATGACGGGGGAACAGATGGGTCTTGAGGTTAGCTTTGAAAGCAGAGAGGGTCGGTCGGTGACGGAGGGAAAGAGGAAGTTTGTTCCAGGAGGTCGGTCATGAGACAGCAAAAGAGCGCCGACCAACAGTTGATAGCTTAAACCTAGGGATCTGGAGAGAAAGAGGGTCAGAAATTAAACGTAAAGTGCGAGCTGGCGTATAGATGAAAATATTGTCGCAGAGGTAAGATGGAGCAGCTTTATGGATAGATTTATAGCAAACAGTGTTTAATTTATACTCAATTATGTCTACGACAGGAAGCCAGTGCAAAGAACGGAGAAGAGGGCTAACATGATCGAACGTTTTCTTCCTAAGGACAAGACGAGCAGCTGTGTTTTGAATACGCTGGAGACAAGATAGAGAAGAGACTGATAGGCCAGAAAGGAGAGCATTACAGTAGTCAAGACGAGATAGGATGAGGGAAGTAACAAGCTTTTCTGTGGCTTCATCTGAGAGGTATTTACGAATGTAGCCAAATTGACGAATTGATAGTAGCAGGACTGACAGGTCTGAGTCAGGAAACTCTGCATGGAAAGAGTGTGGTCCAAAGTGACACCTAAGTTTTTGACAGAGTCTGAGAGGGGAATGATATTGTTACCCAGTTGGATTGACTCTATGGAAACAGAGACTAGTTTGTTTTTTGTTCCTACAAGCATTGCTTCGGGTTTTCACCATTTAATTGAAGTTTATTTTGAACCATCCAATTTTGAATATCAATATAGCAGTTATTACTTTCTGAAAGAATGGAATCTAGATCTTCAGGGGTTGTACTGTTTTGGAGTTGTGAGTCATCTGCATAGAAGTGATGTTTCATGTTGTGCTGGTCGATGATGTTGGCAAGAGGTGACGTATACAAAGTAAACAAGACAGAACCAAGCACAGACCCCTGGGGGACTCCACAAGAAAGCCTAACCTGTTCAGACTGACGACCATTGACCAGAACTGATTGAAAACGATCAGAAAGGTACGAGGAAAACGAAGAAAGAGCAGGGCCCTTAATTCCAAAAGTATGTTCAAGACGAGACAGAAGAAAGGAGTGGTCTCAAAGGCAGCAGAGAGAGCAAGACGTGTCAAACGAGAGATTTGACCAGCATCAGAAGCAAGTAGGAGGTCATTGACGATTTGAACAAGGGTTGTTTCAGTACTGTGTACTGTGCAACCCAATAATCTTCAATAATCTTAGGCTGATCCTGACCCTATCCCTTTCCTGAGAATGGCAGAATGTTGCTTCTCAGTTTAAAAAAAGTCCAATGCAAAAAATGTGATGTGGGTGTCTAAACTAGAACTCTGCTGAATAAACAATTCCAGTGGAATATGAAAAAGGAGAACAAAAAACTATAGTTTTAGTAAAGAAGAGAAGAACGCAACAGAGAAAAAAAATATGAAGCAAGAGAAGGAAAAAAACCCACGTAGAATTTAGAAACAATAATATCGGTATATTATAGAAGACAAACAACGGCAAAACTAAATTTTAATTCGAAACAAATCGAAATTCGTGATGCCAGAACAGAAATGAAAGCTAGCAAAAAATAGTAAAACAAAATACAAAACAAAACAAACAAGAAAAACCGAACATAAAAAACAAACGAAAGGAGAAGAAGAGAAATGAAAGTAGGCAATACGGCTACAAGGCGTGTCGGACACGTACATTAAACATATACATAACACTTATTATTAACACTATATTATGGCACCTCTAAGGAGACTAATTGCGTAGCGAGCAAACCAGAGACTTACACAAGAACACATCGTTTCTGTTTCACACTACTTGGAGCGCAGAGAACCTGTCGGTGCTGCTAGATTGGATTGAGGATTATGCGTGAAAGTTGGTTACAGTCTATAGACGCACGTTCCCTTATTAGCGTATACTTAGATCTTTTTTGTTCTTTTTTTCTACTGATGGGATTTTTGTTTGAATTTTATTCTCTTTTCAATTATTGTTTATGTCACGTGAAAAATTTGGAAGACTCAGTATGTTCTCAAGCAAGTGTCTGCATGCTACATAAATCTCTCTCTCTCTCTCTCTCTCTCTCTCTCTCTCTCTCTCTCTCTCTCTCTCTCTCTCTCTCTCTCTCTCTCTCTCTCTCTCTCTCTTATGCATCAACTTATGCCAAGATTCTTGTAACATTTTGATGTCTCTCTGTATATCTGTTTAATGTCCCAATTTGATTCTCTGTCAATTATTTCATGTGCCAATTTTTGTTTCATTTCCTTGACTTGATTGTTTTTATGTCATTTTTTCATTGCCTGATGCATGGTGTGAGTGTGTGAGTGAGAGGGCCAGGTGCAAAGAAGCTATTGTAGCTTATCCTTTTTACCCTCAATAAAACATTCATATTTCGTATTTCGTATTTCGTCTCTCTCTCTCTCTCTCTCTCTCTCTCTCTCTCTCTCTCTCTCTCTCTCTCTCTCTCTCTCTCTCTCTCTCTCTCTCTCTCTCTCTCTCTCTCTCTCTCTCTCTCTCTCTCTCTCTCTCCCTCCCCCTCTCCCATACATTTGCCTGTGTAAGTGTTGCGGGGTTTTGTTGGTGGTTTGAAAGGAGGAGGACTCAATGTCTACTAGCAGACCCGAGAATAGAGAGAAATGTGAGCCGCGCGTGCATTGATTTCATTTACTGCTTGCTGACTGACATTCTCTGAAATGTAGCACACTGTTTATGTCTGTCCGTTGTGAATGCCCAAAATGTACCAAATGCCCAATTGGTACATTTTGGGCAACATTACTGTGCAATTTTGGTACATTTTGGGCAGAAATGTTGCCCAAGGTACATTTTGGGCTACATTTTGGGCAATTGGTACATTATTGGCATTCACAGTGCTTTTTTTCATGTTTGTCTATTTTTCTGTCTCAGGGCCGATCTGCCTGTCTGCGTATGCAAGCAGTCGTAGTAGGTTTGTTTTTAAGAATGTACGTGTACTCTCTAAGATCTCTTTCTGTTTTCTTTTGGTATACACTAGCAGC
>CM065703.1:26126240-26128740 GCA_017654935.2 Phymorhynchus buccinoides
CTTCATGAAATTTTGTGTAAATGCCGAATCATGATCCCACAACTCAGTTTGTTCATATACCACCCCAATCATCTCTGCGTCTTGCCTTCATCAGCTTCATAGCTCACCAGCTTATTCACACTCTTCAAGACTGTGTCATTAAAGAGAAAACATGGATGTCAAACAATAAACTTTGACTAAACGATGACTCCACCATTGCCCTTGGATATTCCATTTTTATGGACATGTTCGCAACCTTGGCGTTTTCTTGTATGAAGACCTGTCCATGCAACAGCATATCACCAAGATCTGCCAGGCTGCATACATCAAACTCAGGCGAATCAGCTCTATACGCCCCTTTCTCACGACCGAGGCAATCAACACGCTAGTCAGCTCATACGGGGACGTCCCGTTTCGCCCTGGCCCATTTCGTCCTGACGATTACGGCATTGTCTTTTCGCCCTGTTTCGTTTGGCCCTGTTCCCATTTTGTCCTGCCTCTCTCTAAGATTCAACACAGTTCAATAGAGGTCATCAACATTAAAATGTATTGATGAAAAGTATGGTTTCAGAGAGCATTTCCCTTGATGATATGTACTATATCCACGTCTGTGTGACAACGGGGTGGACATTCACGATCAACGCATTTCGGATGCTTTTTGGCCTCGTGTGTCTGTTGAAATCGAAATCGATAGTCATCAATAAATTGAGCCATCTTCTCTTGCTAACCAGATACACCTCGACAGGTCAATGATCAAACTGACTGAAGCTTAAGACTAGGGCTGTTCTCGTCATCTCACTCTCGGAGTGATGGGAACAAATCAGGGAATAAACATCTGATATCTATTGAAAAGGGACAGAAAGAACCAGTTTAAGAAGTTAGCCTGAACCTGAGTAACGTTTTCAAGTCATACTCTACTTAAGTTGTATTAATTAACCCTTTCACCGCCAGCCATCTTTGAGCCAAAGACTTCCATTAAACTTACATGGCTACAAAAAAGATTTCGTCTGCAATATTGTGGGATTTGTCTGTGACACATTTAGAATAGGGTCAATCCTTACTACCCAAATTTAGGAACACAATATAATTGAATAATATACCCTGATTTGAAGAGTTTTAATGACATGGGTGTTAAATCATTGTGGTGCAAAAATGTGACATTGGCGGTGAAAGGGTTAATGACTTGCCTGAAAATATTCACAGTACAATAAAAAAAAAAATTTGCAGACGATACTAAGATATATACAAATCCTGATGGTATATCATCACTACAAGAAGATTTATGTTCTCTACAGGATTGGTCAGATACTTTGAATCTAAGATTCAGCATAGTAAAAGTGTAAAATAATGCATATTGGTAAGAAAAAAACACAATATGATTATTATATGAAGTTAGATGCTGCTGCTGCTGCCCATCAATCCCCCCAACGACCACAGCGGTCAAGGGACTAAAGGAAAAGGAAAGGAAGATGATACAACGCATAAACTAGAAGAATGTGACACAGAACAAGATTTAGGTGTAATATTTGACAATAATTTAAAATTTGATGCACATATTCAAAAGAAGGTAGGAAGAGAGAGAGAGGGGTGGACATTCTTGTGACTGCACTCTTAAAAAGCTCGGGAACAATGCCATCAAGCCCTCCAGCTTTATGATTCTTAAGATGCTTAATGGCCTCTTTAACTTGGTCTTCAGTAATGTCAGAATTAATTGTAGAGATATGGTCGTTATCATGATCTATGTTCTGATGTATGTGACCGGGCACAACGTTACCTCCTGTTTTGTCATCTGCATTATGTTCACCACCACCAAGCACTTTCCTAATGTGCCTAACCCAATTTTCTATAGAAATATTGCGTATCTGCAGACACGTTTTAGAAAATGTCTTTATAAATCCCCAAAATTTACTACTCATTTACATTATTAAGAAGTTCATCTCTGACTTTGCGTTTTTGGGATTAAGCAAGAGGTCGTTAGACTTCATAGATAAAGATACTTTTGTTAAATTGTGCAAAGCATTAGATAGGCCACACTTAGAATATCGAAATAGTATTTGGTACCCTTATTTTGGAAAAAAAACCCCACTCAGTTCAGCTAGAAAACGTCCAGAGAAGAGCAACAAAATTAGTGAAAGCCTGTAAAAACATGTCATAATTATGGAGAAAGGCTCAAATATCTAGACTTGCCATCACTGAAAAGGAAGGAGATTAAGGGGAGACTTAATCCAAGCTAATAAAATATTTATAAAAAAATGTTGATGATATAGATATAGACAGTTTATTAGTAAAGAAACAGAAACATTTGTTTTTCTAGCCGTTTTTCCTTGGAAAGAATTACCATCTACTATGAAACTTGCACCTGATCTAAATTTGTTACAAAAATCTACTTGACAAAGATCCACAAATGATTGTAAAATTGTCTAACTGATGAATAAAGTCAATCTTTTTCTAGTAAATATGTTCCAAATTAATATTAGGAAAATTATACATGCAATTCAGTCCACCAAATATTAGACAAATG
>CM065703.1:26146240-26161240 GCA_017654935.2 Phymorhynchus buccinoides
TGTCTCTCTCATTGTTCATGTCTCTCTCATTGTCTCTCTCACTGTCTCTCTCATTGTTTCTGTCTCTCTTACTGTCTCTCTCATTGTTTCTGTCTCTCTTACTGTCTCTCTCATTGTTTCTGTCTCTCTCATTGTCTCTCTCACTGTCTCTCTCATTGTTTCTGTCTCTCTTACTGTCTCTCTCATTGTGTCTGTCTCTCTCACTGTCTCTCTCATTGTCTCTCTCATTGTTTCTGTCTCTCTCACTGTCTCTCTTACTGTCTCTCTCATTGTTTCTGTCTCTCTCATTGTCTCTCTCACTGTCTCTCTCATTGCGTCTGTCTCTCTTACTGTCTCTCTCACTGTCTCTCTCATTGTTTCTGTCTCTCTCACTGTCTCTCTCATTGTTTCTGTCTCTCTCACTGTCTCTCTCACTGTCTCTCTCATTGTTTCTGTCTCTCTCACTGTCTCTCTCACTGTCTATCTTACTGTCTCTCTCATTGTTTATGTCTCTCTCATTGTCTCTCTCATTGCGTCTGTCTCTCTTACTGTCTCTCTCATTGTTTCTGTCTCTCTCACTGTCTCTCTCATTGTTTCTGTCTCTCTTACTGTCTCTCTCATTGTGTCTGTCTCTCTTACTGTCTCTCTCATTGTTCATGTCTCTCTCATTGTCTCTCTCACTGTCTCTCTCATTGTTTCTGTCTCTCTTACTGTCTCTCTCATTGTGTCTGTCTCTCTTACTGTCTCTCTCATTGTTCATGTCTCTCTCATTGTCTCTCTCACTGTCTCTCTCATTGTTTCTGTCTCTCTTACTGTCTCTCTCATTGTTTCTGTCTCTCTTACTGTCTCTCTCATTGTTCATGTCTCTCTCATTGTCTCTCTCACTGTCTCTCTCATTGTTTCTGTCTCTCTTACTGTCTCTCTCATTGTTTCTGTCTCTCTCACTGTCTCTCTCATTGTTTCTGTCTCTCTCACTGTCTCTCTCATTGTTTCTGTCTCTCTCATTGTCTCTCTCACTGTCTCTCTCATTGTTTCTGTCTCTCTCACTGTCTCTCTCATTGTCTCTCTTACTGTCTCTCTCTCTCTCTGTGTTTCTGTCTCTCTCATTGTTTCTGTCTCTCTCGCTGTCTCTCATTGTTTCTGTGTATATCACTGTCTCTCTGATTGTTTCTGTCTATCTCACTGTCTCTCTCATTGTCTCTCTTACTGTCTCTCTCATTGTTTCTGTCTCTCTTACTGTCTCTCTCATTGTGTCTGTCTCTCTTACTGTCTCTCTCATTGTTCATGTCTCTCTCATTGTCTCTCTCACTGTCTCTCTCATTGTTTCTGTCTCTCTTACTGTCTCTCTCATTGTTTCTGTCTCTCTCACTGTCTCTCTCATTGTTTCTGTCTCTCTCACTGTCTCTCTCATTGTTTCTGTCTCTCTCATTGTCTCTCTCACTGTCTCTCTCATTGTTTCTGTCTCTCTCACTGTCTCTCTCATTGTCTCTCTTACTGTCTCTCTCATTGTTTCTGTCTCTCTCATTGTTTCTGTCTCTCTCGCTGTCTCTCATTGTTTCTGTGTATATCACTGTCTCTCTGATTGTTTCTGTCTCTCTTACTGTCTCTCTCATTGTCTCTCTCACTGTCTCTCTCATTGTTTATGTCTCTCTCACTGTCTCTCTCATTGTCTCTCTTACTGTCTCTCTCATTGTTTCTGTATCTCTCACTGTCTCTCTCATTGTCTCTCTTACTGTCTCTCTCATTGTTTCTGTCTCTCTCATTGTTTCTGTCTCTCTCGCTGTCTCTCATTGTTTCTGTGTATATCACTGTCTCTCTGATTGTTTCTGTCTCTCTTACTGTCTCTCTTATTGTCTCTCTCACTGTCTCTCTCATTGTTTATGTCTCTCTCATTGTCTCTCTCACTGTCTCTCTCATTGTCTCTCTCACTGTCTCTCTCATTGTCTCTCTTACTGTCTCTCTCATTGTTTCTGTCTCTCTTACTGTCTCTCTCATTGTTTCTGTCTCTCTTACTGTCTCTCTCATTGCTTATGTCTCTCTCACTGTCTCTCTCATTGTCTCTCTCACTGTCTCTCTCATTGTTTCTGCCTCTCTTACTGTCTCTCTCATTGAGTTATGTCTCTCTTACCGTCTCTCTCATTGTGTCTGTCTCTCTTACTGTCTCTCTCATTGTTTATGTCTCTCTTACTGTCTCTCTCATTGTGTCTGTCTCTCTTACTGTCTCTCTTACTGTCTCTCTCATTGTTTATGTCTCTCTTACTGTCTCTCTCATTGTGTCTGTCTCTCTTACTGTCTCTCTCATTGTTTCTGTCTCTCTTACTGTCTCTCTCATTGTTTATGTCTCTCTTACTGTCTCTCTCATTGCTTATGTCTCTCTCACTGTCTCTCTCATTGTCTCTCTCATTGTTTCTGTCTCTCTCATTGTTTCTGCCTCTCTTACTGTCTCTTATTGTTTCTGCCTCTCTCATTGAATTATGTCTCTCTTACCGTCTCTCTCATTGTGTCTGTCTCTCTTACCGTCTCTCTCATTGTCTCTCTTACTGCCTCTCACATTGTTTCTGTGTCTCCTACTGTATCTCTTATTGTTTCTGCCTCTCTCACTGTTTCTGTCTCTCTTATTGTCTCTCTCACTGTTTCTCTCACTGTTTCTGTCTCTCTTATTGTCTCTCTCACTGTTTCTCTCATTGTTTCTGTCTCTCTTATTGTCTTTCTCACTGTTTCTCTCACTGTTTCTGTCTCTCTTATTGTCACTCTCACTGTTTCTCTCACTGTTTCTGTCTCTCTTATTGTCTCTCTCACTGTTTCTCTCATTGATTCTGTCTCTCTTATTGTCTCTCTCACTGTTTCTCTCACTGTTTCTGTCTCTCTTATTGTCTCTCTCACTGTTTCTCTCACTGTTTCTGTCTCTCTTATTGTCTCTCTCACTGTTTCTCTCATTGTTTCTGTCTCTCTTATTGTCTCTCTCACTGTTTCTCTCATTGTTTCTGTCTCTCTCACTGTCTCTCTTATTGTTTCTGCATCTCTCACTGTTTCTCTCACTGTTTCTGTTTCTCTTATTGTCTCTCTCACTGTTTCTCTCATTGTTTCTGTTTCTCTTATTGTCTCTCTCACTGTTTCTGTCTCTCTTATTGTCTCTCTCACTGTTTCTGTTTCTCTTATTGTCTCTCTCACTGTTTCTCTCACTGTTTCTGTCTCTCTTATTGTCTCTCTCACTGTTTCTCTCATTGTTTCTGTCTCTCTTATTGTCTCTCTCACTGTTTCTCTCACTGTTTCTGTCTCTCTTATTGTCTCTCTCACTGTTTCTCTCACTGTTTCTGTCTCTCTTATTGTCTCTCTCACTGTTTCTCTCATTGTTTCTGTCTCTCTTATTGTCTCTCTCACTGTTTCTCTCATTGTTTCTGTCTCTCTCACTGTCTCTCTTATTGTTTCTGCATCTCTCACTGTTTCTCTCACTGTTTCTGTCTCTCTTATTGTCTCTCTCACTGTTTCTGTTTCTCTTATTGTCTCTCTCACTGTTTCTCTCACTGTTTCTGTTTCTCTTATTGTCTCTCTCACTGTTTCTGTCTCTCTTATTGTCTCTCTCACTGTTTCTGTTTCTCTTATTGTCTCTCTCACTGTTTCTCTCACTGTTTCTGTCTCTCTTATTGTCTCTCTCACTGTTTCTGTCTCTCTTATTGTCTCTCTCACTGTTTCTCTCATTGTTTCTGTCTCTCTTATTGTCTCTCTCACTGTTTCTCTCACTGTTTCTGTCTCTCTTATTGTCTCTCTCACTGTTTCTCTCACTGTTTCTGTCTCTCTTATTGTCTCTCTCACTGTTTCTGTCTCTCTTATTGTCTCTCTCACTGTTTCTGTTTCTCTTATTGTCTCTCTCACTGTTACTGTTTCTCTCACTGTTTCTGTCTCTCTCACTGTTTCTTTCACTGTTTCTGTCTCTCTTATTGTATCTCTCACTGTTACTGTCTCTCTCACTGTTTCTGTTTCTCTTATTGTCTCTCTTACTGTTTCTGTCTCTCTCACTGTTTCTGTCTCTCTCACTGTTTCTGTCTCTCTCACTGTTTCTGTCTCTCTCACTGTTTCTGTCTCTCTCACTGTTTCTGTTTCTGTCTCTCTCACTGTTTCTGTCTCTCACTGTTTCTGTCTCTCTCACTGTTTCTGTCTCTCTTATTGTCTCTCTCACTGTTTCTGTCTCTCTCACTGTTTCTTGCACTGTTTATGTCTCTCTCACTGTCTCTCTCACTGTTTCTGTCTCTCTTATTGTTCTCTCATGTTTGTGTCTCACTCACTGTCTCTATCGTGCTTTTGTCTCTCGCGCTGTTTCTTATTGTTTCTGTCTCTCTTATTGTCTCTCTCATTGTTTCTGTCTCTCTCACTATCTCTCTCATTGTTTCTATATTTATATTGTTTCTATGTCTTTCTCTCTCTCTCTCTCTCTCTCTCCCTCTCTCTCTCTCTCTCTCTCTCTCTCTCTCTCTCTCTCTCTCTCTCTCTCTCTCTCTCTCTCTCTCTCTCTCACACACACACACACACACACACACACACACACGCTCACACGCACGCACGCACACGCACACGCACACGCACGCACGCACGCACGCGCACACGCACGCACACACACACACACACACACACACACACACACACACACACACACACACACACACACACACACACAGAGTGGCACGCATGCGCGCACAAACAAAGGCACGAATGCACACACATACACACACACACACACACACACACACACACACACACACACACACACACACACACACACACACACACACACACACACACACAAACACACATCAGTACAGTATATCTATTACAGTAAATGTGCACATTTCCTGTTTTGGAAGGTTTCCTGAACATTTTAGGAAATTTACCAAATCCCTGAGTGAAACAGTAATTTTGCAAATTTCCTGAACATTTTAGGAAATTTGCAAATTTCCTAGTTTTGTAAATTTACTGTAGTATACACATCATCAATGTACAATACAAATAAACGAAGAAGGTTATGGGGAGATGGCTTGGAGGCAGGACTAGGGGAGAGCAACAAAATACACTTGATTTTAATGGTACATAATGATGGATTTAAATGGCACATGGGTAATGTTTAGGCCTAATGACACACACATCATTCAAAGCACTAAGCAGGACAGACAAATCATGCATGATTTATGCTTTCATACTAGGAATTGAGAAATTCTTTTTAATTTATGACATTAAAAATGACCCCCTAGATTACAAACTACGCTTGAATTGATGCATTTGTTTCAATTATTTCAAATAAAAGGCGTTCGTATGTTACTTTAAATGAGTTAAAGAGAGAGAGAGAGAGAGAGAGAGAGAGAGAGAGAGAGAGAGAGAGAGAGAGAGAGAGAGAGAGAGAGAGAGAGAGAGAGAGAGAGAGAGAGAGAATTCAATTCAATTCAGTTCTCTCTCTCTCTCTCTCTCTCTCTCTCTCTCTCTCTCTCTCTCTCTCTCTCTCTCTCTCTCTCTCTCTCTCTCTCTCTCTGTCTCTCTCTCTCTCTCTCTCTCTCTCTCTCTCTCTCTCTCTCTCTCTCTCTCTCTCTCTCTCTCTCTCCCATTTAGGACCTGCTTGCTGTCCTTGGAATGGATGGTCATTTTGCAGAATCAGCCTCAATTCAACCCACCAGGCGTCTGCTAATCCTCCCAGATTTGTGTTCGTTAAACATTGTCTAACAACTCTGGCACGCAGAGAGAGAGAGAGAGAGAGAGAGAGAGAGAGAGAGAGAGAGAGAGAGAGAGAGAGAGAGAGAGAGAGAGAGAGAGAGAGAGAGAGAGAGAGAGAGAGAGAGAGAGAGAGAGAGAGAGAGAGAGAGAGAGAGAGAGAGAGAGAGAGAGAGAGAGAGAGAGAGAGAGAGAGAGAGAGAGAGAGAGAGAGAGAGAGATGCTTTCAAAGCTTCGACGCAAGGGTTTCACCATGTTTTGTTTCATACCTGTATCGCCAAAACAAACTCTGTATCGCGAGTTATATGTGTGTGCAAGTGATACTGGAACTACTCTTTGGTCTTATTGATTAATATGCATGTCTTCCAAGACAGTGACGAATTATCCTATTCACGTGAAGTATATTATACTAGTAGAATTCCAGTGCCGCTTACTTTTGGCTCAGATGGTTAAAATGAGCGCAGCAAATAACATCACTATGTAGAAAACAACAACAGCAAAACAGCAAAAACAAACAGAAAGCGTTTAAACTTATGAACGATATCTTTATCATTCAAAAACTCGGGACTGTCCTGGTATACCAGTACCTCCAGGATCGTTCCACTGTCTTTGCATTTAAAAATGTCCCAACGGATTTTCATCACCAGACAGTTGTTTTTCATTCACCACTTGTATCTAACGTTAAGCATCATTATTTTTCCAGGCAGGTCTTCTTTCACTGCTGCAGATTTGATAACAACATCGTAGCCTAATCTGAAGTAAAAGTTAAGAAGCTAGATCACCAGCCGCGCGGCACATTTTCACAGCGCGGCACATTGTCTCTTCCAAACTGAACATTTTTCTTTTGCTCCGGTGACCTTGACCTTTGACCAATGACCTTCAGTTTCGACCTTGGCCTAGATATTCTAACTACCTATCGGCATGGAAAATGTGATCGTTCTAGGTCACTCCGTTCAAGCGTTATCCTTAACAGTCAGGGACGAACAGCCAGACGCTACTGAAAACATTACCAGCTTCGCTTCATGGTTGGCTACAAGACTGAACCCGCACGGGTGCAAAGTTCCCTCGCGCAATTTTGTGGGGTTGGTGTCCGGACGGACGCACGCACGCACACACACGCGCGTCCCCGCACAATCACTCTTTCACACATAATATGCACACACACACACACACACACACACACACACACACACACACACACACACACACACACACACACACACACACACACACACACACACTGTGACACACCCTCCCCCCCACCCCTCGCACACAGTTTCTACTTCTTGTCTAAACGGAGCCACAGGAAGGATTTAAAGGTGCGTGCCAGAGTTGTTAGACAATGTTTAACGAACAGAAATCTGGGAGGATTAGCAGAGGCCTGATGGGTTGAATTGAGGCTGATTCTGCAAAATGACCATCCATTCCAAGGACAGCAAGCAGGACCTAAATGGGAGAGAGAGAGAGAGAGAGAGAGAGAGAGAGAGAGAGAGAGAGAGAGAGAGAGAGAGAGAGAGAGAGAGAGAGAGAGAGAGAGAGAGAGAGAGAGAAAGAGAGAGAGAGAGACGACTTAGAAATGGTTTAATTAAAAAAAGCCATACCCCATATGAATATGCATAGGGGTGATAACAATTTACAAACACTAGCGCAACGCCGAGTACCAGTAACGCCTAGTAACGGTAATGCCTAGCAACGGTAACGCCAAGTACTGAGTACAGCAAATTTGAAGCGATTTGGTTAAGAAACGGTGGAGTTATAAGGCCCCGTTTCCCATTGACGCTGCTCTGAGAGTGATGCGCTCTCCCTAGTAACGGTAACGTCTAGTAACGGTAACGCCAAGTACTGGTAATGCTGAGTACAGCAAATTTGAAACGATTCGGATAAGAAAAGGCGGAGTTATAAGGCCCCGTTTCGCGTTGGCGCTGCTCTGAGAGTGATGCGCTCTCCCTAGTAACGGTAATGCCTAGCAACAGTAACGCCAAGTACTGGTAACGCTGAGTACAGCAAATTTGAAGCGATTCCGTTAAGAAACGGCAGAGTTATAAGGCCCCGTTTCTCGTTGGTGCTGCTCTGAGAGTGATGCACTCTCCCGATTTTCTTCCAATTGCTGCCAGGCTTTGCCCCGGCAACAGGAAGCCTGACAGCAAATTTGACGCGATTCGGTTGAAAACCGTCTGGGTTAGAAGGCCCGTTTTGCATCATGCTGCTGTTATGCGCCTAAGTAATCGATTCGCTTCCAGTTTAGCACATCGATAGTCACCGTCCCCGGGCATCTATCTGCCAAATTCAAAGGCAATCGGCCCAGAAATGCCAGAGATACGGGCGCCGAGAGGTCGGCGGATGCGCGTTTCGCGCATTTGCGCAAATGATACGGCCACCTCGGTTGCCGTTGCCATCGCCCCGTTAGGGCTCACAGCAAATTTGAAGCGATTCGGTCGAAAAAACGGCGGAGTTATAAGGCCCGTTTTGTGTTTCACACAGACACACACACACACAGACACACACACACACAAATGACGCGGCCGCCTCGGTTGCCGTTGCCATCGCCCCGTTAGGGCTCACAGCAAATTTGAAGCGATTCGGTCAAAAAACGGCGGAGTTATAAGGCCCGTTTTGTGTTTCACACAGACACACACACACACAGACACACATACACAACTTTGCCTTTTTACTATATGATGATACAGTCTCGAAGGCAACATCAGTATCAAGAGACAGAGAGAGAGAGAGAGAGAGAGAGAGAGAGAGAGAGAGAGAGAGAGAGAGAGAGAGAGAGAGAGAGAGAGAGAGAGAGAGAGGGTTGAGAGAGAGAGGGGGGGTGGTTGAGAGAGAGAGAGAGGGGGGGGTTGAGAGAGAGGGGGGTGGTGGTTGAGAGAGAGAGGGAGAGAGAGAGAGAGAGAGAGAGAGAGAGAGAGAGAGAGAGAGAGAGAGAGAGAGAGAGAGAGAGAGAGAGAGCGAGAGAGAGAGAGACGGGGTGGTTGAGAGAGAGAGAGAGAGAGAGAGAGAGAGAGAGAGAGAGAGAGAGAGAGAGAGAGAGAGAGAGAGAGAAGAGGGGGGTTGAGAGAGAGGGGGTGGTGGTTGAGAGAGAGATGGAGAGAGAGAGAGAGAGAGAGAGAGAGAGAGAGAGAGAGAGAGAGAGAGAGAGAGAGAGAGAGAGAGGCTGTGATCAAATTAAAATCGGCTTGTATCTATTGGCCAAGGTTCAGGGCTATATATATAGGGACATGACATTGACTGTTTAGAATGTGTGGGGCTTGGTATTGGAAGGCGGAGCCCATCTCTTCCATTCACCTCCCTTTACACCCCCATCCCCCACCCCTTCCGGAAAACAGGTACCCTCTGTGAAGGGGTCATGCGTCCAACTGCAGTCCTACGACTCTCCAACTGTGACGACATCTGTGAGGCATGGGTCTCATGAAATAGACCTGCTACCGTTGTCATGACTACAATGAAGCCTGTCTAGTTCCCTTCACTGTCTTCACGTAGACCCCAATGCACGAGCCAGATGACATGTCTGACAGTGAAGTACAGTAGACCCCAATGCACGAACCAGATGACATGTCTGACAGTGAAGTACAGTAGACCCCAATGCACGAACCAGATGACATGTCTGACAGTGAAGTACAGTAGACCCCAATGCACGAACCAGATGACATGTCTGACAGTGAAGTACAGTAGACCCCAATGCACGAACCAGATGACATGTCTGACAGTGAAGTACAGTAGACCCCAATGCACGAGCCAGATGACATGTCTGACAGTGAAGTACAGTAGACCCCAATGCACGAACCAGATGACATGTCTGACAGTGAAGTACAGTAGACCCCAATGCACGAGCCAGATGACATGTCTGACAGTGAAGTACAGTAGACCCCAATGCACGAACCAGATGACATGTCTGACAGTGAAGTACAGTAGACCCCAATGCACGAGCCAGATGACATGTCTGACAGTGAAGTACAGTAGACCCCAATGCACGAACCAGATGACATGTCTGACAGTGAAGTACAGTAGACCCCAATGCACGAACCAGATGACATGTCTGACAATGAAGAACAGTAGACCCCAATGCACGAACCAGATGACATGTCTGACAGTGAAGTACAGTAGACCCCAATGCACGAACCAGATGACATGTCTGACAGTGAAGTACAGTAGACCCCAATGCACGAACCAGATGACATGTCTGACAGTGAAGTACAGTAGACCCCAATGCACGAACCAGATGACATGTCTGACAATGAAGAACAGTAGACCCCAATGCACGAACCAGATGACATGTCTGGCAGTGAAGTACAGTAGACCCCAATGCACGAACCAGATGACATGTCTGACAGTGAAGTACAGTAGACCCCAATGCACGAACCAGATGACATGTCTGACAGTGAAGTACAGTAGACCCCAATGCACGAACCAGATGACATGTCTGGCAGTGAAGTACAGTAGACCCCAATGCACGAACCAGATGACATGTCTGACAGTGAAGTACAGTAGACCCCAATGCACGAACCAGATGACATGTCTGACAGTGAAGTACAGTAGACCCCAATGCACGAACCAGATGACATGTCTGACAGTGAAGTACAGTAGACCCCAATGCACGAACCAGATGACATGTCTGACAATGAAGAACAGTAGACCCCAATGCACGAACCAGATGACATGTCTGACAGTGAAGTACAGTAGACCCCAATGCACGAACCAGATGACATGTCTGACAGTGAAGTACAGTAGACCCCAATGCACGAACCAGATGACATGTCTGACAGTGAAGTACAGTAGACCCCAATGCACGAACCAGATGACATGTCTGACAATGAAGAACAGTAGACCCCAATGCACGAACCAGATGACATGTCTGGCAGTGAAGTACAGTAGACCCCAATGCACGAACCAGATGACATGTCTGGCAGTGAAGTACAGTAGACCCCAATGCACGAACCAGATGACATGTCTGACAGTGAAGTACAGTAGACCCCAATGCACGAACCAGATGACATGTCTGGCAGTGAAGTACAGTAGACCCCAATGCACGAACCAGATGACATGTCTGACAGTGAAGTACAGTAGACCCCAATGCACGAACCAGATGACATGTCTGACAGTGAAGTACAGTAGACCCCAATGCACGAACCAGATGACATGTCTGACAGTGAAGTACAGGTAGAACATTGTCAGTACATTCCTGTGTGGGGATCGACAAATAATGTAATGAACAACACGAGTTGGATTTCATCAGATTCATGCCTCACAAATGTCGAGGTTGGATAATAATAATAATAATAATAATAATAATAATAATAATAATAATAATAATAATAATAATAGTACATTTATATAGCGCTTTACCTCAATTGAGCCCAAAGCGCTTTACAATCAATTCTTCATCAACAAGTAGATAACACAAATAGTATTCAAGAATGACACAAACCAGCAACAACGCATATACAAAACAACGCTCTCTCTCTCTCTCTCTCTCTCTCTCTCTCTCTCTCTCTCTCTCTCTCTCTCTCTCTCTCTCTCTCTCTCTCTCTCTCTCTCTCTCTCACACACACACACACACACACACACACACACACACACACACACACACACACACACACACACACACACACACACACACACACACACACACACACACACGCGCGCGCGCGCGCGCGCACACAAACACACACACATATTTATCAACACCGACGCATTATTCATCTTTCATTCAGTAAGCCATAGCAACTGCGTTGCACGGACTGACCACATACACCAACACACATACACAAACGTTAGAGAATACACATACAAATACACTCACACACAACATACGCAGGCAGACACACACATACACACACATGCACACATAACCCACAAAACCAAAAAAAACCAGCACTACTACAAGCACACGCGCACGCATGTACGCACACATGTATGCTCACACACATACACAAACACACACACACACACACACACACACACACACACACACACACACACACACACACACACACACAGCACAAACCTCTTATTCAAGGATAGTCGTACTTCTGCAGTTGGACGTGTGGATCGGGCCCATTGACCTGACAGAGTGGAAGAATATGAGTAAAATGTGTCCCCCTCCCTCCCCCCCTCCCCAAGAACGCAACACCAAGATGAATGGGATTCGAACTCTCGACCTGTGTAATTAGTCAGAGCCTTCCGGTTTAATTAAGTTTTATTTAGATCAACTAATGTCTCCAGATTTGATGATTCCACCCCTCCAAGGGGAATCTATACCTGATTGAATTCAGGTAATGAAGGCAACGGAAGGAGACTGGGCTGGGTTCCGCTGTTTCCCATAATGCAGGGTGTTAGTGGTAGACACAATGAACTGTTAATCACATCACCCCTGCTTCAGTTCAATGTGTGACTAATTGTTAGACACTAACTCAAAGCTGTTCTTAGTACATTCTGACGGGTAAAGTTGCTTGATTAAAGTAGTTAATAAATAAATGTGAAATATTAAAAGTTTACAATTGAACACAATTGAACACAATTGTAATGTTTCAGGCCTCCGGCCTATAACATAGGAGGTGCGGTGCACACATAGAAATAAATGACAAGTGTATAATGATTAATATAGGCCTACTAACAGCATTAATCATGAAGGTGGCTAGTTGCTTATCATATAGGAGATGCGAGTTCTTCTCTTTCCCTCAGTGCATATTAATATGTACATTAATATTCGCAAGTAGTTATATTGAAAGTTTATAGATAAAATGATGTTCATTAATAACCCGTTTCGTTATTCAACGACAACCATTAGGGGGAGAGAGAGAGAGAGAGAGAGAGAGAGAGAGAGAGAGAGAGAGAGAGAGAGAGAGAGAGAGAGAGAGAGAGAGAGAGAGAGAGAGAGAGAGAGAGAGAGAGAGAGAGAGAGAGAGAGAGAGAGAGAGAGAGAGAGAGAGAGAGAGAGAGAGAGAGAGAGAGAGAGAGAGAGAGAGAGAGAGAGAGAGATCGCACTGCCACACTGCAAGCACAAAGCAATACTTTCTACAGTCACTCCATCACTCTCTCGATTATTTTTTCAGGAGAAAATGCCTTCAAATGTCCGTTACTGTAGTGTAGGCCTAATCATTGGCCATACTTGCTCCTTACAACACCAGACAACTAGACAACTAGTGTGTGTGTGTGTGTGTGTGTGTGTGTGTGTGTGTGTGTGTGTGTGTGTGTGTGTGTGTGTGTGTGGTGTGTTATTTGAAGCCCATTTTAGTATTTAGTAGAGTTACTCCAACGGCCCTCACTTGCCTTTCTCTCGACATCAGTCTGTTTATCCATCTATCTCTCTGCATTTCTCAGTAAATAGCAACGCCCACGCACACTAGGCAAAGCAAAAAACAACAAAAAACAAAACCCATGACAACAATCGCAAAGTGTGAAAACAAGCTTTCCAAATCCCGTGCCGTCGAGTTGTGTTTTAAGTTGTTTCGCAAGTGAAATGATTACGTTGCCATAACCTTTAAAAATCTGTCAAAAACACAACCTTTAAAAACATGTAAATCGCGAGGAGAAAACAAGTACTCAGCATGAAAGAAATAATCAATGCAAAGAAGAGTTTGTTTTCCCCCTAAAAGTTTTCACGTGTTCATTATTGTTAACATATTTTTGTTGTAAGCGTAGTTCATTTTAAAGGAGGGGAAAAAAACATGGAACAAAAAGGAATGACACGCAACATAAGGTTTTGTTTTGTTTTTGAATGCGTAACTGGCTTGGTTTGATTTTAGACACCTAACGTAAGCGAACAAATGCGAGTCTGTTCTGGTGCTTATTTGCATATTTGTGTATGCAGCCATTAGCATAGCTTGTACACGCGCACACACGCGCATTCACACGCGCACACACGCACACACACTCGCACTCACAGACACATACTCGCACATCTTTAGTTCCTTCGTTTTTTGTGTTTGTTGCGGATGGCTTGATGAAAACATGTATATTATTTGCTTATTCAATGTTCCATCTGGAAATAAAAATTTGACTTGACTTGAGTTGACACACTTTCTCCCTAGCCGAACACAATCTCCTCTTACAAGATACATAGATCTGCTGGGAGCGAGCACAAAGAAAACACAAAGGGTCTGGTGCGCGCGCGCGCGCGCGCGCGTGTGTGTGTGTGTGTGTGTGTGTGTGATTATGTGTGTATGCGTGCGTGCGTGTGCGTGTGTTCCCAGTCTTTGGAAATGTATCACAACAAAATTGGAAGAGAAAGCGCGCGCGCACACTCGTAAGACAGAGCGAGAGAGAGAGAGAGAGAGAGAGAGAGAGAGAGAGAGAGAGAGAGAGAGAGAGAGAGAGAGAGAGAGAGAGAGAGAGAGAGAGAGAGAGAGAGAGAGAGAGAGAGAGAGAGAGAGAGAGAGAGAGAGAGAGAGAGAGAGAGAGAGAGAGAGAGAGAGAGAGAGAGAGAGAGAGAGAGACAGGGACAGAGGGACAGAGAAACAGAGAGACGGAGGAAGACAATAGGAGAAACAGAGAGAGAGAGAGAAAGAAGAGTAAGGGGCATGGCAGAGAGATGGTTGGAAGGGAAGACACAGGACAAACAAAGAGACAGCAACACGGAGATATAATAGAGAATGTTTAAAAAGGAGGCGACGCAGGGGGTTAAAGGAAGAATGAGAAAAAGGAAAGAAATGATAGACAGAAAGAAAGAAGAATGAACATGTCCCAACTGGCCCAAATGATGATACCAGGAAGCCAGAGAACCCCATGGGGTCTGGAACCACATTTGTTTTGGCCTGAACAAAATGAGGAGGGTTGCCACAAGTGGAGCGCAATGGAAGGGATAGGAACGTGTTGTCAACTGAACATGAATAGCAGGAGAAAACATGGAAGATGTAATAATAGCAAAGTAACAGATCTTAAATAGATGAGTAAATAAAAGGAAATACTTGCAAGAAGTGTAAGACAATGGAAGGAGGAAACAAAACACAAAGAAGGAAACGAAAGAAGGGATAAGAGTATATACACAGAAAAAGTGTTATAACCTAAACGTGAACAGCAGGGGGTAAGCATGGAAGTAAAATAGCAAACTAACATATCTTAAATAGATGATAAACAATGAGATAAATGGAAAGAATGAAAGAAAAAAAGTTTACAAAAAAGAAAGAAAACTGACGAAATGAAAAATAGGTAAGAAAATGTTTTAAAATCAATGAGAAAAAAAAAATATATAGGTTTGATGGCAAACAAATAGAGATACTCCTAACGAATAAATGATTGAATAAAATTAAACAAACAAATAAATAAATAAATAAATAAATAAATAAATTTATGTTTGTTGAGGTGAAACACAAAATCAGCATA
>CM065703.1:26166240-26171240 GCA_017654935.2 Phymorhynchus buccinoides
ATTCGTTTATATCTTTATGCGTTTAAAAATGTAAATCAAATATTCCTGGGTCAAAACAAAATTTAACAAATTGGATTATTTAACATTTTGTGAGTATTTGTGTTCTTTCAGCTCTGTGTGTGTGTGTGTGTGTGTGTGTGTGTGTGTGTGTGTGTGTGTGTGTGTGTGTGTGTGTGTGTGTGTGTATGTGCGCGCGCGCGTGTGTGCGTTCGCGCGGTGTGCGTGCGTGCGTGCGTGTTTACTCCTTACACTCTCTGAAGCATTTAATTAAAGAACATCGTTTGGTTTAGCACAAACAGGCAAACACCGGGAAAACCCGTTTTTGAAGGGTGCAAAACTTCCCAAATCGGTAATGTTAGAGAGGAGTTAAAGGGTGAGTTTAATGTCAGAAAGAATGACGTTGATGACAAAAAGCAAAGAAAAGTGCAACATATAGAAAGAAAGAAACAAAAGGAACAAAGCAGGTAAAATGAAAAGAGGAAAGCAAGATTAGAAAGATAAAATGAGTGATAGAAAGATAAAGAAAGCAAGATTAGAAAGATAAAATGAGTGATAGAAAGATAAAGAAAGCAAGATTAGAAAGATAAAATGAGTGATAGAAAGATAAAGAAAGCAAGATTAGAAAGATAAAATGAGTGATAGAAAGATAAAGAAAGCAAGATTAGAAAGATAAAATGAGTGATAGAAAGATAAAGAAAGCAAGATTAGAAAGATAAAATGAGTGATAGAAAGATAAAGAAAGCAAGATTAGAAAGATAAAATGAGTGATAGAAAGATAAAGAAAGCAAGATTAGAAAGATAAAATGAGTGATAGAAAGATAAAGAAAGCAAGATTAGAAAGATAAAATGAGTGATAGAAAGATAAAGAAAGCAAGATTAGAAAGATAAAATGAGTGATAGAAAGATAAAGAAAGCAAGATTAGAAAGATAAAATGAGTGATAGAAAGATAAAGAAAGCAAGATTAGAAAGATAAAATGAGTGATAGAAAGATAAAGAAAGCAAGATTAGAAAGATAAAATGAGTGATAGAAAGATAAAGAAAGCAAGATTAGAAAGATAAAATGAGTGATAGAAAGATAAAGAAAGCAAGATTAGAAAGATAAAATGAGTGATAGAAAGATAAAGAAAGCAAGATTAGAAAGATAAAATGAGTGATAGAAAGATAAAGAAAGCAAGATTAGAAAGATAAAATGAGTGATAGAAAGATAAAGAAAGCAAGATTAGAAAGATAAAATGAGTGATAGAAAGATAAAGAAAGCAAGATTAGAAAGATAAAATGAGTGATAGAAAGATAAAGAAAGCAAGATTAGAAAGATAAAATGAGTGATAGAAAGATAAAGAAAGCAAGATTAGAAAGATAAAATGAGTGATAGAAAGATAAAGAAAGCAAGATTAGAAAGATAAAATGAGTGATAGAAAGATAAAGAAAGCAAGATTAGAAAGATAAAATGAGTGATAGAAAGATAAAGAAAGCAAGATTAGAAAGATAAAATGAGTGATAGAAAGATAAAGAAAGCAAGATTAGAAAGATAAAATGAGTGATAGAGAGATAAAGAAAGCAAGATTAGAAAGATAAAATGAGTGATAGAAAGATAAAGAAAGCAAGATTAGAAAGATAAAATGAGTGATAGAAGATAAAGAAAGCAAGATTAGAAAGATAAAATGAGTGAGAGAAAGATAAAGAAAGCAAGATTAGAAAGATAAAATGAATGATAGAAAGATAAAGAAAGCAAGATTAGAAAGATAAAATGAGTGATAGAAAGATAAAGAAAGCAAGATTAGAAAGATAAAATGAGTGATAGAAAGATAAAGAAAGCAAGATTAGAAAGATAAAATGAGTGATAGAAAGATAAAGAAAGCAAGATTAGAAAGATAAAATGAGTGATAGAAAGATAAAGAAAGCAAGATTAGAAAGATAAAATGAGTGATAGAAAGATAAAGAAAGCAAGATTAGAAAGATAAAATGAGTGATAGAGAGATAAAGAAAGCAAGATTAGAAAGATAAAATGAGTGATAGAAAGATAAAGAAAGCAAGATTAGAAAGATAAAATGAGTGATAGAGAGATAAAGAAAGCAAGATTAGAAAGATAAAATGAGTGATAGAAAGATAAAGAAAGCAAGATTAGAAAGATAAAATGAATGATAGAAAGATAAAGAAAGCAAGATTAGAAAGATAAAATGAGTGATAGAAAGATAAAGAAAGCAAGATTAGAAAGATAAAATGAGTGATAGAAAGATAAAGAAAGCAAGATTAGAAAGATAAAATGAGTGATAGAAAGATAAAGAAAGCAAGATTAGAAAGATAAAATGAGTGATAGAAAGATAAAGAAAGCAAGATTAGAAAGATAAAATGAGTGATAGAAAGATAAAGAAAGCAAGATTAGAAAGATAAAATGAGTGATAGAGAGATAAAGAAAGCAAGATTAGAAAGATAAAATGAGTGATAGAAAGATAAAGAAAGCAAGATTAGAAAGATAAAATGAGTGATAGAGAGATAAAGAAAGCAAGATTAGAAAGATAAAATGAGTGATAGAAAGATAAAGAAAGCAAGATTAGAAAGATAAAATGAATGATAGAAAGATAAAGAAAGCAAGATTAGAAAGATAAAATGAATGATAGAAAGATAAAGAAAGCAAGATTAGAAAGATAAAATGAGTGAGAGAAAGATAAAGAAAGCAAGATTAGAAAGATAAAATGAGTGATAGAAAGATAAAGAAAGCAAGATTAGAAAGATAAAATGAGTGATAGAAAGATAAAGAAAGCAAGATTAGAAAGATAAAATGAGTGATAGAAAGATAAAGAAAGCAAGATTAGAAAGATAAAATGAGTGATAGAAAGATAAAGAAAGCAAGATTAGAAAGATAAAATGAGTGATAGAGAGATAAAGAAAGCAAGATTAGAAAGATAAAATGAGTGAGAGAAAGATAAAGAAAGCAAGATTAGAAAGATAAAATGAGTGATAGAAAGATAAAGAAAGCAAGATTAGAAAGATAAAATGAGTGATAGAAAGATAAAGAAAGCAAGATTAGAAAGATAAAATGAGTGATAGAAAGATAAAGAAAGCAAGATTAGAAAGATAAAATGAGTGATAGAAAGATAAAGAAAGCAAGATTAGAAAGATAAAATGAGTGATAGAAAGATAAAGAAAGCAAGATTAGAAAGATAAAATGAGTGATAGAAAGATAAAGAAAGCAAGATTAGAAAGATAAAATGAGTGATAGAAAGATAAAGAAAGCAAGATTAGAAAGATAAAATGAGTGATAGAAAGATAAAGAAAGCAAGATTAGAAAGATAAAATGAGTGATAGAAAGATAAAGAAAGCAAGATTAGAAAGATAAAATGAGTGATAGAAAGATAAAGAAAGCAAGATTAGAAAGATAAAATGAGTGATAGAGAGATAAAGAAAGCAAGATTAGAAAGATAAAATGAGTGATAGAAAGATAAAGAAAGCAAGATTAGAAAGATAAAATGAATGATAGAAAGATAAAGAAAGCAAGATTAGAAAGATAAAATGAGTGATAGAAAGATAAAGAAAGCAAGATTAGAAAGATAAAATGAGTGATAGAAAGATAAAGAAAGCAAGATTAGAAAGATAAAATGAGATGATAGAAAGATAAAGAAAGCAAGATTAGAAAGATAAAATGAGTGATAGAAAGATAAAGAAAGCAAGATTAGAAAGATAAAATGAGTGATAGAAAGATAAAGAAAGCAAGATTAGAAAGATAAAATGAGTGATAGAAAGATAAAGAAAGCAAGATTAGAAAGATAAAATGAGTGATAGAAAGATAAAGAAAGCAAGATTAGAAAGATAAAATGAGTGATAGAAAGATAAAGAAAGCAAGATTAGAAAGATAAAATGAGTGATAGAAAGATAAAGAAAGCAAGATTAGAAAGATAAAATGAGTGATAGAAAGATAAAGAAAGCAAGATTAGAAAGATAAAATGAGTGATAGAAAGATAAAGAAAGCAAGATTAGAAAGATAAAATGAGTGATAGAAAGATAAAGAAAGCAAGATTAGAAAGATAAAATGAGTGATAGAAAGATAAAGAAAGCAAGATTAGAAAGATAAAATGAGTGATAGAAAGATAAAGAAAGCAAGATTAGAAAGATAAAATGAGTGATAGAAAGATAAAGAAAGCAAGATTAGAAAGATAAAATGAGTGATAGAAAGATAAAGAAAGCAAGATTAGAAAGATAAAATGAGTGATAGAAAGATAAAGAAAGCAAGATTAGAAAGATAAAATGAGTGATAGAAAGATAAAGAAAGCAAGATTAGAAAGATAAAATGAGTGATAGAAAGATAAAGAAAGCAAGATTAGAAAGATAAAATGAGTGATAGAAAGATAAAGAAAGCAAGATTAGAAAGATAAAATGAATGATAGAAAGATAAAGAAAGCAAGATTAGAAAGATAAAATGAGTGATAGAAAGATAAAGAAAGCAAGATTAGAAAGATAAAATGAGTGATAGAAAGATAAAGAAAGCAAGATTAGAAAGATAAAATGAGTGATAGAAAGATAAAGAAAGCAAGATTAGAAAGATAAAATGAGTGATAGAAAGATAAAGAAAGCAAGATTAGAAAGATAAAATGAGTGATAGAAAGATAAAGAAAGCAAGATTAGAAAGATAAAATGAGTGATAGAAAGATAAAGAAAGCAAGATTAGAAAGATAAAATGAGTGATAGAAAGATAAAGAAAGCAAGATTAGAAAGATAAAATGAGTGATAGAAAGATAAAGAAAGCAAGATTAGAAAGATAAAATGAGTGATAGAAAGATAAAGAAAGCAAGATTAGAAAGATAAAATGAGTGATAGAAAGATAAAGAAAGCAAGATTAGAAAGATAAAATGAGTGATAGAAAGATAAAGAAAGCAAGATTAGAAAGATAAAATGAGTGATAGAAAGATAAAGAAAGCAAGATTAGAAAGATAAAATGAGTGATAGAAAGATAAAGAAAGCAAGATTAGAAAGATAAAATGAGTGATAGAAAGATAAAGAAAGC
>CM065703.1:26176240-26178740 GCA_017654935.2 Phymorhynchus buccinoides
GGATGGGATAAGAGTATGTGGAAACACATCCGCTTATTTAGAGAGAGAGAGAGAGAGAGAGAGAGAGAGAGAGAGAGAGAGAGAGAGAGAGAGAGAGAGAGAGAGAGAGAGAGAGAGAGAGAGAGAGAGAGAGAGAGAGAGAGAGAGAGAGAGTTGTGAAGAAAAAGTGGATGTGGTTGAAAAAAACGGACAGACTTTATGTGTGAATTCAAAGCACCAGCCAGTGTTTGGCTTTTCCTTCTAGGTCACTGTCGTGTGCTTTCAGTCAGGTTTTGTGCAAAGCTAATCCGGCTGATGGTTTGAGCGAGCGCTTCTATCCACCCGTCTGTGTGTCTACCTGCAGAACTGTCAGTCTGTTTGTCTGTCTCACGAAACCTGTTGCATTCTCTTAGTGCATATGTGTGTGTGTGTGTGTGTGTGTGTGTGTGTGTGTGTGTGTGTGTGTGTGTGTGTGTGTGTGTGTGTGTGTGTGTGTGTGTGTGTGTGTGTGTGTGTGTGTGTGTGTGTGTGTGAGAATAAATGAGTGTGAGCGCGCGCTTGTATGCATATGTGTATGCGTGTATCAATTTATGCATATTAAGCTTACGTTATTGTAAGAACGCACATGTGCAAGACAGTTTGAGAGAGAGAGAGAGAGAGAGAGAGAGAGAGAGAGAGAGAGAGAGAGAGAGAGAGAGAGAGAGAGAGAGAGAGAGAGAGAGAGAGAGAGAGAGAGAGAGAGAGAAACTTGACTTGAAAACTTTAACTTTATTTTTCAAGGATAAAGATTTGAGGCAACGCCTAGTCTTCCAATCTGCCCTTGTTAAGAGAGAGAGAGAGAGAGAGAGAGAGAGAGAGAGAGAGAGAGAGAGAGAGAGAGAGAGAGAGAGAGAGAGAGAGAGAGAGAGAGAGAGAGAGAGAGAGAGAGAGAGAGAGAGAGAGAGAGAGAGAGAGAGAGAGAGAGAGAGAGAGAGAGAGAGAGAGAGAGAGAGAGAGAGAGAGACAAACAGACAGAGACAGACAGACAGACAGAGGGCTTCACGTGTGTAAGCCTATTGTACGTGCGTGCGTGTGAGCATGCAGTATGTGCCCTATTTTCTTTCTCAAAGCAGCAGACTCAGTCCTAAGGTTGTCATCCCTTGTGTATGTTCCAGGTTCGTGGACCCCATGTCAGCACACCAGCTGCGGCCCGGGGGGACATCAGGAGAGGGGTGTGCATTGTGAGACCAGCTCAGGTCATCAACAGGTGGACGACACCCTCTGTCCACTCCACGCCCGGCCCCCGGACACCCGGAGCTGCCACAAACCCTGCGCACTACGTTTGAAGCATACACACGAGAGTCACGCGGAGGAGTCATTCAATCGCTTGCAAACTTCATCATCACGTAGTATGAGTTTGCTACGTTTGAAACGTAAATACGAAGAAAAACTCGTCATGACTCCGGCAGAAGAAGACTCATCCAACAACCTTAACTTGGAAACTTCATTACCATCATCACCTCATAGCTTGAGTAAACGCTTCGCGAATCGTGGATCCAGAACATCTAAAGGAAACAGCGAGTCCCAGGGTCCTGCCTCTGATAAATCCAAACGTGAAGCCAATGATTTACAAAACTCTGATGCAAATCCCGGTGGGCCAGAAAACACCAGGGAAACTACTGTAGGGGAGAAATCGGACCATGGTCAAGAAAGAGAATCCTCACCGGAGTCTGCAAACCGTGTTAGTTTGGGTGGTCATCGTGAAGAGGGCGTGGCTGACCCGTCTTTCATGTTGCACGTGCACAGGGACGTGGAGAGAGGGGTCCGTGCGCGTGACGTAGAATGGGTCGTGTCCCCTTGGAGCGACTGTCACCAACAGCCTGGCGCAACTTCCTGCGGCAGAAACAGCGGCGTCCGTCGCCGTGACGTCATCTGCGAAAGGCGCGACAGACGGGAGCACGTGGACACCTACCTTTGCGCTAGCGTGAAACCCAAACCTTCCAGCTCGGAACCTTGCGCTGTGCGGTGCAAGCGAGACTGTGTCGTCACGCCCTTCACGCCGTGGTCGGAGTGTGACGTCATGTGTCAGCTGACCAATCGCACGCGCACGAGACGGATCGTGGTGCCCCCTAACCGCGACGGTAAAGAGTGCCCGCCCTTTTCGGAAATGTCGCCCTGCGACAAGTGTGCGCAAGCTTTAACGTACCGCCTAGGGGAATGGGGCCCGTGTAAACTGAGGAGGACTGAGAGGGGTTCCGGTTCTGGTTCCGGTTCTGGTTCCGGTTCTGGTTCCGGTTCCAGCGGATCTGACGTCACCACCACATCGCATCTGATTGGTTACCAGAGTCGCAAGGTGGCTTGCTTGAACAGCAAAGGAATCGTCACTGCTTTAAGGTAAGCCTCCATAACGTTGACAAAAGTATTACATTGTATATGCCAATACTGCAATGCGGGTGTGTGTGTGTGTGGGGGGGTGGGGGGGGTGGGGGGGTGCGGGGATGGGAGGGGCAACACTCATAACTATCCGCTTTACTACTACAAC
>CM065703.1:26183740-26193740 GCA_017654935.2 Phymorhynchus buccinoides
CTCTACAGCCTAAGGAGGACGCTATAATGGAAAGCTAAGCTATCTAGGCTCTACAGCCTAAGGAGGACGCTATAATGGAAAGCTAAGCTATCTAGGCTCTACAGCCCAAGGAGGACGCTATAATGGAAAGCTAAGCTATCTAGGCTCTACAGCCTAAGGAGGACGCTATAATGGAAAGCTAAGCTATCTAGGCTCTACAGCCTAAGGAGGACGCTATAATGGAAAGCTAAGCTATCTAGGCTCTACAGCCTAAGGAGGACGCTATAATGGAAAGCTAAGCTATCTAGGCTCTACAGCCTAAGGAGGACGCTATAATGGAAAGCTAAGCTATCTAGGCTCTACAGCCTAAGGAGGACGCTATAATGGAAAGCTAAGCTATCTAGGCTCTACAGCCTAAGGAGGACGCTATAATGGAAAGCTAAGCTATCTAGGCTCTACAGCCTAAGGAGGACGCTATAATGGAAAGCTAAGCTATCTAGGCTCTACAGCCTAAGGAGGACGCTATAATGGAAAGCTAAGCTATCTAGGCTCTACAGCCTAAGGAGGACGCTATAATGGAAAGCTAAGCTATCTAGGCTCTACAGCCTAAGGAGGACGCTATAATGGAAAGCTAAGCTATCTAGGCTCTACAGCCTAAGGAGGACGCTATAATGGAAAGCTAAGCTATCTAGGCTCTACAGCCTAAGGAGGACGCTATAATGGAAAGCTAAGCTATCTAGGCTCTACAGCCTAAGGAGGACGCTATAATGGAAAGCTAAGCTATCTAGGCTCTACAGCCTAAGGAGGACGCTATAATGGAAAGCTAAGCTATCTAGGCTCTACAGCCTAAGGAGGACGCTATAATGGAAAGCTAAGCTATCTAGGCTCTACAGCCTAAGGAGGACGCTATAATGGAAAGCTAAGCTATCTAGGCTCTACAGCCTAAGGAGGACGCTATAATGGAAAGCTAAGCTATCTAGGCTCTACAGCCTAAGGAGGACGCTATAATGGAAAGCTAAGCTATCTAGGCTCTACAGCCTAAGGAGGACGCTATAATGGAAAGCTAAGCTATCTAGGCTCTACAGCCTAAGGAGGACGCTATAATGGAAAGCTAAGCTATCTAGGCTCTACAGCCTAAGGAGGACGCTATAATGGAAAGCTAAGCTATCTAGGCTCTACAGCCTAAGGAGGACGCTATAATGGAAAGCTAAGCTATCTAGGCTCTACAGCCTAAGGAGGACGCTATAATGGAAAGCTAAGCTATCTAGGCTCTACAGCCTAAGGAGGACGCTATAATGGAAAGCTAAGCTATCTAGGCTCTACAGCCCAAGGAGGACGCTATAATGGAAAGCTAAGCTATCTAGGCTCTACAGCCCAAGGAGGACGCTATAATGGAAAGCTAAGCTATCTAGGCTCTACAGCCTAAGGAGGACGCTATAATGGAAAGCTAAGCTATCTAGGCTCTACAGCCTAAGGAGGACGCTATAATGGAAAGCTAAGCTATCTAGGCTCTACAGCCTAAGGAGGACGCTATAATGGAAAGCTAAGCTATCTAGGCTCTACAGCCTAAGGAGGACGCTATAATGGAAAGCTAAGCTATCTAGGCTCTACAGCCTAAGGAGGACGCTATAATGGAAAGCTAAGCTATCTAGGCTCTACAGCCTAAGGAGGACGCTATAATGGAAAGCTAAGCTATCTAGGCTCTACAGCCTAAGGAGGACGCTATAATGGAAAGCTAAGCTATCTAGGCTCTACAGCCTAAGGAGGACGCTATAATGGAAAGCTAAGCTATCTAGGCTCTACAGCCTAAGGAGGACGCTATAATGGAAAGCTAAGCTATCTAGGCTCTACAGCCTAAGGAGGACGCTATAATGGAAAGCTAAGCTATCTAGGCTCTACAGCCTAAGGAGGACGCTATAATGGAAAGCTAAGCTATCTAGGCTCTACAGCCTAAGGAGGACGCTATAATGGAAAGCTAAGCTATCTAGGCTCTACAGCCTAAGGAGGACGCTATAATGGAAAGCTAAGCTATCTAGGCTCTACAGCCTAAGGAGGACGCTATAATGGAAAGCTAAGCTATCTAGGCTCTACAGCCTAAGGAGGACGCTATAATGGAAAGCTAAGCTATCTAGGCTCTACAGCCTAAGGAGGACGCTATAATGGAAAGCTAAGCTATCTAGGCTCTACAGCCTAAGGAGGACGCTATAATGGAAAGCTAAGCTATCTAGGCTCTACAGCCTAAGGAGGACGCTATAATGGAAAGCTAAGCTATCTAGGCTCTACAGCCTAAGGAGGACGCTATAATGGAAAGCTAAGCTATCTAGGCTCTACAGCCTAAGGAGGACGCTATAATGGAAAGCTAAGCTATCTAGGCTCTACAGCCTAAGGAGGACGCTATAATGGAAAGCTAAGCTATCTAGGCTCTACAGCCTAAGGAGGACGCTATAATGGAAAGCTAAGCTATCTAGGCTCTACAGCCTAAGGAGGACGCTATAATGGAAAGCTAAGCTATCTAGGCTCTACAGCCTAAGGAGGACGCTATAATGGAAAGCTAAGCTATCTAGGCTCTACAGCCTAAGGAGGACGCTATAATGGAAAGCTAAGCTATCTAGGCTCTACAGCCTAAGGAGGACGCTATAATGGAAAGCTAAGCTATCTAGGCTCTACAGCCTAAGGAGGACGCTATAATGGAAAGCTAAGCTATCTAGGCTCTACAGCCTAAGGAGGACGCTATAATGGAAAGCTAAGCTATCTAGGCTCTACAGCCTAAGGAGGACGCTATAATGGAAAGCTAAGCTATCTAGGCTCTACAGCCTAAGGAGGACGCTATAATGGAAAGCTAAGCTATCTAGGCTCTACAGCCTAAGGAGGACGCTATAATGGAAAGCTAAGCTATCTAGGCTCTACAGCCTAAGGAGGACGCTATAATGGAAAGCTAAGCTATCTAGGCTCTACAGCCTAAGGAGGACGCTATAATGGAAAGCTAAGCTATCTAGGCTCTACAGCCTAAGGAGGACGCTATAATGGAAAGCTAAGCTATCTAGGCTCTACAGCCTAAGGAGGACGCTATAATGGAAAGCTAAGCTATCTAGGCTCTACAGCCTAAGGAGGACGCTATAATGGAAAGCTAAGCTATCTAGGCTCTACAGCCTAAGGAGGACGCTATAATGGAAAGCTAAGCTATCTAGGCTCTACAGCCTAAGGAGGACGCTATAGGCTCTACAGCCTAAGGAGGACGCTATAATGGAAAGCTAAGCTATCTAGGCTCTACAGCCTAAGGAGGACGCTATAATGGAAAGCTAAGCTATCTAGGCTCTACAGCCTAAGGAGGACGCTATAATGGAAAGCTAAGCTATCTAGGCTCTACAGCCTAAGGAGGACGCTATAATGGAAAGCTAAGCTATCTAGGCTCTACAGCCTAAGGAGGACGCTATAATGGAAAGCTAAGCTATCTAGGCTCTACAGCCTAAGGAGGACGCTATAATGGAAAGCTAAGCTATCTAGGCTCTACAGCCTAAGGAGGACGCTATAATGGAAAGCTAAGCTATCTAGGCTCTACAGCCTAAGGAGGACGCTATAATGGAAAGCTAAGCTATCTAGGCTCTACAGCCTAAGGAGGACGCTATAATGGAAAGCTAAGCTATCTAGGCTCTACAGCCTAAGGAGGACGCTATAATGGAAAGCTAAGCTATCTAGGCTCTACAGCCTAAGGAGGACGCTATAATGGAAAGCTAAGCTATCTAGGCTCTACAGAGCTAAGGAGGACGCTACAGCCTAAGGAGGACGCTATAATGGAAAGCTAAGCTATCTAGGCTCTACAGCCTAAGGAGGACGCTATAATGGAAAGCTAAGCTATCTAGGCTCTACAGCCTAAGGAGGACGCTATAATGGAAAGCTAAGCTATCTAGGCTCTACAGCCTAAGGAGGACGCTATAATGGAAAGCTAAGCTATCTAGGCTCTACAGCCTAAGGAGGACGCTATAATGGAAAGCTAAGCTATCTAGGCTCTACATCCTAAGGAGGACGCTATAATGGAAAGCTAAGCTATCTAGGCTCTACAGCCTAAGGAGGACGCTATAATGGAAAGCTAAGCTATCTAGGCTCTACAGCCCAAGGAGGACGCTATAATGGAAAGCTAAGCTATCTAGGCTCTACAGCCTAAGGAGGACGCTATAATGGAAAGCTAAGCTATCTAGGCTCTACAGCCTAAGGAGGACGCTATAATGGAAAGCTAAGCTATCTAGGCTCTACAGCCTAAGGAGGACGCTATAATGGAAAGCTAAGCTATCTAGGCTCTACAGCCTAAGGAGGACGCTATAATGGAAAGCTAAGCTATCTAGGCTCTACAGCCTAAGGAGGACGCTATAATGGAAAGCTAAGCTATCTAGGCTCTACAGCCTAAGGAGGACGCTATAATGGAAAGCTAAGCTATCTAGGCTCTACAGCCTAAGGAGGACGCTATAATGGAAAGCTAAGCTATCTAGGCTCTACAGCCTAAGGAGGACGCTATAATGGAAAGCTAAGCTATCTAGGCTCTACAGCCTAAGGAGGACGCTATAATGGAAAGCTAAGCTATCTAGGCTCTACAGCCTAAGGAGGACGCTATAATGGAAAGCTAAGCTATCTAGGCTCTACAGCCTAAGGAGGACGCTATAATGGAAAGCTAAGCTATCTAGGCTCTACAGCCTAAGGAGGACGCTATAATGGAAAGCTAAGCTATCTAGGCTCTACAGCCTAAGGAGGACGCTATAATGGAAAGCTAAGCTATCTAGGCTCTACAGCCTAAGGAGGACGCTATAATGGAAAGCTAAGCTATCTAGGCTCTACAGCCTAAGGAGGACGCTATAATGGAAAGCTAAGCTATCTAGGCTCTACAGCCTAAGGAGGACGCTATAATGGAAAGCTAAGCTATCTAGGCTCTACAGCCTAAGGAGGACGCTATAATGGAAAGCTAAGCTATCTAGGCTCTACAGCCTAAGGAGGACGCTATAATGGAAAGCTAAGCTATCTAGGCTCTACAGCCTAAGGAGGACGCTATAATGGAAAGCTAAGCTATCTAGGCTCTACAGCCTAAGGAGGACGCTATAATGGAAAGCTAAGCTATCTAGGCTCTACAGCCTAAGGAGGACGCTATAATGGAAAGCTAAGCTATCTAGGCTCTACAGCCTAAGGAGGACGCTATAATGGAAAGCTAAGCTATCTAGGCTCTACAGCCTAAGGAGGACGCTATAATGGAAAGCTAAGCTATCTAGGCTCTACAGCCTAAGGAGGACGCTATAATGGAAAGCTAAGCTATCTAGGCTCTACAGCCTAAGGAGGACGCTATAATGGAAAGCTAAGCTATCTAGGCTCTACAGCCTAAGGAGGACGCTATAATGGAAAGCTAAGCTATCTAGGCTCTACATCCTAAGGAGGACGCTATAATGGAAAGCTAAGCTATCTAGGCTCTACAGCCTAAGGAGGACGCTATAATGGAAAGCTAAGCTATCTAGGCTCTACAGCCTAAGGAGGACGCTATAATGGAAAGCTAAGCTATCTAGGCTCTACAGCCTAAGGAGGACGCTATTATGGAAAGCTAAGCTATCTAGGCTCTACAGCCTAAGGAGGACGCTATAATGGAAAGCTAAGCTATCTAGGCTCTACAGCCTAAGGAGGACGCTATAATGGAAAGCTAAGCTATCTAGGCTCTACAGCCTAAGGAGGACGCTATAATGGAAAGCTAAGCTATCTAGGCTCTACAGCCTAAGGAGGACGCTATAATGGAAAGCTAAGCTATCTAGGCTCTACAGCCTAAGGAGGACGCTATAATGGAAAGCTAAGCTATCTAGGCTCTACAGCCTAAGGAGGACGCTATAATGGAAAGCTAAGCTATCTAGGCTCTACAGCCTAAGGAGGACGCTATAATGGAAAGCTAAGCTATCTAGGCTCTACAGCCTAAGGAGGACGCTATAATGGAAAGCTAAGCTATCTAGGCTCTACAGCCTAAGGAGGACGCTATAATGGAAAGCTAAGCTATCTAGGCTCTACAGCCTAAGGAGGACGCTATAATGGAAAGCTAAGCTATCTAGGCTCTACAGCCTAAGGAGGACGCTATAATGGAAAGCTAAGCTATCTAGGCTCTACAGCCTAAGGAGGACGCTATAATGGAAAGCTAAGCTATCTAGGCTCTACAGCCTAAGGAGGACGCTATAATGGAAAGCTAAGCTATCTAGGCTCTACAGCCTAAGGAGGACGCTATAATGGAAAGCTAAGCTATCTAGGCTCTACAGCCTAAGGAGGACGCTATAATGGAAAGCTAAGCTATCTAGGCTCTACAGCCTAAGGAGGACGCTATAATGGAAAGCTAAGCTATCTAGGCTCTACAGCCTAAGGAGGACGCTATAATGGAAAGCTAAGCTATCTAGGCTCTACAGCCTAAGGAGGACGCTATAATGGAAAGCTAAGCTATCTAGGCTCTACAGCCTAAGGAGGACGCTATGATGGAAAGCTAAGCTATCTAGGCTCTACAGCCCAAGGAGGACGCTATAATGGAAAGCTAAGCTATCTAGGCTCTACAGCCTAAGGAGGACGCTATAATGGAAAGCTAAGCTATCTAGGCTCTACAGCCTAAGGAGGACGCTATAATGGAAAGCTAAGCTATCTAGGCTCTACAGCCTAAGGAGGACGCTATAATGGAAAGCTAAGCTATCTAGGCTCTACAGCCCAAGGAGGACGCTATAATGGAAAGCTAAGCTATCTAGGCTCTACAGCCTAAGGAGGACGCTATAATGGAAAGCTAAGCTATCTAGGCTCTACATCCTAAGGAGGACGCTATAATGGAAAGCTAAGCTATCTAGGCTCTACAGCCTAAGGAGGACGCTATAATGGAAAGCTAAGCTATCTAGGCTCTACAGCCTAAGGAGGACGCTATGATGGAAAGCTAAGCTATCTAGGCTCTACAGCCTAAGGAGGACGCTATAATGGAAAGCTAAGCTATCTAGGCTCTACAGCCTAAGGAGGACGCTATAATGGAAAGCTAAGCTATCTAGGCTCTACAGCCTAAGGAGGACGCTATAATGGCTTTTCTTTCACACTGAGCTCATTGTTCCCCTTTATTAACCCCTTGACGGCCACCAAAGTAGTACGTACTGACCTGATGACATCACTGATGAAGAGGAATAACCCTGACATGCTGGCCTTTTGCTCAAGGGGTCCATATCCCCAGACCATTTTTTCCAGATTGGCTCTATCAGTTGTCTTTTTCATGGCATGATTTGCCCAATGAATTTTTTGGGGGATTTTCTCTGGCAGTCAAGGGGTTAAGGGTTTTTGAAGCGTTAAGCGATAATACTATGTTTGTGCATTTTTGTAATCTATGAGACACGAGCTTGTGGTCCCCTTTGCGAAGGTTTTGTAAATGATTTCCGACACCACCGTTAGTCTCTAACGTTTTGTGCGCGCGTGGCAATGGCAAAGAAACTGACCTGCGCTGTTATCAGTAGGATCAACATATGTGTATGTGTGTGTGTGTGTGTGTGTGTGCGCGTGTGTGTGCGTGCGTGTGTGTGTGTGTGTGTGTGTGTGTGTGTGTGTGTGTGTGTGTGTGTGTGTGTGTGTGTGTGTGTGTGTGTGTGTGTGTGTGTGTGTGTGTGTGTGTGTGAAATGACAAAAAAGTTGTTGTAGAGGAGGAGAAGAGAGAGAAGAGAGAGAGAGAGAGAGAGAGAGAGAGAGAGAGAGAGAGAGAGAGAGAGAGAGAGAGAGAGAGAGAGAGAGAGAGAGAGAGATAGAGAGAGAGAGAGAGAGAGAGAGAGAGAGAGAGAGAGAGAGAGAGAGAGAGAGAGAGAGAGAGAGAGAGAGAGAGAGAGAGAGAGAGAGAGAGAGACGCACACACCGTTTTGTTTGTCGTTTTTGTTGTCTATTTTTGTACATTTAGGAGGTTGGAATTTGTAATGCCAAAGAATGAAAATCTCAAGATACAAAAAATGAAATCTGATCAAAACAAAACAATGAAGAGTCCGGACAGAAATGAAACAAAACAAAACATTCAATTTGTACAGTCATATAATCAAAGAAAAAATATGTCTATTTCTTTGACCACTGCATGTGATATTTATGATGACTTTAAATAATAAAGCTTTGTGTTAATTAATTAAACGGACATTTTTGTTAACTTAACACTGTTAGAGACTAACGTTTACATTTCTAGGAATTAATATCAAATGAGTTCTCATGGCAAAAATAATTCACAACAAAGTAAAATGTATTTTATTAAAAGAAAATTGCTTTCACACAATAAGGATTGGGTTACACAAACGTGGATTACAAAATAGTTTAAATGCCTTAATATAAGGATGTGAAGAGTTCATGATTTAAACATACCTAAAGGACCTTCCCAGTCGGAAGAAGAAAAGAAGAAGAAGAAGAAATCATATAATAGCAAAGAAAATAACTTTATGACAAAAGAGAGCTTAACTTTTCTTGACAAAATAACAACAGAGAATACAAGGCTCAAAAGGGTCACAAGAAGAATGATTGAAAATGATGAGATTCGATTGTAATGATAAAAGTCACGGAAAACAATGATAAGAACAATGTGAAAAAGAGGCACATCGGCGCGATTGTAATGAAATATTACGTAACGTTGGCATCCGCAAACGTTGCGTAACCTGTAACAGATTAAAACATGTAACATGCAAGGACTATAATGTCTATCTAAAATCAAACAATTTTTGCCATAAATTGAAAGGCCAACAGTTTGTTTTTCAAGAAAGATGGAGAGAGAGAGAGAGAGAGAGAGAGAGAGAGAGAGAGAGAGAGAGAGAGAGAGAGAGAGAGAGAGAGAGAGAGAGAGAGAGAGAGAGAGAGAGAGAGAGAGAGAGAGAGAGAGAGAGAGAGAGAGAGAGAGAGAGAGCATATGTGTATGCGTGTATCAATTTATGCATATTAAGCTTACGTTATTGTAAGAACGCACATATGCAAGACAGTTTGAGAGAGAGAGAGAGAGAGAGAGAGAGAGAGAGAGAGAGAGAGAGAGAGAGAGAGAGAGAGAGAGAGAGAGAGAGAGAGAGAGAGAGAGAGAGAGAGAGAGAGAGAGAGAGAGAGAGAACTTGAAAACTTGAAAACGTTAACTTTATTTTTCAAGGATAAAGATTTTAGGCAACGCCTAGTCTTCCAATCTGCCCTTGTTAAGAGAGAGAGAGAGAGAGAGAGAGAGAGAGAGAGAGAGAGAGAGAGAGAGAGAGAGAGAGAGAGAGAGAGAGAGAGAGAGAGAGAGAGACAGACAGAGACAGAGACAGATAGAGAGAGAGAGAGAGAGAGAGAGAGACACAGAGAAAGACAGGCAGACAGAGAGAGACGAAGAGAGTCAGGCAGAGACAGAAAGACAGGGCGAAAGAGATAGAGACAGACAGAGATATAAAGACAGTTTCCTTTTCTCTCTGTCTCTGTCTGTCTGTCTCTGTCTCTCTGTGTGTCCTTTCCATTCCTGGTCCAATGTTTCCTAACATACGACAGAGTTATGATGGACGCTGCCTGGTTTGTGCAAGATATCATAATCGTGGGATGCGCTGTACCTTCGTGTTTGTCTGGGCTTCTTTTTTCAGTTTGCATCTCCTGTCATACTGTGTGTGTCCTAAGCACATTATACACGCTCATATTTCATTTCCTCTGTGAGTGGGTGATAGACTCTATCTTCGCAGCATCGCCGAGCTACTGTGTCGGCGTACACATACATAAAAACGCATCAAAACAGCACGTAACTACATAAAAACGCATGAAAACAGCACGAAACCGAATAGTTTTTGATATATAGCCTTAGGGTTCGGACCCGTGATTTGAGCGCGCGCGATCATGCGCACACGAGCGCACAGAAAAATTCATGACAACTGTGTTATAGACCATTCATCAAGAAATGTTGTGAAAAAAAACTGCATTGAAATACATGCAAACCTTCGCGAGATATTAGCGATTATGTGTTCTGGGGTTTGAACCCCATAATTGGCGCGACCTTGACCTTAATGTAAAACTAAATACATCAGTGGAT
>CM065703.1:26196240-26241240 GCA_017654935.2 Phymorhynchus buccinoides
CTCGGCGTGTGGGTCCACTCCCGTTTGTGTTTGTGACTGCGCACAGTAGGCCCTAGGCCAGGCTGTCGGTAAATCACTTTTCGCTCACACTGAAAGAAGATGAGGAAATCTGAGTTGTTTTCGGGAGAAAAAATATATTAGAACACAAATCCGAAAAGTTCGCAAGCAATAAGTTGCGCACTGCTTGGACATTTTATTTATTTTATGTCGACAAACAAATAGCAGTAGTTTCCCCTTAACTCAATTTAAACCAATCAGGAAACTAGAAAACCAAAAATAGTACTTATTTCGAAACGTCTTACGTGATATATTCTAACGTGACCAAAACAGACAAAATCCTTGAATCTCTCTCTCTCTCTCAATCTCTCTCTCTCTCTCTCTCTCTCTCTCTCTCTCTCTCTCTCTCTCTCTCATACAAATTCTCTTTCATATTTGCACTCCATCTCTCTCTCTCTCTCTCTCTCTCTCTCTCTCTCTCTCTCTCTCTCTCTCTCTCTCTCTCTCTCTCTCTCTCATACAAATTATCTTTCATATTTGCATCTCTCTCTCTCTCCGTCCTCTCCTCTCTCTCTCTCTCTCTCTCTCTCTCTCTCTCTCTCTCTCTCTCTCTCTCTCTCTCTCTCTCCTCTCTCTCCCTCTCCCTCTCTCTCTCTCTCATACAAAATTCTCTTTCATATTTGCATTCTCTCTCTCTCTCTCTCTCTCTCTCTCTCTCTCTCTCTCTCTCTCTCTCTCTCTCTCGCTCTCTCTCTCTCTCTCATACAAATTCTCTTTCATATTTGAACTCTCTCTCTCCCTCCCTCTCTCTCTCATACAAATTATCTTTCATATTTGCATTATATATATATCTCTCTCTCTCTCTCTCTCTCTCTGTCTCTCTCTCTCTCTCTCTCTCTCTCTCTCTCTCTCTCTCTCTCTCTCTCTCTCTCTCTCTCTCTCTCTCTCTCTCTCTCTCTCCCCTCTCCCTCCCCCTTCTCTCCGTCTCTCTCCAGAGACTGATAATCTTTTTAAATATTAAAGTTTTGTTCAATACTATTACTGAAATCGCAAAAAAGAAGAAAAAAACCTCGAGTAGGCCTAGTATTCGGTTATTATTCATTTAAATACATTATGTAGTATATATTATGTACATTATATATGGCCAGTGTGCCAAGTGCAGTTTCAAGGAAACCGCCTGCAAACCAAATCCAGACAGCTGTGTCATAGTCATGGCCAGTGTGCCAAGTGCAGTTTCAAGGAAGCCGCCTGCAAACCAAATCCAGACAGCCGTGTCATAGTCATGGCCATTGTGTCAAGTGCAGCTTCAAGGAAGCCGCCTGCAAACCACATCCAGACAGCCGTGTCATAGTCATGGCCAGTGTGTCAAGTGCAGCTTCAAGGAAGCCGCCTGCAAACCACATCCAGACAGCCGTGTCATAGTCATGGCCAGTGTGTCAAGTGCAGCTTCAAGGAAGCCGCCTGCAAACCACATCCAGACAGCCGTGTCATAGTCATGGCCAGTGTGTCAAGTGCAGCTTCAAGGAAGCCGCACACTAATGTTTGTGAACTTTTCAGATTTGGATTCAGCGCAACAAATACATTTAGAATTACCATTTTATTTCCATCTACCCAAAATGTGAACGAAAACTTTTTCTGAGTCTGGCCTATACTATAAAATTATACTTCTGTCTTTTCAAGTTTAGTAGCGATGTGAGCTGAAACAAAGGATGTGACAAAACGCCTGTCAAGACACCCCTTTGCGTCTCCCAAAGAACAATAACAAAGTACAAATTAACTCTGGAGTAACTCTAGGAAGACACAAAGAACAGTAACTCTGGAGATCGCGTTACATCTTATATGAACGTTACTGTTGTTTCTTTAGGCCACGCGACACTTAAAACTACGTACATTTCTTATGTCAGTGTGGTACAGGAAGCCAAACAAGACGGGAGGAGGGAGTCAGAGAGAGAGAGAGAGAGAGAGAGAGAGAGAGAGAGAGAGAGAGAGAGAGAGAGAGAGAGAGAGAGAGAGAGGGAGAGAGAGAGAGAGAGAGAGAGAGGGAGAGAGAGAGAGAGAGGAGAGAGAGAGAGAGAGAGAGAGAGAGAGAGAGAGAGAGAGAGAGAGAGAGAGAGAGAGAGAGAGAGAGAGAGAGAGAGGCACACACAGAGACACACATATACAAAAAGCAGACATGATTGAATGAATGAAACGAGACAAAGAAAGATCACGCATCCCTATTTGTCTTAAACATGCTTCTTTTCGTCGAGGGCTGGTCTACTTCATTGCCTTAAAACCAAAGGAACTAACAAAACAAAGGCAAACCAAACAAAAGCAAACCAAAGTTGATCAAAACAATACATGATTTTCCAAACAAAAGCAAACCAAACAAAGGCAAACCAACCAAACAAACAATATTTTCTGGCAGGTATCCAAAGAGAATCATTAGATGGGAACGATGCAGGCGCTTCCGTGTTTAAAGACACATTTAGAACAGACCCGCTGTCGACTCGAGGCCCTCTGGACATTTATTTCCCGCTGGATGTCCCGGGTGAAAGCAAAGGAGAGGCAACAGGAAGAAACACACAGTAATGGCACACAGCACGAAGCAGTGATGGCTGTCAACACACGTACGCGGTACAAACTCATTACATCGTTTTGCTTTTTTTCTAATTGTTGGTTTAAATATTAAAAATAAAGTTTATCTCTACAACATTCGAGGGGTGCATGCCAGAACCACCTATTTGCATTCCTTATCCCTTGTGTAATTGACACTTCTTGCAGGTACCCAACAAAACGTTCTTAGTTTTTCAGTTGACATGCACTGTTTCTCAATTTTCTAAAGATGTAGAATGCGCTTGTGGTCACCCAATATCAGTTCAACGCATTCTTTTAGATTGTCCTTTTTTATCATCGCTATGCAAACTATCTGGGATACAAGTAGCAAAAATAGGACCTTCAAAACAGATGTGGTTTACAGCCATGAAATGATCAAAATTGCTACACTCTTACCCAGCTCTGGAATTGCATGCGTTAGTTAACATTAATTTTGTTTTCTTTTCCCTTTTTTGGCTCACGTCGTTTTTTAAAACAAAGTGAGTCTATTGTATCGTACATGTTCGGTTGTGTCTATGTGTGTGTGTGTGTGTGTGTGTTGCGTCCGTGGCCCCGACCTTTAACCTTGACTCAAACCTTAACGTTGTCATTTTCTCTAAACATATAAGGCGTTAGAGGATTAAAGTTAGCAGGATACTTGATTTTGACGTGAGCCTTCAAGTCACGACGATCAAAGCAGTCAGATACATAGATAAAGAACAAAATAAAGATAATCATTTGTTGCAGAGATTACTGTTGTGCAACCTTTAACCTTGACTCAGTCACACTCTTCAAACTAAAGAAAACTCTCACTCTCCACTGAAACTTTAACGTTGTCGTTTTCTCAAAAAAACATAAGATGTTCGAGGGTTAAAGTTAGCAGGATACTTGATTTTGACGTGAGCCTTCAAGTCATGACGATCAAAGCAGTCAGATACATCGGTAAGGAACAAAAGAAAGAAAATCATTTGTTGCAGAGATTACTATTGTGTTGTATTATAGATACTGGAAAGAAGACTCTCCATTAGATATACAAAAACGCTCTTTAAAAAGAAACACAAGACTTCAGGTGTGTACAAATAGGTACATTTTAACGTCGTTAACTTATATTTTCTGTAACAAATGGATGTACCGAGTGTGTGCGTTGACGGCCCGGTTGTTTCGTTTTTATTTGCGCCTTTGAGTTTGACAACGGTTGTTCGTGTTCATTCGCACATCATCTCTGCGCATGCAATACTTAGCCTATCGCACTTCCGGCAACAAGGCCTAGGCCTAGAGAATAAGAGATCACGCCTTACCTCATAATCAAGACGACGTACCTAACATTTAGCCCACATTCATTTCAGTCTTGAAAAAAAAAACCCGGAAAATCCAGTGTTCGTCGATTTCACTGCCTTCGACGTACGAATCCTTTGTTAGGCCTAGACGATTGATCACCATGTGCAAAGACTGTACAGGGGAAGATAAACATGGATGAGCTTGCTGGCTGTGACCTTGACCTTTGCTTTGTGGCAGAGGGGGGAGGGAAATTAACGAAACGAAAATAAAATATTAGGACTAATATAAAATATCTTACCGAAAAGTAGATGATGTGGAACAAGTTTTCATCGCATGAACAATCAGTTTAAAACAGTAACAGATCATGAGTATGGCCTTACGAATTACGCAACTTCAATTATTAATTTTCTAAGAGTAAGAGGCTTAGACCTACAGGCAAAGACTATAGGCCTACTACAGGTGTCCGTAGACCCCCCCTTACCCCGGCGTGGGGGGGGGGGGGGGGTGGGGGGGGGGATTGGTCACTATGTTTTTCTGAAAGCTTGGTCAATATGCTTTTCAATTTTACTTGCTTGCCAAAAATAAAAATAGGGCTCCACTATGTTACATGCGCATCTATAAACATACATATAATTACATTTTAAAGAAAGGGGTAGGGGTAATTTAATGCACAGAAATAATTTAATTTACACAGTAAAATAAAAATTAATTCTGTTTTCAGATGCACAAGTGTCTACATAACAATATTCTCTCTATACAGGCATGGGAGTTGTCATGGGAATTCCCATGCCTGCTATAGTAATAAAAATCAGACGTGAGCCTTGAAGGCTTTGCCTCTTGTTATTTTTAATACTTTATATTTCTTAAATTCATGAACAGACAGGAACACAATAACACGTACGTGTAGTTACACACACACACACACACCACACACACACACACACACTAATACACACGCGTGCGTGGGCGTTGCAATACACGTCTACAGGCATAATTGCACAATCACAAAACTGCACCTTATTTTATTTTATTTCATTTTTATTTCCTAAGTCTAATATTTCTTAAGTCACCATTGTGTGAACAGACTTAAATAAAATTAATCAATCAATCAATCAATCTCAATGCAGACATTATTCATATACTTTAAAATGTTTCCGAATTTTGGAAATAATATGGAAAAGTTGTTCAGATCCAGGATTGATTTATATATTTTTTTACTTTTAATTTACTTGTTACTTGTTTTATTATTTTTATATCGATTACCTAATAGGTTTGCTGTGAAATTGAAGGACGGATCTTGATTAAATTGTGTGGGTGGTTGGTTAGTCATTCCATATAAAATTATAAAACATAAATGTTGTGGCTATCATTACAACTAATTGTGTTTTGTTTGCTGCTATAGACAGTTAGAAGACGTGATGCACCTTTGTGAACACACTTTCCTCCATGTTTATGGGGACAATTAGAATGATGTCTTACACAGTGTTCTAAAATGTTCATTCAGCATCATGTTGCAATCATTTGTTTGTCTTTCATTAATTTGTCTTCAGTCTTAGACTTCGATTAATTTGATATAAACGGTAGGATACTTCTCAGATAGAATCCATCAATATTTTTTTTAATCGTATTTGAGAAATAATTATTGCAGAATACTGGGCAGGTCGGTCTACAAAGGCAAACCAAAACATGACAATCATCTAAGCAAAATGGTAACAGCAAAAGCCACGAAAATCAAAATAGCCAGTAATACGAAATATGATGATTCCCATTATATTTTCCAGTAAAGCAAGAAACGTGTTACATACTGCTGCACTTCCATTAAGTGGTAAAGCATAATATTCCACTCCCCAATCCCCACTCCATGTTTGAGATGTAAAGGGCAAGCACTTTCCCTTTCTTCCTCACACTGGTTCTTTCCCTTTGATTCATCGACGCGTGGAAACGAAAGATGATGAACAGAATTTGAGCAGAGCGGCCTCGTTCGAGCATGAAAGAAAATGTTCAGCCGTGCGCCCTAGTCATCGGACGATGTTCTCTGAAATTCAATAGATGTTTATGTATCTTATGTAACGCAATGTTCACTACATGTTTTGATATTTGTTGAGCGATCATATGGAACTGATGGTACTCGAACCATGCAGAAGGAAAGGAAGAACGTGAGATAACAGAAACGCTGCTTGAGTTGTTTTTGTTGTCTTTTTGTTGTCTGTGAGAACGTTATGGCAGATGAGGCAAGAATGGGGTTAAATGTGGGTGAGTTGAATGTGGCAGATTGAGAGAGAGAGAGAGAGAGAGAGAGAGAGAGAGAGAGAGAGAGAGAGAGAGAGAGAGAGAGAGAGAGAGAGAGAGAGAGAGAGAGAATAGATTGGAATGGAATTAATTATATTTATAGAGGGTAATACAATAAGCAAATAGAACATGATTTTTACATCCAGCCCTCTTAAAAATGAAGACAAAGGCACAAACAAAGAGAAATAATAAGCATGCAAAACACAGCCATACATAGTAGCATAATAAAATCGAACCTAATCTTACATGCGCACGCATGTTTGAAGCAAACGTACATTTTTCCCAATAAAGATGATACAGTGAACAAACATAAAATAGGAAAGTACATGTACAAACAAGTATTCCCTACTTAGTCATTCAATAGTGCATACACTTATGGTTTATTTTGTAATAATGGAGTTAGCAGCATTGGATTTAGTCTGACTGATTAAGGTAGGCATAATTTCAGGCAGATTCAAGTATTATAAACGTCACGTATAATAACAGAGGGAGAGAAGGGGAGAGGGGGAGAGAGAGAGGAGAGAGAGAGAGAGAGAGAGAGAGAGAGAGAGAGAGAGAGAGAGAGAGAGAGAGAGAGAGAGAGAGAGAGAGAGAGAGAGAGAGAGAGAGAGAGAGAGAGAGAGAGAGAGAGAGAGAGAGAGAGAGAGAGAGAGAGAGAAAACCAGAAATATAGACAGCAGACAAACAGACATAGAGACTGTCTTTATAAGTCGAGTAAGTTTACGATTCAGTATTGGGTCTGACTTTGGAAAAATATGTGATGCGGACAAAGAGAGATGTGTGCTTTGTCCGCATCACATCTTTTCCCAAAGTCAGACCCAATACTGAATCGTAAACTTACTCGTCCTGTTTCCGCCTTGGACACTAGTCTCAATAATAATTGTGTAGGACTCTTCCAATAAAGGACACGCCAACACACTTAGGCCTAACGCAAGTCATTGTGCATAAAACTTCACTTTTTATCACCCCTTTTCTACCCTTTTTGGCTAGTTCTGACCAGCATGGATGGAATTAAGTTTAATTTTGTAGTGAAGTAAAATATTTGTATCTATTTATAACCCTGATCTCTTCATTTCTATACCACCGCACTTCATTTGCAGAAAGATAACCCCCTTTCCGGAAGACAATTATATTGTTTTTCTCTAAGTTGACCAGTTCCAATTTGTCTGGTTCAGCTTTTAATACGTTAAGCTGATTTTGAAGTCCAATAACAGTGTATAATAGTAAAATAACATCGTCTGCAAATAACATTAAAATAGTTCCATATCTCCGTGAATGAATAGAATACCATGACGACCTTGTTTAATTAACTCTACCGCAAGCTCATTAATGAAAAATGAACAAGGTTGAGGACTTAATACACACCCTTGTTTGACACCTCTGGGGCACTCAAAATGCTGTGAATACAAGGACTTATGAGAGAGAGAGAGAGAGAGAGAGAGAGAGAGAGAGAGAGAGAGAGAGAGAGAGAGAGAGAGAGAGAGAGAGAGAGAGAGAGAGAGAGAGAGAGAGAGAGAGAGAGAGCACTGGGCACACTGAATATTGAAAAAAAGCATTATCTGGCAATGATTACGGTTTTTAGGTAGGTCGAGATAGATATATAGTTACATAGAGAGAGAGAGGGAGAGAGAGAGAGAGAGAGAGAGAGAGAGAGAGAGAGAGAGAGAGAGAGAGAGAGAGAGAGAGAGAGAGAACACATAACAGATACAGAGAGAGAGAGACAGTCATAAAGTCAGATAGAGACAGAAAGAGAGAGCATCACTTCTAAGGTAGTTATAATATACTGCTCAACATTTGCTAAGGATATTATCTTCAACATGCACAATTAATTATCAAAGATAATCATAAGGCCATTATCTTTTTTCTTATTTAGTTTAATTAACATTTCTTCTTCACATTTTGGTCAAAAACGAGGTCCGAGAATGATTTGATTTGCTTACCTCAGGGAAAGTGTGTTATACCCCTCAAAATGCATAAAGCAACCGAATGGAGCGAAAATTTGAAAATTTGATTTTCAGATATTTTGCTTTTTGTGGCACGACACGTCATGGATAAACATATGCGAGGCCCCCTCACTGCAATTCCAGCCTGGAAACGCCAATTTGTGTTCTGGAGGAGCTTTTGAAGCTCCTGCTGATCCAGGGTGTTACACTCCTCTACCAGGCACTGTTCTGGGTCCAGTAGACTTCTGAGCTGCTGTGAACGGCTGCTAACGGGCTGCCTGGAGCATGTTCCAACATTGTTCTATCGGACTGAGGTCTCTGGATCAGACAACCTACCTCATATGGACAATGGTCTCTTGCTGCAGGTACGTGTAAACAAGCCTTGCTCGATGAAAAGGTGCATTACCATCCATGAAGATGAGATCATCCCAGATCGTACCAGGAGATTTGACGTGGACATCAAGGGACTCACCCCTGTAGTGTACAGCTATCAGAGATTCCTTTTGAAGAAGTTGTGTCACTGTTTTCCCGACCATGCTGATACAGGCCAAAACCGTCAAAGACCCACCCATCTGTCACGCTCTCTGACTCACGTTTCCTGGAATTGCTTTCCTGAGAATCTCCACACCCTGGCAAGACCATCCGTAAAATTAAGACTGATCCTGAACTCGTTGGTGAAGAGAATTCATGTTCAGTCTCACAATGTCCAAATGACATGGTTCTGGGCTCTCAAAAGACTGATGAGCTGGAATGAGCAAGATGCCCAAACATGCCCAGGGGGAGTGAAGGCAGCATCATGGAGTCCGTTCCTCACAGTTTGGATGGAAATGTTCTGCATAGAGGCATTCAACAAGTCAAAAGTCTGCCAGAGAGCGTATGTGAAACGATTTTGGCAGGCCTGAAAAAAAGCAGAAAACGGTCATTTTTATTATGCGTCGCCCAATTTCTGCCACCTTCACGACGTCTAGCAGCAGTACCAAGCTCATTGCGATTTTCCAAACACTAATGACACAATGAGTCTGTGTACAACTGTTCTCCAGCATGCCAACACAGAAAGAGAACTGCTTGTGTGTCAAATGAGGTCATTATCTCACGAGGCCATGAAACTTTGTCTCTTGTGCGATGTTTACGATGTGAGCAAGAAATGTCGTTGATTCTGACAATTTTACTCACTTTTATGTTTTCGCTCATTTTCAGCGAATTGATCTTTTTCGGGGTTGGTGCTCGAAATTCACGTGATGCACATGAACAGGGAGTTGTATAAAACAGGTTTGAGTGAACTTGTGTTCACGGATGATTGCTCTTTCCGGTCATGTATTGCTTACAATTACACCATCTCTTTGTAATCAAGGTTGTAAAAGTCTATCCTTAGCAAATTTTGACCAGTTTATATTGCTCGTGCATTTATCAGAAAACCCTATCTCTCGTAGGGCCAACTTTACCCTCGTGGTATAATAAACTATCTTTGCGGCGTAGCAGCAAGAGCGACCTCTGTTCTAGCTGTTATCGTAGCCCCTGAATGTCACTGATGTATGCTAAAGGACGGTCACACTATTATCAGTTAGTCTTCCCTTCGCTGCAGCTAATCTCTCTGTCTCTGTCTCTGTCATTGTGTCTGTCTCTCTGTCTCTGTTTCTGTCTCTCTCTCTCTCTCTCTCTCTCTCTCTCTCTCTCTCTCTCTCTCTCTCTCTCTCTCTCTCTCTCTCTCTCTCTCTCTCTCATGAATATATGCAAAATAATGGTAAACTGGTATCTGTTCGTCTGGCCTATGAAAGATACAGCCATGAATAGTTGGATGCCACCATCACTTAGCTTACTGACGCCTCCTCTGATCTACAAGAGGGCGTGAGCATGTGTGCATAAAGCGTCTTTCCTTCTTTGAGTCTCTGTCTCTGTGTGTTTCTAGTTTATTGGTGTGGTTGCCTGCTTGGGTACTGTATTTGTGCGTGTTTCTGTTCTCTTTCTATGTCTCTGTCTGATTGTCTGTCTGTTTGTTTCTCAGTCCCATCTCTATGTCTGTCTGTCTCGATATATCTGTGTCCCTATCTCTGTCTGTCTGTCTGTCTCGATATCTCTGTGTCCCTATCTCTCTGTGTCTCTGTCTCTGTCTCTCTCTCTCTGTCTCTCTCTCTCTCTCTCTCTCTCTCTCTCTCTCTCTCTCTCTCTCTCTCTCTCTCTCTCTCTATCTCTCTCTCTCTCTGTTGCTCTCACTCACATGAGTAGGAAACCGTGTTCATTTACTGGATATTTACATGTTCTACCTATATCCAAGGAAAAGAGACAGAATTACAAGCAAATCACCAGAAGGTACAGTCACTCTTCTTGGGTGAAGGCCAGAAGGTTATATCAGCTTTCTTCATTCCTTCAGTAATAAAACCTTCTGGCCTTCACCGGAGGAAAACATGATAACCTCTTCTAGCATATGAAACGCTTTTTTTTATTAACTAGAAAACTGTTTTACCGGAATAAAAAGCCAAATGTCTTTACAATTTTTCGTCAAAACGTGACATGGGTATACCTGAAACAAAACTGGAATTTGCATACCAGTTGCTGGGTGGAGTCAGTAATCTTAAATTACATATACACGCCTACATTTGACGGTATGTTTTGTGTCTTTAAAGATCCACTAGATCACGTGTCAAAATCACGGGTTTCACGTGTTTTCCCTCTTATAACTGGAAATAAATCTTGTTTTGACCAAGTCTGACTCCCATATAAATGGCCCCAAATTCAAACCAACACATCAGTTTAAAGAGCAGCCTCAATCTGAATATGGGGAAATTCGCATGTGGGTCACAGCAACCCAGAAACAACCAAGGGACTTAATCGTGGTGCGTCACTGGGTCTTTAAGTAAAAGCCAAGGGCTGGAATTGAATTTCGATTCTTTCTTATTGCTTGATGTGCGGAAATGGACGACAAAATAGGATCTGTGTCTTGGTTGGTGCACGAGAATCGTTAACTTATTGGCTGCTATATTATTATCGCATGTTATAATGCCAGAACGGACTATCTTGGGTGAAAGTCAGAAGACACTATCAACCTTCTTTATTACTTTTGTGTCATAGGAACTTCTGACTTTTACCCAAGAAAAAATAAGGATAGTCTCTTCTGTCTTCTGGCCAAATAACCCTCGCAACTTAGAATTGTCATTTCTTGTCTTTGGGCTGTCCATGTAGCATCCCAGTCACACATAGGCCACGTTCTCGCTACATCCTCCACGTTCTGGCACCATCACCCAGACCGTGGCTGAGCATAGCATGGTAGCGTACTATAGTCGTGCGTAACGTAGTAAGAGCGTGGTTGGGTCTTTGTGGGAGCATGGAGAACGTGGTAATCTAGGTTCTCTCTACGCGCATTTTGAACATGCCCAAGACACAATTAGTGAGGACGCGTTGGAGAAGGAAGCCTGGTGGGGTCATTCTGAGAACGGGGACAGCGTAGTGGCTGCGTTGTGAGGGCGGGGTGAAGGTAACGGCATCATAAGGTCCGCGCAATCAGCGCTGCTTGATTCGGCAAGACACTGACCACGTGCTAGCCACGTGCCTAGTATAGGGCATAGCAAGGACGTGACAAGCGGCCTTCAAGAGCTTGGCTGCATCGTGGTTCAGGCGTCGTGTGGTCGTGGAGGAAACGTGGCTAAAGCGTAGCCAGTACGCATAGAGCGTGGTGTGCACGTAATGATAACGTGGAAAAGGGTAAAACATTTCAGGTTTTGCTCTTTTGAGCGAACTGAGAACGTAGTCGCTGCATGACTGCTGCGTGCACACTTGAGCAGATTCCCCGCAGTTCACCAAGACCTCGCCACGTTCTCACCCTCTGGAAATGTAGATGGCATGGAGGACGTACTGTGGGGTCTTCATTATGTAGATGGCATTGAGGACGTGATGGGTGTTCATCATGTAGATGGCATTGAGGACGTACTGGGGTGTTCATCATGTAGATGGCATTGGAGGACGTACTGGGGGTGTTCATCATGTAGATGGCATTGAGGACGTACTGGGGTGTTCATCATGTAGATGGCATGGAGGACGTACTGGGGTGTTCATCATGTAGATGGCATTGAGGACGTACTGGGGTGTTCATCATGTAGATGGCATGGAGGACGTACTGGGGGTGTTCATCATGTAGATGGCATTGAGGACGTACTGGGGGTGTTCATCATGTAGATGGCATGGAGGACGTACTGGGGTGTTCATCATGTAGATGGCATTGAGGACGTACTGGGGGTGTCCATCATGTAGATGGCATGGAGGACGTACTGGGGTGTTCATCATGTAGATGGCATGGAGGACGTACTGGGGGTGTTCATCATGTAGATGGCATGGAGGACGTACTGGGGGTGTTCATCATGTAGATGGCATTGAGGACGTACTGGGGGTGTTCATCATGTAGATGCCATTGAGGACGTGATGGGTGTTCATTATGTAGATGGCATTGAGGACGTGATGGGTGTTCATCATGTAGATGGCATTGAGGACGTACTGGGGTGTTCATCATGTAGATGGCATTGAGGACGTACTGGGGGTGTTCATCATGTAGATGGCATTGAGGACGTGATGGGTGTTCATCATGTAGATGGCATGGAGGACGTACTGGGGGTGTTCATCATGTAGATGGCATTGAGGACGTGATGGGTGTTCATCATGTAGATGGCATTGAGGACGTACTGGGGGTGTTCATCATGTAGATGCCATTGAGGACGTGATGGGTGTTCATTATGTAGATGGCATTGAGGACGTGATGGGTGTTCATCATGTAGATGGCATTGAGGACGTACTGGGGGTGTTCATCATGTAGATGGCATTGAGGACGTACTGGGGTGTTCATCATGTAGATGGCATTGAGGACGTGATGGGTGTTCATCATGTAGATGGCATGGAGGACGTACTGGGGTGTTCATCATGTAGATGGCATTGAGGACGTGATGGGTGTTCATCATGTAGATGGCATTGAGGACGTACTGGGGGTGTTCATCATGTAGATGGCATTGAGGACGTACTGGGGGTGTTCATCATGTAGATGGCATTGAGGACGTACTGGGGGTGTTCATCATGTAGATGGCATGGAGGACGTACTGGGGGTGTTCATCATGTAGATGGCATTGAGGACGTACTGGGGTGTTCATCATGTAGATGGCATTGAGGACGTACTGGGGGTGTCATCATGTAGATGGCATGGAGGACGTACTGGGGTGTTCATCATGTAGATAGCATTGAGGACGTACTGGGGGTGTTCATCATGTAGATGGCATTGAGGACGTACTGGGGGTGTTCATCATGTAGATGGCATGGAGGACGTACTGGGGGTGTTCATCATGTAGATAGCATTGAGGACGTACTGGGGTGTTCATCATGTAGATGGCATGGAGGACGTACTGGGGTGTTCATCATGTAGATAGCATTGATGACGTACTGGGGTGTTCATCATGTAGATAGCATTGAGGACGTACTGGGGGTGTTCATCATGTAGATGGCATTGAGGACGTACTGGGGTGTTCATCATGTAGATGGCATTGAGGACGTACTGGGGTGTTCATCATGTAGATGGCATTGAGGACGTACTGGGGGTGTTCATCATGTAGATGGCATTGAGGACGTACTGGGGTGTTCATCATGTAGATAGCATTGATGACGTACTGGGGTGTTCATCATGTAGATAGCATTGAGGACGTACTGGGGGTGTTTATCATGTAGATGGCATTGAGGACGTACTGGGGGTGTTCATCATGTGTGATGGGGGCCTAAAGTAGGTGTAGGGAGATTGGCAGCAAAACATAATACGATACGAACATCTCAAAAGAAAAGCAAAACCATACTTGTAAAGCTTCATAAATCGTTAACTGTCGAGTTTTACAGCCAAATCTCATCTCTAACCATCGTCATACTTGTTTACCAAGTAAGGTTTAGGCGTTAGTTTGTTTCGCATTGCCTTCTTTACTGTATTCAGAGATGTATGCACTGTGATGATAAAAGGGTGCCATGGTGCGTGGTGTTTGTTGTATGTGCATCGTCTTTTACAGCCGCTTGTGATCTTGCCAGAGGCCTGTGTTATGTTTGCATAACCTCTTTGTCCCTGCAACCATCAATCCTCCACCCCTCTATCTCTCTTTCCCCTGTTCCCCCTGTTTGTGCGTCTCTGTCACTCTCTCTCTCTCTCTCTCTCTCTCTCTCTCTCTCTCTCTCTCTCTCTCTCTCTCTCTCTCTCTCTCTCTCTCTCTCTCGTCTCTCTCTCTCTCTCTCTCTCTCTCTCTCTCTCTCTCTCTCTCTCTCTCTCTCTCTCTCTCTCTCTCTCTCTCTCTCTCTCTCTCTCTCTCTCTCTCTCTCTCTCTATCTCTCTCTCTCTCTCTCTCTCTCTCTCTCTCTCTCTCTCTCTCTCTCTCTCTCTCTCTCTCTCTCTCTCTCTCTCTCTCGTTCTGTTTACTTTGTGTGTGTGTTTGCGCGTGTGTGTACATATGTGTGCGTACGCGAGAGAGACACAGCAAGAGACACAGAGAGGAGAGAGAGAGAGAGAGAGAGAGAGAGAGAGAGAGAGAGAGAGAGAGAGAGAGAGAGAGAGAGAGAGAGAATACGAATACGAATACGAATACGAATATTTTATTGAGGGTAAAAAGGATAAGCTACAGTAGCTTCTTTGCACCTGACCCTCTCACTCACACACTCACACCATGCATCAGGCAAAGACAAATTGACATAAACACCTCAAGTCAAGTCAAGAAAATTGAAAAAAATGGCACATGAAATAATTGACAGAGAATCAAAATGGGAATTAAAAGCAAACATGGATAATGAGCAATGGTGAACTTGAATTGGTGGTTTGAATTGATTACGAGAGAGAGAGAGAGAGAGAGAGAGAGAGAGAGAGAGAGAGAGAGAGAGAGAGAGAGAGAGAGAGAGAGAGAGAGAGAGAGAGAGAGAGAGAGAGAGAGAGAGAGAGAGAGAGAGAAGAGAGAGAGAGAGAGAGAGAGAGAGAGAGAGAGAGAGAGAGAGAGAGAGAGAGAGAGAGAGAGAGAGAGAGAGAGAGAGAGAGAGAGAGAGAGAGAGAGAGAGAAAGCGTGTAGGCTTATGCTAGGTTAATGACAGAGTTTAAAAAAACAATGTGTGCTGATTTGATTTGATTTGACTTTGCATTGTAATCAATTGTGAGTAAGAAAGCAAAACTTGACTCACAAACGTTCTTGGCATCGTCTAGATAGAAAGAGGACTTGAACAGGGGAACAGCTTGAAATGCAGGTGGAAGGAAGAAGGGAAGAAGGAACAAGAAACACATCAATCACAGCAACTAACCCCCGTACATATTTGAACCCGTGGGGATACCGGGGGGTCTTTCGTAAAAATAGTTCCCCCACCTTCTGGAAGTTCTGTGCTTGTAACTTTCTCTAATCTGCCTCTCTCTTTGACTCTGCCTTTACCCTTTGCTTTCTAATATAGCAAACTGCTTATGCTGAAAGGACAGAGATGATTCTTGTAGCCTCTAACCACACAATTAAAACTCAGGTTCTTCCAGGTTCTGTCGACATTGATGGCACTGAGATCAAGCTATCAGCATCCATCCGCAATCTAGGTGTTACTTTGGACCAAACCCTTTCTTTCAAACAGCATGTTTCCAATGTTTGCAAGTCTTGCTATTTAGAACTTCGAAGAATTAGTTCAAACCGCCGTTTCCTCTCTCAAGATGCCCTGAAGACTCTAGTATGTGCCTTTGTTCTGTCTCGCCTTGACTACTGTAACTCACTTCTTGCTGGCTGTCCATCAACTCTCATCTCTAAGCTCCAACGGGTCCAGAATAATGCTGCTCGTCTCATTTCTCGCTCCCCTAGGTACGATCATATCACTCCGGTTCTTCGTTCCCTACATTGGCTCAATCACGTATTGACTACAAAATTCTCCTCCTTGTCTTCAAGTCACTGAATGATCAAGCTCCCTTATATCTCTCTGATCTTCTTCATCTCTATGTCCCAACTCGCCAACTACGCTCGTCTTCTGATTCTCGTCTCCTTTTCCTTCCCTCCATCCGTCTCAAATCTGCTGGCCAACGTTCTTTTTCCTGTCAAGCACCATCTCTTTGGAATTCTCTGCCTTCTCCTCTCCGACACTCCAACTCAGTCTCCTCATTCAAAACCTCTCTTAAAACCCATCTTTTTCCTGCTGCACCCTAAATATTTGATCAGTTGTCTATCGTTGTGTGCACGTGAGGGAAGATTGAATAAGAGGTTTGTGTTGTGTGTGTGTGTTTGTGTGTGTGTGTGTGTGTGTGTGTGTGTGTGTGTGTGTGTGTGTGTGTGTGTGTGTGTGTGGTGTGTGTGTGTGTGTGTGTGTGTGTGTGTGTGTGTGTGTGTGTGTGTGAGTGTGTGTTGTTGTGTGTGTGAGCATGCATGCCTGCATACATGTGTACTTGTGTGTGTGTTGGTTTTGTGGGTTGTGTGTGCACGCATGTGTGTGTGTGTGTGTGTGTGTGTGTGTGTGTGTGTGTGTGTGTGTGTGTGTGTGCGTGCGTGTGTGCGTGTGCGTGCGTGCGTGTGGTGTGTGCGTGCGTGCGTGTGCGTGTGCGTGTGCGTGCGTGTGCGTGTGTGTGTGTGTGTGTGAGAGAGAGAGAGAGAGAGAGAGAGAGAGAGAGAGACTCAACTCAACTCAGTTTACTGACTAGGCCTTCTGCCCATGTCACAAGGGAACAGTGGGGAGGGGGAGAATGAACAATGGCATATAACTAATAATACATACATAATTCATTACAAAACCACAAACATTTTAGATCGCATATTGAGGGAACAGTGGGAGGGGTAAGGAATGCAGAATAGTTGGCTATATGTAAGAACTACAGCAATTTAAAGAATTCAATCAAGAAAACATCATCATAATTCATCAATTCATCCCGTGTCATATAGGGAGGCAAAACAGCACTACTATATTATTCAGTAATAATTAACGAAGAATTTCCAATAATAAGCTTCTTTTTTTCTTTTTCTTTTTTTGTGGCTTTTTGGAGAAATTAAAAAAATATATATTTAAAAAAAATAATAATTAAGAGGCCACGGAAATAATTATGCAAAATGTATTATTTTGTATGCACATGTCAGTTTCACGAGGGAACAATGGTAAGACGAAGCACTGGTCGACAACAATGTTTAGCTATCTAAACACATACAAAAATATCAATTGGTGTTCTTGTCATTAGACAACAATGGGAATAAGAAGGAAAACAACAAAAGCATACACCAAATATTGAATAACAATATACATGAAAAAAGGTCATTCATCAAAGTCATACCTTTCATTCAACTATATTGATTGGTATCTGTAGTTAAAAGCTTTTGATAGGAATAAAGCAAGTGGTATACATATTCCTCTGTCAGAGAGCAGTAATGTTAATTTAAACGAATTTGGATGAAGATTTGGGGGTATGTACGATTCGCGTAATGCTTTAATATTGGGGACAAACAAGAATAAAATGCAATTCGGTTTCATCAACATCCGAACAGAAAGGACAGTGTTTGCTTACTTGTCTATTTGAATGTCCAAATCAGTGGGGTTTTAACAATGAGACACCAAGTCTAATTCTAGTAAGGTATTTTCTGATAGCAGAATTTCTTACAATGTGCAAAAATATTCTGGAACATCTACCAATTGTCTGAAAGATGAATACAATGTATACCTATCTTTTGTCAAGAGGGTTGAATCTAAATCCTGTAAATGGCAATCAAACAACCTTTGTTTAAAAACTGAAATAAATGCTTTTATATTTCCCACACCTTGATTTTCCCAAACAAATCCGAACCCATATTCATATAATGTATTATATACCTTAGAAACCCAATTCTTCTTACCGTTTCTATGAAAGACACTTAGCATATTATAAGCTTTTTTTGGTATGCGGTGTTCATCCATTGTAGTGAGTTTCAAACAATATTTGATTGATTTAGCGTGTGTTTGTATGTACAGAGTATATCTACCAGTTTCACAATATATGAGTGGGCTAGGTGTATGTACGCTTACATTAAGAAGCCGTTTGATAGCAAACAAGTGGACACGTTCCATGGCGGCATGGTCTGCCATTAGGCCCCAGGTGTCTGCTCCACAGGTCAACATGGGTTGGATTTGGCAATCAAATATTGTAAAGAAAAGTTTAGGATTACTTTCTCCAAGAGACCATAAAAATGTCAAAATACACCAAAAAAAACTTTTTAGCTTTCATGGCCATATCTTCTAGTGAGTGTGAAAAGGTTAAGCCAGTAGAAAAGATTAACCCTTTCATCGCCACTGTCGCCTCTTGGCACCACAATGATTGACCACACATGTCACTAAAAAGGCATTAGATGAGGGTCTGTTAATGAGTGACCTTATGAAGTTATGTTCTTAATTTTAGGAGGCTCTATTTTATGCATGTCACAGAGGAATCCACAACATTGCACACGAAATCTGTTCTCTACCCAGGTAAGCTTAATGGAAAGTTTTGGCCAAAAACATGGCTGGCGTTGAAAGGGTTAAGCCAAGGTATTTATATTAATTTACAATATCTAATTGAACACCTTTGTATAACCGCTTTTCTCTTGCCGCTATATATCCTCCATTTCTAAATATAATTATCTTTGATTTTTCTAGATTAACTGTAATTTTAAGTCTGTTAGCAGTATTACTCAAAATATTTAGTTGGTTCTGGAGACCTACCACTGAATGGGAGAGTAGGACAACATCGTCTGCAAATAATAGAATAAGAATTTGAATAAGATCAGGTGCTAGGCTAATTCCATGTTTTCCAGATTCTAATAAGTCATTTGCTAGCTCATTAATAAAAAGTGAGAACAGAATGGGGCTACAATTGTCACCCTGTTTAAGACCACGAGGACACATACACTCTTCAGTTACCTCATTGTTAGCACGTACTCTTGCTTTTGCAACCTGATACATACTTCTAATAGCTTTATACATATTACCATGAATGTTATTTTTTTGTAAAATAAACCATAGATGATTTCTGTCTATTAGATCAAAGGCCTTTTTAAAGTCGATAAATGCAGCGTAAAGTTTCTTGCCAGAGGATAATTGTTTTTGTACTAATGATAGTAAAGTACATGAGAGAGAGAGAGAGAGAGAGAGAGAGAGAGAGAGAGAGAGAGAGAGAGAGAGAGAGAGAGAGAGAGAGAGAGAGAGAGAGAGAGAGAGATATGCTTTGTATATGCGTTGTTGGTGGTTTGTGTCATTGTTGAATGCTGTTTTTGTTGTCTCTTTGTTGATGAATAATTGATTGTAAAGCGCTTTGGGCTCATCTGAGGTAAAGCGCTATATAAATGTACTATAATTATTAGTATAATCTACTATTTTTCTGACTTATTGGCCCATTCTCCAAATAATTGTTCTCTTTTGAGCTCCACTGAAATCGGAATGTGTCGGCTGTACTCAGCGGGGAGACCAGTAAAAACTGAAAAACGGACATATACGTACCTTATCCATTATGGCCATATGGCCTGGGAACGCAGAAGACGAAGATTACCCGTAATAAATATCTCTACAATGTCTTTGCTGCGTTACAATCTCATCTTCATGCCCCCCAAACTTGTTTTCACAGTAAAGGGCGTGTACACTCTTTCACACACTGTCATGGGTTTTCTTTTGGTTTTAATGATGGATGTGGAAAAGAATGATACATTAATGTTGCGAACATGTGCGTGTTTGAATAAACTCAGTCTGTGAGTCCTCGTTCTGGTTTCAATGACTGATGTGAAAAAGATGTAATGAAAGGCATGTGCATGTTTGAATAACCCCTGTCTTTGAGTCCTCTTCAATGTGAGGCTTTGTCTGTCTGTTTGTCTGTTCTCTCTCTCTCTCTCTCTCTCTCTCTCTCTCTCTCTCTCTCTCTCTCTCTCTCTTTCTCTCTCTCTCTCTCTCTCTCTCTCTCTCTCTCTCTCTCTCTCTCTCTCTCTCTCTCTCTCTCTCTTCTCTCTCTCTCTCTCTCTCTCTCTCTCTCTCTCTCTCTCTCTCTCTCTCTCTCTCTCTCTCTCTCTCTCTCTCTCTCTCTCTCTCTCTCTCTCTCTCTTCAAATACAGTAGTATATGGAGAAACAGGAAGGTACCCTCTGTATGTTAGAACCTATGTTAACCCTTTCACCGCCAGCAATTTTTTTAGCAAAAAAATACCATTAAACTTACCTGGGCCGAGAAAACAAAATCTGCAGTATTGTGAATGCCTCTATAACATGCATAACATTAGACCTATCCTTACCTCCCAAAACTAAGAAAATTGGGTCTTCAGATAACAGGCCCTGGTTAATGATGCTATTTAGTAACATGGGTGTTAAACCATTGTGGTGCAAAAATGCGACATTGGCGGTGAAAGGGTTAAATGTATAAAATACTGGCTCAAGTTGTTAAAGCTACCTATATCCAGACTTAGTAGACAGGCGTATCAAATGCTATTGAACGAACATGAGAAAGGGGAAGAAAATTGGGTATATTGTGTGAAAAATATTTTAACTACTCATGGGTTTGGAATTGTATGGCTATGTCAGGGTGTGGGAAGTGAGGAGGGATTTATCATGGAATTCAAAAACAGAATTATTGCTTCCTATCAGCAACATTGGCACTCTAAAATTGCAAGTTCAGACAGATATAACTGGTATTATAGCTTTAAAGATGCGTTTGAAGCTGAAAAATATATAACGGTTGTAAACAATAGGTGGCATAGAATATGTCTGGCCAGGTTTAGGTCTAGAACTATAGGCTTGAATGCACATAAACAATGGTTTCATGATGATGATATAATCTTTAATTGCTCCCTGCCCAATGTGTGGTTTTTATAAAGAAAATGATATACACTTTTTATTTAGTTGTAAAAAATATGTGATTAGAAAGAAGTGTAAATTTTTTGAAAAAAGTGTTGATGTATATTTGGATTTAGTTGGGAGTTTTGAAAATGGACTATGATGATGAATCTATAAAATCACTAGCTAAATATATTGCAGAAGCTCTGACTATTAGAACTAAGCAAAAGCAAATACATGAAGAACATAGACAAAACATTACTTCTTAATGGAACGTCTTGAATAATTTATTAGGATATAAGTGTGGGAATCTGATATACTTAATTTGAATTTTGATTGGATGGTCGAGACAGCCATTTGGTTTTTTTATTTTATTTTTCGTGCATTGATTGATTTGATTTGATTTTCCACTATTTTGTTCTATTCGCTCCCCCATGTCATCTAAGCTATGTAAGCCAATGACATTAAAACAGTTCAGTGTTCAGTGTTCTCTCTCTCTCTCTCTCTCTCTCTCTCTCTCTCTCTCTCTCTCTCTCTCTCTCTCTCTCTCTCTCTCTCTCTCTCGCTCTTTAAAAAAAAGTTTTGTTGTTCTAGAGCAACGAGTAACAAAGACGCGCACGAAGAGATATAAGTATAAAATGCTTACAAAGTTCACGCCTAAAGTCGTATTCAAATGGATCAAATAGCAAAGTACGCATTTGGGAATTTCTCAGATTGCAGGAAACGTCGATACAAGAATGATTGTGGAGTGGGCATATAGTCACGTCAAAAAGCCTATTAATAGACTATTATAGGCTCTTGGGTTACATTTCAATTGCGCAGATTGTAGATTTACTAAATTGCGAACACCCCGGATTAACACATCAACTCCGCCAATGTATTATTTTCGCAATACAGTTTAATAAGTCATATCCCTTACATAAGTTACATGGTAAGTTTTTGAGATTGCCGTATTGCATGCCGCTATGAATAAAAAAAGGAAACATCTGTTTGTGCACTTTATCTTTGTAAGCATTGTATCCGTTATGCATTAATGCAAAACAATATTACAATCAGCCCAATTAATGATGAAAAAGCGGCGCAATTGACTACAGGGGTAATTGAAATCAGCACAATTGAGATGCATTCGTTTGGAATACTGGGAGTACGCGTATGTGCTTTCCATCTTCTTCTTCTTCCTCTTCTTCTTCTTCTGAGGAGGAGGAGGAGTGGGTAGCCTACTCTGTGTTTATCAAAATGTAAACCACCCTTTCAGACCTACCCTAGTGGGGTAGCACAGTTACAGAAAGGGTGTCGGGTTCGGGGTAGATAGGTTAAGATAAAAGACAGAAGAAGAAAAGGGATTTTAAGAAGGAAGAATTGGAGAGGATGGAGGAGTTCGGTAGACTTTCACAATGAGGGATACACAATAAACCAAAGAAGACAATTTGGAATTTCCACTCTTTAATCAATCTACTAAGCTACAAAAAAGAAATAAAAGTAAAAGTAAATGAAAGATGGTCGTTGATCGAAGGAAGGAGGTAACTGGCAATGTGCTGATGAATTATGAATGAAGGCAAACCTAAAGAGAGTAAAAAGGAAACATGACATTGTTGCAAATAGTTGGGGGGGGGGGGAGAGAGAGAGAGAGAGAGAGAGAGAGAGAGAGAGAGAGAGAGAGAGAGAGAGAGAGAGAGAGAGAGAGAGAGAGAGAGAGAGAGAGAGAGAGAGAGAGAGAGAGAGAGAGTACAACTAGAAGAAACTAGGGCATTACAATGTATGTTGTGTGTTTTGCTTTCAGTGAAGCGTAGCTTACCTTTAGCGTGTTTAATAAATGGGTTATACAATAACAATGTATAGATTGTAGACAATTGAAGAAGAAGAAAAGAACACAACAAGTGTGTCGCCGAGCGGCAAACATGTCCTTTGCCTGTTCCGTACCTCCCCCTACCTCCCCTCCCCCCACATCGTAGCCCTCGTCCTCCTTGACATCTCATCACAAAAACAAATCAAGTTCAAAGTCATCAAAGTTATCAATGCTTTGCAGCACACATCCCTGACCTTGAGCCAGTCTTCCAGCCTGCCACATTGGAAGCATGTAGCTGCAAAATGTGAACTATAAGGCTACAACACCGATTTAACACCTCTGAGGGCTACGACCTTGACCTTCATCGGTACACAATATATAGAATCACCATAAGCCAATGCACCCATATCACGTTCTAAGTTTGAACATTGTAAGTCAAACTATGTGAAATATATGGCTGCAAGAATAAATTTTTGGTTTTCAATGTTAAGGTCAGCACGGTCAGAAGTTTTGTATGAGACCATTTGAATACCATGATACACCACCACACAAAATTTGAAATGATTCTGTCTGCCGGTTCATGAGATACAGCTTAGACATACATACATACATACATACATACATACATACATACATACATACATACATACATACATACATACATACATACATACATACATACATACATACATAGAGAAAGACAGACAGACAGATAGACAGACAGACAGACATACATACAAGTAGAGACGAACAAATTTATACTCCTTTGCCGACCGTAGTCGGGCGAAGCACAATAGTCAAGATCTGCAGAAGCATGACATCCAGCCAACTATAGTACAGCTTGCAGGCGTGTGGGTGGGCGCACGTTGCTGGATGGTGTCAGTAAGTAGGCAGTGACAGACAACTTGATCCTTTGAGATTTGTCTGATTCTGTCCTTCACTGAAAGGAGAGATAAATTGTAATGTAGGCCTAAGCTGCTTATGATCTCTATACACGTTAACATTATTCACAAAATATATCTATTTTCCCGTGGCAATAGAGTGTTGCAACTCACTGTGTTGCCATGGGGAAATAGTTATATTTTGTGAATATTGTTAACGTGTACACGGACCTTTAGCTTGCTATGGCTAAGAGTAATTCCGCTGGTCGGAATGCGAAACCACACTGTCGTTTCTGTCTAACAACGGTTCATCGCGAGAGAGAGAGAGAGAGAGAGAGAGAGAGAGAGAGAGAGAGAGAGAGAGAGAGAGAGAGAGAGAGAGAGAGAGAGAGAGAGAGAGAGAGAGAGAGAGAGAGAGAGACAGACAGACAGAGAGAGAGAGAGAGAGAGAGAGAGAGAGAGAGAGAGAGAGAGAGAGAGAGAGAGAGAGAGAGAGAGAGAGAGAGAGAGAGAGAGAGAGAGAGAGAGAGAGAGAGAGAGAGAGAGAGAGAGAGAGAGAGAGAGAGAGAGAGAGAGAGAGAGAGAGAGAGAGAGAGAGAGAGAGAGAGAGAGAGAGAGAGAGAGAGAGAGAGAGAGAGAGAGAGAGAGAGATTAAATAATGGGGATTACAGAAAGGGTGTCGGGTTCGGGGTAGATAGGTTAAGATAAAAGACAGAAGAAGAAAAGGGATTTTAAGAAGGAAGAATTGGAGAGGATGGAGGAGTTCGGTAGACTTTCACAATGAGGGATACACAATAAACCAAAGAAGACAATTTGGAATTTCCACTCTTTAATCAATCTACTAAGCTACAAAAGGCAGTAAACACGGAAAGAAATATTGGTTCTCATACCTTCATGAAGACTCCAACCAATTGCATAGGAAACGATTGACTACCCTTAGCGTGTTGCCTGATGGACAGTCGCCTTTATCCTTGGATATCCTATCCCTCTAACAAGAGAGAGAAAGATTGTCACGCAGGGAAGAAGGCGCACAGCGCGTGAAGAAGTGCATACATCCAAAGATTATGTCAACGGCCACACGTTTTAGCAAGTGCTAGACATTTCGGCCTAACTGACTTTGGGGAAAGAGTTTAGAACACACACACATACGTGCTCACACGCACATGTACACAACCACAACCACAACCAAAACAACAACAACTGGAAGATGTTCCACCAATAGTATTTTTTCTAACTTCGGCAGTATAAATTGACAACCGAAAAACGAAATTTGAGACATTATCCTGTTAAAAAAACAAGCACACAAAAACAACAGATTTGTGTTTCTTAATATGTTTGTTTTTCGCTAAGCCATTCCTTTGTGCGTTGAACAACGCTACAAAGAGAGACTGAATCCATCAATCGAAATGCATAGAAATACATGAAGGGATTCCAATGAAAATTCATGAACGGTTTGGGGCATAATTCAAAGAACAATATTATTCTAACAACACATTTTGGGATGAATCTGGGCTATCTTTCTGCAGGAGTTGTCCATTTCTGTACATCAGGTGCAAGAGGAGCCAATCGGTTTCCAACAAGCTGGAACTGAGTATGTCAGATTTACAGTTTGTTGAAGCAACTGCACTATATTTTGTATCTTGACATTTGCTGGAACAACAGCGTTCTGTTTCATAACTTAACATTTGCTGCAGTAACTGCATTTTCTTTTATATCATTTGTTGCAGCGACTGCGTTTTGTTTCATATCTTGACTTCTTTTTTTAAAACAGGAACTGCACCTTATTTCATATATTAAATTTATTTTGTTGCAGCTACTGCGTTTTATTGTACATCTTTTGGTTGCAGCAACTGCCGGAAAAGGTGGCCCAAGGCAAGGCTGGCTACTCAGCGGTCCTGCGTCCTACCTCAGGACTGTGTTGTCTCCCCCTGGTCCACTCTCCAGCCTCACAGCCCCAGCTGCCTGCGCGCGGACGGCACTGTGACGTCAGGCTCCATGACACGCACACGGCGCGTTCTGCAGCTGCCACGTGGCGACGGGAAAGAGTGCCCGGATGACCTGGAAGAAAAAGTGCCCCTGGAAATGAAGGATTTGGACAAGTTACAGCGCTGTGACAGGTTTGTTAGTGGGTGGGGGTGGAGGGATAGGGGGAGGGTGCTTAGAGGTGTGTCTCTGTGTGTGTGTATGTGTGCGTGTGTGTGTGTGTGTGTGTGTGTGTGTGTGTGTGCGCGTGTGCGTGCGTGTGCGTGTGCGTGCGTGCGTGCGTGCGTGCGCGCGCATACACTAAGACAGCAATACTCAACAATGCAATGAGAGTTGAAACCAGAACCGATACAAAAGGGTGTTTTTAAATACAAAATGTTGTTTTTGTGTGTGTGTTTTTTAGTAGCATTATGCTCTACGAGTATCTAGTTTGATATTTCAAAGTACCCAACATGAAGACAAAACGTGAGAAGCTAGGTGAAGCTTTGGCCGTGTTGCATGTACGGAAGAGTTGCGTGTAAATGTTTGTTTGTTTTACGGCTTTTGGGGGGTATTTGGTTTACTCACACCACAACACAGTGTTTAAAGCCGGCGCCACACACGCGTAAAATCGTATGGGAATGTGATGCTATTTGGACATGTGAGTCATGATGCACGTGAAAGACTTCCGTCTAAAAATAATTCTGCCATTTTCGCTCACTATTCTCAAGTAGATAATAATAATAATAATTGGCACTTATATAGCGCACATATCTAGAAAATTCTATTCACGGCGCTTTACAAAGAAATAAAACTATAAACATTCACACACACACACACATTCACACACACACACACACAAAGAAGACGATGAAGGGGAGAGGGTGGGAAGGGGGGTGACGCGGGGGGGGGGGGGGCGTCGCACACACATACACGCTACATGCACACACACACATACACACACACGCGCGCACGCACGCACACACACACACAAACAAACACACACCACTCAATTTCCATACGGCACAATCAACACACACACTGCATACACACACGCACACACATTGCACGCACACGCACGCGCACACGCACACGCACGCGCACACGCACACACACACACCACTCAATGTCCACACTGCACAATCAACCTATGCATGTCAGCTACAACTTAGAAAAGAGATGAGTTTTTAGACCGGCCTTGAACGCGTCCAGAGAGTCGGAGTGTCTGAGAGACAGGGGTAAGTTGTTCCACACAGATGGAGCCTGGAACGAAAAGGACCTTTCACCATAGGTTTTGGTTTTGACAGTGGCTGGTTGCAGGAGGCGAGTGTCAGAGGAAGAGCGGAGGACACGAGAAGGTGTGTAGAGATGAAGTAGGTCAGACAGGTAATCAGGGGCAGAACCAGAGATGACAGTGAAGGAAAGAGTGGAGAGTTTATAGTCAATCCTATCAGAGATTTTTAACCAGTGCAGAGAGTGCAGAAGTGGCGTGACATGTTCATACTTAGAAGACTTAAGGACTAATCGGGCAGCATTGTTTTGAATTCTTTGGAGGCGACTGAGAAGATACTTTGGGAGGCCAGCAAGGAGAGAGTTGCAGTAATCGATTTTAGACAAAACAAAAGCACAGACCAAAGTTTTCGTGGCGTCAGTAGATAGATAGTGGCGAACAGAACTTATTTCCAATACATGAATCATGACTCAAAATCGCATCGCATTCAGATCCGAATCGTATGTGTGTAGCAGACCCTTAAAACACTGTACATTGTTGGTTGCCATCACTATCTATTATTTTCGGATGATTAGATTATGATATTCCTGTTTGCTCTTATGTAACTGGAAGCTAGAATAGGCCGCGTGTTTTAAAAGAAAACCACCAGCACAACGTAAGCATTGTTAAAATGTATATTTGTTGTTGGAAACTATTACCAATGTGTTGTTGTTGTCGTCCTACCCTGGATACAAGACTCCAGGGATGATCCCTGTCGAAGCACTTGAACACTTGAACACTTGAACACTGGTACAAATGTACCAGCTAGGGATGAGAACATTACGTGTGGGACCGTTTGGGATTACCTCGCCACATGGGCAGCCACACTCCGACTTCGGAGGACAACAGATATTTAAACAGACTGTTTCTATCTTTCCTATCTTTCTTTCTTTCTTGCTTGCTTTATCTTTATTTTCTTTTTTTCTTTTTTTGTTTCCTTGCTTCATTCTTCCTTCCACATTCTTTCTTTACTTTCTTTCTTTTTTTGGTTTCTCTCTTTTTATCATTCTTTTTTGTTCCCTTACCTTTTCATCTTCCTACCTTCCGTCTACCATCCTTCTTCCCTTCCTTTCTCTTTCTGCCTTTCTTTTTATTCTTTCCTCTCCTTCCACTCTCCATCCATCCTTCACGTTTTTGTTTCTTTCTTTTTATTATTTCTCTTCTTTCCTCCACATTATTTCCGGTCTTCCTTTTTATCTCCCTGTCTCTCTCTCTCTCTCTCTCTCTCTCTCTCTCTCTCTCTCTCTCTCTCTCTCTCTCTCTCTCTCTCTCTTCTTTTTTATCTCTCTCTCTCTCTCTCTCTCTCTCTCTCTCTCTCTCTCTCTCTCTCTCTCTCTCTCTCTCTCTCTCTCTCTCTCTCTCTCTCTCTCTCTCTCTGTTGCGTGACGCGTGTGTGTATCTGTGTGTGTGTGCGTGTGTGCGTGTGTGCGTGTGTGTGTGTGTGTGTGTGCGTGCGCGCGCGCGCGCGTGCGTGCGTGCGTGCATGCGTGCGTGCGTGTATGTGTGTGTGTGTGTGCTCGCGCGCGCGCGCGCGCGCGCGCGCGCGTGTGTGTGTGTGTGTGTGCGTGTGTGCGATCGGGTGTATGCGCACGCAAAGACTGATGAGCCTGCACGAGTGGGTGCATTTATGTATGTGACGTGTGTGGAAATTTCAATTTGCACTGTTGTCTTGTTTGCATAAATAGTTTTTTTGACTTGTTTACTATAATTGAATGACTGGCGGGTGCAGTCAATATGATGATCGCTTTTGTTTGTTATATTCTTATAATTATACTTTTTCCGCTTGCGTTGATTATTAGTTAATTTCAAATCACGTGTCCCCTTGCCATGAAGATTGTACAGTACACCCCGCTTATAGTAAAGTGCAGGGGAGCAAGGCTTTTCCTTTACTATAACAGGTTTTTCTTATAAACGATGTTCGGATATAGTAAAGTTTTGATGGTATTTTTTATCTTATCCGATGACGTTTTTCAAAGTCAAAGCTAACGTAAAATACTAAATATAAACCCATCATCAAATCAAAATACAGCAAAACTCGGTTATAAGAAAATCAAGGGGGAGATGATGTTTTGTTTATCCAAGTTTTCTTATATCCGAAACTCAGATATAAGAAAACATTTTGAAGTTTTTTCCCTTGTCTCTCTACCACCAACACAAAAGTACTCATATTTTTTTCTTCGGCTCAACATTTATTTTGCACAGAATACTGAAGGAAAGTATGGAATAAAGGAACAAAAACAATTCAATTAGTCTTGTAATCTAGTGCCTGTACTGTTTAGAATGTCTGTGACACAACTGGTTTGATGTAAACTTTCCCTTTTTGGAACAACTTCAATTTTCTCGGAACATCCTTTCAGTTCAGGTCCAACTCACTTTTAAAGACACACTGACCCAACACGATTAAATCCCTTGTTTTTTTCTGGGTAGCTGTGACCCACATGCAAATTCCCCCAACTTCAAATTGAGGCTGCTCTTTAAAAATGTTTCGTTTTCAATTTTGGGGCATTTGTATGGGAGTCAAACCTGGTCAAAGCAAGATTTTGTGCCAGCTATAAGAAGGAAAACAGGTGGAACCCATGATTTTGACTCGTGATCTGGGGGGTCTTTAAGAAAATGTTGTCAATGGTAATTCGCTTATAAGTAAATAGAACTTGCTTATAAGAAAATGAACTGCAAACCAACTCTCTTGTATGACATAATTTTCTTATATCCAAGTTTCCATTGCGGATGGGAGAAACAAATTGCTTGCTTATAACTGAGTTTTCTTATAAGCGAGTTTCTTATATCCCAGTTTTGATCATAGATAAGAAAGAAGAAGTTCGGCAGGGAAATTTTTTTTGCTTCATAGCGAGTTTTCTTATAAGCGAGTTTCTTATAAGCGGATTCGGCTGTATATATATTTTTTTTGCGGATTCATTTTTTTCCACTAAGTAATGAGGGGAAAGAAACATGTTTTTGAGTGCCTTTCAATTTCGTTGATGAAGGTGGGTAGAGGGAGTAGTGAGACTGTGACTATACATTGATGACGTATTTACAAAGGTCAGGAAGAGGACAATTTTTTTTATTGTAACGAAGAGGAACCACAAATGACATTACTATAGGAGTTTTTTTTATTTAATTATAACCCAGTTGTTATTATGGGTGGGTGGGGGGAGTGGTGAGACTGTGACGCATACATTGGTGACGTATTTACAAAGGTCAGAAGAGGACTTTTTTTTTATATTGTAACCGAGGAGTCAGTCCTGTGGGGAACCAAAAGTAACTTTACTATAGCAGGTTTTTTATTATAACCGAGTTGCTACTATCCGAGGTCTATTTAGTAATAAAACAGTAGACCTTTGACCGGGAACCAGTGCTGTCCTTTACTGTAACCGAAATTTCTTATAACCGAGTTTACTATAAACGGGGAGTACTGTATTGTCAATGGCAATTAAAACATTTCAAGTGTCAAGTCTCTCTCTCTCTCTCTCTCTCTCTCTCTCTCTCTCTCTCTCTCTCTCTCTCTCTCTCTCTCTCTCTCTCTCTCTCTCTTCTTTCATTTCTTTCTTTCTGATGTATGTCTTTCTGTCCTTCTTCCTCCCTTCCCCATCACTCCTACATTTCTTTCTTTCTTCTTTCATTCTTTCTGTCCTTCTCCCCCCTTCCATATCACCCCCTTCATTTCTTTCTTTCATTCTTTCTGTCCTTCTCCCCCCCTTCCATATCACCCCCTTCATTTCTTTCTTTCTTCTTCATCTTTCTGTCCTTCTCCCCCCTTCCATATCACCCCCTTCATTTCTTTCTTTCATTCTTTCTGTCCTTCTCCCCCCTTCCCCATCACTCCTACATTTCTTTCTTTCTTCTTTCATTCTTTCTGTCCTTCTCTCCCCTTCCATATCACCCCCTTCATTTCTTTGTTATGTCTTATCTCTGTCCCTCTCCCCCCTTCCATATCACCACCTTCATTTCTTTCTTTCTTTCTTATCTCTGTCCTTCTCCCCCCTTCCATATCACCCCCTTCATTTCTTTCTTCTTTCTTATCTCTGTCCTTCTCCCCCCTTCCATATCACCCCCTTCATTTCTTTCTTCTTTCTTATCTCTGTCCTTCTCCCCCCTTCCATATCACCCCCTTCATTTCTTTTTCTTTCTTATCTCTGTCCTTCTCCCCCCTTCCATATCACCCCCTTCATTTCTTTCTTCTTTCTTATCTCTGTCCTTCTCCCCCCTTCCATATCACCCCCTTCATTTCTTTCTTCTTTCTTATCTCTGTCCTTCTCCCCCCTTCCATATCACCCCCTTCATTTCTTTCTTCTTTCTTATCTCTGTCCTTCTCCCCCCTTCCATATCACCCCCTTCATTTCTTTCTTCTTTCTTATCTCTGTCCTTCTCCCCCCTTCCATATCACCCCCTTCATTTCTTTCTTCTTTCTTATCTCTGTCCTTCTCCCCCCTTCCATATCACCCCCTTCATTTCTCTTCTTTCTTATCTCTGTCCTTCTCTCCCCCCTTCCATATCACCCCCTTCATTTCTTTCTTCTTTCTTATCTCTGTCCTTCTCCCCCCTTCCATATCACCCCCTTCATTTCTTTCTTCTTTCTTATCTCTGTCCTTCTCCCCCCTTCCATATCACCCCCTTCATTTCTTTCTTTCTTATCTCTGTCCTTCTCCCCCCTTCCATATCACCCCCTTCATTTCTTTCTTTCTTATCTCTGTCCTTCTCCCCCCTTCCATATCACCCCCTTCATTTCTTTCTTTCTTATCTCTGTCCTTCTCCCCCCTTCCATATCACCCCCTTCATTTCTTTCTTTCTTATCTCTGTCCTTCTCCCCCCTTCCATATCACCCCCTTCATTTCTTTCTTTCTTCTTTCATTCTTTCTGTCCTTCTCCCCCCTTCCATATCACCCCCTTCATTTCTTTCTTTCTTCTTTCATTCTTTCTGTCCTTCTCTCCCCTTCCATATCACCCCCTTCATTTCTTTCTTTCTTCTTTCATTCTTTCTGTCCTGTCCTTCTCCCCCCCTTCCATATCACCCCCTTCATTTCTTTCTTTCTTCTTTCATTCTTTCTGTCCTTCTCCCCCCTTCCATATCACCCCCTTCATTTCTTTCTTTCTTCTTTCATTCTTTTCTGTCCTTCTCCCCCCTTCCATATCACCCCCTTCATTTCTTTCTTTCTTCTTTCATTCTTTCTGTCCTTCTCCCCCCTTCCATATCACCCCCTTCATTTCTTTCTTTCTTATTTCATTCTTTCTGTCCTTCTCCCCCCTTCCATATCACCCCCTTCATTTCTTTCTTTCTTATCTCTGTCCTTCTCCCCCCTTCCATATCACCCCCTTCATTTCTTTCTTTCTTCTTTCATTCTTTCTGTCCTTCTCCACCCTTCCATATCACCCCCTTCATTTCTTTCTTTCTTCTTTCATTCTTTCTGTCCTTCTCCACCCTTCCATATCACCCCCTTCATTTCTTTCTTTCTTCTTATTCTTTCTGTCCTTCTCCCCCCTTCCATATCACCCCCTTCATTTCTTTCTTTCTTATTTCATTCTTTCTGTCCTTCTCCCCCCTTCCATATCACCCCCTTCATTTCTTTCTTTCTTCTTTCATTCTTTCTGTCCTTCTCCCCCCTTCCATATCACCCCCTTCATTTCTTTCTTATCTCTGTCCTTCTCCCCCCTTCCATATCACCCCCTTCATTTCTTTCTTTCTTCTTTCATTCTTTTCTGTCCTTCTCCCCCCTTCCATATCACCCCCTTCATTTCTTTCTTTCTTCTTTCATTCTTTCTGTCCTTCTCCCCCCTTCCATATCACCCCCTTCATTTCTTTCTTTCTTCTTTCATTCTTCTTTCTGTCCTTCTCCCCCCTTCCATATCACCCCCTTCATTTCTTTCTTTCTTATCTCTGTCCTTCTCCCCCCTTCCATATCACCCCCTTCATTTCTTTCTTTCTTATTTCATTCTTTCTGTCCTTCTCCCCCTTCCATATCACCCCCTTCATTTCTTTCTTTCTTCTTTCATTCTTTCTGTCCTTCTCCCCCCTTCCATATCACCCCCTTCATTTCTTTCTTATCTCTGTCCTTCTCCCCCCTTCCATATCACCCCCTTCATTTCTTTCTTTCTTCTTTCATTCTTTCTGTCCTTCTCCCCCCTTCCATATCACCCCCTTCATTTCTTTCTTTCTTATCTCTGTCCTTCTCCCCCCTTCCATATCACCCCCTTCATTTCTTTCTTTCTTATCTCTGTCCTTCTCCCCCCTTCCATATCACCCCCTTCATTTCTTTCTTTCTTATCTCTGTCCTTCTCCCCCCTTCCACATCACCCCCTTCATTTCTTTCTTTCTTCTTTCATTCTTTCTGTCCTTCTCCCCCCTTCCATATCACCCCCTTCATTTCTTTCTTTCTTCTTTCATTCTTTCTGTCCTTCTCCCCCCTTCCATATCACCCCCTTCATTTCTTTCTTTCTTATCTCTGTCCTTCTCCCCCCTTCCATATCACCCCCTTCATTTCTTTCTTTCTTCTTTCATTCTTTCTGTCCTTCTCCCCCCTTCCATATCACCCCCTTCATTTCTTTCTTTCTTCTTTCTTATCTCTGTCCTTCTCCCCCCTTCCATATCACCCCCTTCATTTCTTTCTTTCTTATCTCTGTCCTTCTCCCCCCTTCCATATCACCCCCTTCATTTCTTTCTTTCTTATCTCTGTCCTTCTCCCCCCTTCCATATCACCCCCTTCATTTCTTTCTTTCTTATCTCTGTCCTTCTCCCCCCTTCCATATCACCCCCTTCATTTCTTTCTTTCTTCTTTCATTCTTTCTGTCCTTCTCCCCCCTTCCATATCACCCCCTTCATTTCTTTCTTTCTTCTTTCATTCTTTCTGTCCTTCTCCCCCCTTCCATATCACCCCCTTCATTTCTTTCTTTCTTCTTTCATTCTTTCTGTCCTTCTCCCCCCTTCCATATCACCCCCTTCATTTCTTTCTTTCTTCTTTCATTTTTTCTGTCCTTCTCCCCCCTTCCATATCACCCCCTTCATTTCTTTCTTTCTTCTTTCATTCTTATCTCTGTCCTTCTCCCCCCTTCCATATCACCCCCTTCATTTCTTTCTTATCTCTGTCCTTCTCCCCCCTTCCATATCACCCCCTTCATTTCTTTCTTTCTTATCTCTGTCCTTCTCCCCCCTTCCATATCACCCCCTTCATTTCTTTCTTTCTTATCTCTGTCCTTCTCCCCCCTTCCATATCACCCCCTTCATTTCTTTCTTTCTTATCTCTGTCCTTCTCCCCCCTTCCATATCACCCCCTTCATTTCTTTCTTTCTTCTTTCATTCTTTCTGTCCTTCTCCCCCCTTCCATATCACCCCCTTCATTTCTTTCTTTCTTCTTTCATTTTTTCTGTCCTTCTCCCCCCTTCCATATCACCCCCTTCATTTCTTTCTTTCTTCTTTCATTCTTTCTGTCCTTCTCCCCCCTTCCATATCACCCCCTTCATTTCTTTCTTATCTCTGTCCTTCTCCCCCCTTCCATATCACCCCCTTCATTTCTTTCTTTCTTATCTCTGTCCTTCTCCCCCCTTCCACATCACCCCCTTCATTTCTTTCTTTCTTATCTCTGTCCTTCTCCCCCCTTCCATATCACCCCCTTCATTTCTTTCTTTCTTATCTCTGTCCTTCTCCCCCCTTCCATATCACCCCCTTCATTTCTTTCTTTCTTCTTTCATTCTTTCTGTCCTTCTCCCCCCTTCCATATCACCCCCTTCATTTCTTTCTTTCTTCTTTCATTCTTTCTGTCCTTCTCCCCCCTTCCATATCACCCCCTTCATTTCTTTCTTTCTTCTTTCATTCTTTCTGTCCTTCTCCCCCCTTCCATATCACCCCCTTCATTTCTTTCTTTCTTCTTTCATTTTTTCTGTCCTTCTCCCCCCTTCCATATCACCCCCTTCATTTCTTTCTTTCTTCTTTCATTCTTTCTGTCCTTCTCCCCCCTTCCATATCACCCCCTTCATTTCTTTCTTTCTTCTTTCATTCTTTCTGTCCTTCTCCCCCCTTCCATATCACCCCCTTCATTTCTTTCTTTCTTATCTCTGTCCTTCTCCCCCCTTCCATATCACCCCCTTCATTTCTTTCTTTCTTCTTTCATTCTTTCTGTCCTTCTCCCCCCTTCCATATCACCCCCTTCATTTCTTTCTTTCTTCTTTCATTCTTTCTGTCCTTCTCCCCCTTCCATATCACCCCCTTCATTTCTTTCTTTCTTCTTTCATTCTTATCTCTGTCCTTCTCCCCCCTTCCATATCACCCTCTTCATTTCTTTCTTTCTTCTTTCATTCTTATCTCTGTCCTTCTCCCCCCTTCCATATCACCCCCTTCATTTCTTTCTTTCTTTCTTATTTTTTATCTCTGTCATTTTCCTTTCCTTTTTTCTTCATTTCTTCTTCCCTTTCCTTCTATCCATTTTTTCTGTTCCTTTGCAGGGCTCAGTGGGTGACCTCGGACTGGGGTCGGTGTGTGGCAGTGTCCACCTCTAGGTGTGACGGGGGTCAGTGCGTTGGTCAGTCTGTACCGGCACACTGCGGCACCGGCCTGCACAGCCGTAGGGTCATCTGCGTCGTCGTCAGCACAGGTGGGCATTATGCTTTCAAAACCTCCTTAGCAGAGGTTGTATTTTTTAGCAGCGGCGAAGCGAAGGCTGGTTAACGTTTTCAGGGTTGTCTGTTTGTTCCTATCTATCTATTTCGCACCTCTCTATCTATGTTCACATTTTTGCACAATATTTGTACTGCTATTATTTTATCTGAGTGCTGGGTTGTTGTCAGTGAAGGTCCTCCAGACAGACCCGCAGAACACAGGGCCTGTGCTTAAATCAAAGGCTGCAGAGGGTTGTGGTATCTGAGTGCTGGGTTGTTGTCAGTGAAAGGTCCTCCAGACAGACCCGCAGAACACAGGGCCTGTGCTTAAATCAAAGGCTGCAGAGGGTTGTGATATCTGAGTGCTGGGTTGTTGTCAATGAAAGGTCCTCCAGACAGACCCGCAGAACACAGGGCCTGTGCTTAAATCAAAGGCTGCAGAGGGTTGTGGTATCTGAGTGCTGGGTTGTTGTCAGTGAAAGGTCCTCCAGACAGACCCGCAGAACACAGGGCCTGTGCTTAAATCAAAGGCTGCAGAGGGTTGTGGTATCTGAGTGCTGGGTTGTTGTCAATGAAAGGTCCTCCAGACAGACCCGCAGAACACAGGGCCTGTGCTTAAATCAAAGGCTGCAGAGGGTTGTGGTATCTGAGTGCTGGGTTGTTGTCAGTGAAAGGTCCTCCAGACAGACCCGCAGAACACAGGGCCTGTGCTTAAATCAAAGGCTGCAGAGGGTTGTGGTATCTGAGTGCTGGGTTGTTGTCAGTGAAAGGTCCCCCAGACAGACCCGCAGAACACAGGGCCTGTGCACAGATCAAAGGCTGCAGAGTATCATGGTCATCCAACGAACAGTTTCATTAATTAAGATCTTCTGGTGGATGCACGCGAAATAACTCTCTGACTTGTTCTCCCTTCCTTTGATTAATCCAATAGTCTATTATGCCATGTGCACGAGAGAGAGAGAGAGAGAGAGAGAGAGAGAGAGAGAGAGAGAGAGAGAGAGAGAGAGAGAGAGAGAGAGAGAGAGAGAGAGAGAGAGAGAGAGAGAGAGAGAGAGAGAGAGCTTTCCGTCTCCTATCGCGCCACCCATTTGAAAGGGGGATAAATGTACCAAAATGTGTATCTGAACTTTGTATTTTCAGCAGAGAAATAAAAGGCGCCTCGGGCAAACAAACCCACGAAAAACACAGCATGTGCAGAGGTCAAAAGGTTGTAGCGGCCCTATCAACAGGTGGATCTTAAGCTTCTTGACAGGCAGGCAGCAGAGAGTTGTGGTAGATGGCGCATCATCAGAAGCAATGCCTGTCAAATCAGGAGTTCCCCAAGGTTCTGTGCTTGGGCCAGCCCTCTTTCTATTCTTTATAAATGATCTTCCGAAAGAACTGTCCCCTGCCTCTCGTCTCTTCGCTGATGACACTCTCTGCCACAGAACAGTGAACTCAAACAAGGACCACACCAACCTTCAATGTGACCTCAACAAACTGGCATCATGGGAGACTAAATGGCAAATGTCTTCCATCCGGACAAATGCCAGAGTCTCCATGTTACAAGGGGAGGAGACCCCCTGATCCAGGCTTATCATCGCCACGGTCAAAGGCTGAAGCAAGTCCAAGAAACTAAGTTGTACTTGGGTGTCACCATCTCCCAAAATCTCAGATGGGACACCCATATTTTAAATGTCACCAGCAAAGTCAGTGAGACCCTAGGCTTTCTTTGGAGAGACTTGAAAGTTGGAACCGTCAACATCTTATAGACAGCATACAAATCCTTCGTAAGGCCTGTTCTGGAGTATGCTTCCCAAGTGCGGGATCCCTACACTGCAAAGGACGTCGGCAGCGTGGAGAAAGTTCAGCGGAGAGTCTCCATCAACACGTCGTACAAGGCAATCCCACAAGTCCGATTACCTCCTCCCTTCCTGCAAAACCAGCTACAGGAAGTACTCATTTTTTTCCACGGACGATCAGCGAGTGGAACACCCTTCCATCTGATCACCCTCAGTGGAAGGCTTCAAATCCCGAATATAGAACCTGTGCTTAAATCAAAGGCTGCAGAGGGTTGTAGTATCTGAGTGCTGGGTTGTTGTCAATGAAAAGTCCTCCAGACATCCCCCATCTCCTCCCATCCGCTCCCTCCAGTTTCCCCCAAATCCCCATGATCTAGCCCACAACCCCCACCAAACCCCTACCCCCTACCTCTTCAATTACTCCCCCCCCCCCCAACCGTGACGTAAGCTGCCAGACTGGAAAGTCACCCAGTTTTATGCACATCAGAATCTTCAGAATGCTGAAGGAGAGTGTTAAAAGAAAGAAGAAGAAGGAGGTATCATTTAACCAACATTTTCGTCGATGTTCTTTAACGTTAACGCTTAGCTCTCTGAACTTTCTATCTCCAGTGGAGAAAGGCGCTCCGGGAAAACCTGCAGAAGATTCAGCCTGTGCGGATATCCCCAAGCCAGCAGAGTGGCAGGGGTGCCAGAGGTCCTGTGAGAAGGACTGTGTGGTCAGTCCCTGGAGCCCCTGGTCACCCTGCAAACAGCAGGCTTGCTCCTCATCCTTACCATCGGTTCCATCATCGGCGTATCTTCGTCATCGTCGTCATCGTCAGGACTTACAGTTGGGTGAGCTGTTATTAGTTAGTTAGTTAGTTAGTTAGTTAGTTAGAGCTGAACGAACCCAAAACATGGGCTGGTATAATTTTGCGTTAAATTTGAACTGGTCATTCATCTTTCTTTTGTTTCATAGATTCTTTGGACTATTGATATTTGTATCCAAATGTGTACCTCATCCAAAAACTAGACAACGCATTGTTTTTTAAATCAACGGAATCAGTATGATTGTCATGGCGCGCATTGTTTTCTGGTCTAAAATAGGCTAATAGTTAATATGATTCTTTTTTGATTATTTTGTGGTGTGCCACCAAATTGTAGGGTCACTGTGTGACCCGGAAAATGTGTACGTGCGAATAGCCTGTGTATCTGCCAATTGTTGAATTGAACTCACAGTTCTTTTTTTTTGTCTCGGTCTTGCACTGCTTTTTGTCTTCACTTCCTGAAGAATGGCCTAATAGGAAGGCTGGTGTCCTCCTTTGTGTGTGTGGCGCACACAGGCCTGTTTGTTGGCTAGACTGCATGGCTTTTTTGTATTCACTTCCTGAAGGAATGGCCTAGTAGGAAGGCTGGTGTCCTCCTTTGCGCACACAGGCCTCTTTGTTTGGCCAGACTGCATGGCTTTGTCGGCTGACCCCCGGGCGGTACGTGGACGTACCTGCAGGCCCTGACTGATGTCACCTTGGGAGAGGTGATGGGCGGTACGTGGACCTACCTGGAGGCCCTGAGTGATGTTACCTTGGGAGAGGTGATGGGCGGTATGTGGACCTACCTGGAGGCCCTGAGTGATGTCACCTTGGGAGAGGTGATGGGCGGTACGTGGAGCTACCTGGAGGCCCTGAGTGATGTCACCTTGGGAGAGGTGATGGGCGGTACGTGGACCTACCTGGAGGCCCTGAGTGATGTCACCTTGGGAGAGGTGATGGGCGGTACGTGGACCTACCTGGAGGCCCTGAGTTATGTCACCTTGGGAGAGGTGATGGGCGGTACGTGGACCTACCTGGAGGCCCTGAGTGATGTCACCTTGGGAGAGGTGATGGGCGGTACGTGGACGTACCTGCAGGCCCTGAGTGATGTCACCTTGGGAGAGGTGATGGGCGGTACGTGGACCTACCTGGAGGCCCTGAGTGATGTCACCTTGGGAGAGGTGATGGGCGGTACGTGGACCTACCTGGAGGCCCTGAGTGATGTCACCTTGGGAGAGGTGATGGGCGGTACGTGGACCTACCTGGAGGCCCTGAGTGATGTCACCTTGGGAGAGGTGATGGGCGGTACGTGGACCTACCTGGAGGCCCTGAGTGATGTCACCTTGGGAGAGGTGATGGGCGGTACGTGGACCTACCTGGAGGCCCTGAGTTATGTCACCTTGGGAGAGGTGATGGGCGGTACGTGGACCTACCTGGAGGCCCTGAGTGATGTCACCTTGGGAGAGGTGATGGGCGGTACGTGGACGTACCTGCAGGCCCTGAGTGATGTCACCTTGGGAGAGGTGATGGGCGGTACGTGGACCTACCTGGAGGCCCTGAGTGATGTCACCTTGGGAGAGGTGATGGGCGGTACGTGGACCTACCTGGAGGCCCTGAGTTATGTCACCTTGGGAGAGGTGATGGGCGGTACGTGGACCTACCTGGAGGCCCTGAGTGATGTCACCTTGGGAGAGGTGATGGGCGGTACGTGGACCTACCTGGAGGCCCTGAGTGATGTCACCTTGGGAGAGGTGATGGGCGGTACGTGGACCTACCTGGAGGCCCTGAGTTATGTCACCTTGGGAGAGGTGATGGGCGGTACGTGGACCTACCTGGAGGCCCTGAGTGATGTCACCTTGGGAGAGGTGATGGGCGGTACGTGGACGTACCTGCAGGCCCTGAGTGATGTCACCTTGGGAGAGGTGATGGGCGGTACGTGGACCTACCTGGAGGCCCTGAGTGATGTCACCTTGGGAGAGGTGATGGGCGGTACGTGGACGTACCTGCAGGCCCTGACTGATGTCACCTTGGGAGAGGTGATGGGCGGTACGTGGACGTACCTGGAGGCCCTGACTGATGTCACTTTGGGAGAGGTGATGGGCGGTACGTGGACGTACCTGGAGGCCCTGACTGATGTCACCTTGGGAGAGGTGATGGCTGGATGCTGTCGCGAGCTCCATCCCCGGGAAGTGTTCTTCCTGTGATTCCCGCCAGAGAAGGCGCGGAGGAAAGAAATTTGCAAGAGTTTCACCCTGAAGTTTGAAAACCACCGCAAGAATTGAAAATTCAAGCTTGAAACTGTTTGCAAGGTCGACGTTGAAACAGAGAGTGATATATTATTTTTGCAGTTATTGTTTTGGGGATTTTAATCTTTTTTGGTTTAATTTTACATTTGTTAATATTTGATATCTGTGTTTATATCTATAAATACATTTTTATCTTCTTGTTGTGTTAGGAAGAGGGGGTAACTAAAGATTTCGTATTCCCTGATTGTTAATTGTCCGCACTGGTTGAGAGGAGTGATCGCGAGTGTTTGCGGAGTTTGCTGTCTGCTTGCGGGTTTGTATGCGAATGATTGACAGTATGACAATGATCTACTCCATGATGATTGGCGCTGCAAAGGAGAGAAGAAGAAGAAGCGTAGAAATGACTATAGAAACTTTTGCACCAGTACAACAATTAACAAGGCCTACTGATCTCCCTGACTGTGACCTTGACCTTGATCGGTATGCATCATCAGAAAGGGCATAAGCCAAAGTATCTCCATGCCAAATTTGAAGACTCTAAGACCAACGGTGTGGAAGTTATGGCCCCTTAAAGATTTTCGGTTTTCAAGGTCGTAGGTCAAGGTCAAGGTGACGACGGCAAAATGGTTTGCGCGGATGCCTTCCTCTCATAGTGACACACCAGTACACAAAATGTGACGCGATTCTGCCAACCTATTCGAAAGATATCCTTGGGACAGACAGAAGGAGAAAACATGACCCTCCGATTTTCAGGCTCCAGCGATCTTTTTGACCTTGACCTTAACCTTGATCGGTATGCCATCATCAGAACGGGCATAAGCCAAACCACCTTCATACCAAGTTTCAACATCCTATGTCGATCGGTGCCCGAGATATGGCTAAAAATAGATTTTCGGTTTTCAAGGTCGTACGTCAAGGTCAAGGTTACGACGGCAACATGGTTTGCGCGGATCTCTTCCTATTCCTCCACACAAAATTTGACGCGATTCGGTCAAGCGGTTCGGGAGATATCCTTGGGACAGACAGAAAACAAAAAACAAAACAAAACAAAAAAACAAGAACAACAAACAAACATACAAACCAGCCCATCGCAATAGTCCGATCACCTTTGGTGACGGACTAAGGTGATCGGACTAACAAACAGATCCTTACAGTGAATGGACGAAACTCACATCCATGATTTTGTTCTAACTAATATCACCATTATTGTGAACAGATTTTGCATTAAATCAAATCAATCTGTTAATTAAAGAATTATATCGCGAAATCCGCGTTGTATCCGTCAAGATCACACAGTGATGGGCGTAGGCCTATGAATTGTTTCGGGTTTGGGATCAGTTTTTGCTCCTGTGAGTGGAGAAAGTTTCGCGGGTGTATGAAGTCAAATCTAGGTAAGGCAAATGGATAGTGGTTATCTTCCCACAGGAGACTGCCAGTGTATAAGAGCTTACCGGGGGTGGTAGGGGGGGGGGGGGGGGGGGGGGGGGGGGGGGGGGGGGGGGGATCCATAGACTTTTCCCGCGGTTTATTATCAATACAGACAGATACAAGCTACGTTAGGGCCTGCTCCTATCCACGATCGATCTCAACCACCACATTTAGTTTAGCCAGTTTGATTTCATGTATCCGTAAAGAAATCCATACACGCCAAACCATTTCTTTGTGCTCATTGACACTTTTTTTCCAACCCTTTTTAATGAATGAATCAAAATAAGCAAACACATACATGCATTTGACATTTAGCATACATCCATTCCTTGTTTTCACTTGATAAAGACAGAGGAGAAATAAATACATTAATCAGTAAATAAATCATTTAAATAGAGACACAGATAAAGTTAATAAGACGGAGAAAAAAAAGTAAAGAAAAAAAAAAACACAAAAAACGAGGCACTGGAGTTAGGTTATGATGAGGAGCGTTATATATGTTATGTATCTGCGGGAAGGGTCACTTATAAATAGCTAATATTTGTTTTAATCTAAATACATAAAAAAGAAAAGCACTCATATATTTACCAAAGCATTAGCCCGAAGACTAAGCTGGATTGTTAAGCACAGCTGACACAAAGGCCATACAAAGAAAAGAGTAAATTACACTAGTCAAAAAACAACAAAACATATATATATTATAGGCCTATATATCTGTGACGTAATGTGACACGCGCATCCCACTTTCGATGTCTACCCCCCCCCCCCCCCCTTATTCCGGCCCGCCACTCTAATTGCAATCGCGTGACATCAAACAATTCACCGATTCCAAGGCGAGTTTCTTTGATCACCTCCCCTTTCCAGATCACGAGATTTTGACACCGACATTTGTAGTACGAGGCATGTGATGTTGATGTAATATGCTTGTGACTATGGCGTCGTCTCGTGACTACTACTACTACTAACCAATCATAGGCCCTTATAGATTTAAAATCAAGTATGGAAAGGAATAGTGAGAGGCAAACCGCCTAACATTCTCTTGCTCACAAGCAAGCTAAACCTGGCTGAGTCAACACTGTAGAAACAAACCCTCTGCTGTTACCTGCCAGTCATACTATTACTGGTAGTATTAGCCCAACTCGTGAGTACTAGTGAACGTGGCTGGGGTGTAAAATAATTGATGGAGATTTATTTTTGTTTGATTCTATTTTTGATCAAGATCCTATGTTCCATGTTAACCTTTAGCAGAGGTGTCAGTGAAAAGAATTGGTAAACATGCTTTTGTGTTTGAATTTTGACTATAACTCTTTTGGTACAAGAACCAGATTCTATGCCGACTTTTATTTATTTATGAGTACTTGGTTGCAAACTTGCAGCTTTTGATTACATTCCTTTCCAAGTGTTGGATTGAGAATGATGTTGGCTTGATCATAGATTTTGATCTAGCCAGTTACTGAATCATAACCGTTGATTCCAGTACACCTTTTATGTTTTACTGATTTCAGTTTGACAAGTGAAACTCTTGTTATTAGTGCTATTGTACAAGGGTAGCCTTCTAGCTGGATGGGATCCACTAATCCCTGCCGGCTGAAGCCCATATTTCTAATCCATGGAGATCTACACCCATATTCTCCTGTTATTTACAGCAGGGCATCGTGGTCAGGACGCTTTATCCCTGACTCACAAGCAAGAAGACGGGGTCGCCGCCAAGTCGCCACCGCATCCAGAATCCACGAGGAGACCACGCCTGAGCTGTGCCATCCCGCGACGCCTCAACCCGAACGACTGGGACTTACTCTCCACTGAAGAGCAAGCCTAGTCCCCCCAGCACTCGCCGATCCCTACGAAGGAACTTCAACCCAGCTAAGTCCCTAAGACAGTGCAAAGAACACTAACTGGAACCCAGGACACCTGATAATATTAGTGACCCTTGCGGCTAACCTTCTAGAAAAGACAAAAGTCTTGCATAATCCTTTCAGATTTCATTGTTTTCTATTCATATTTTGTTTTGGCGCCATTGAGCTGCTTTATTCTTATTGCTGTATAATCTTATGCAGATTTGTGAGTAAATAAAATACAAGTGTACAAATAATTCTGAACCCTTTGGTCAGACTGATGAGAGTGAAAGTTTTGTAACGTTCATGTAAAACCCTACTTCTCTCTGTCTGTCATTTAGAGCAAATCTACCATCTGTATTTCATTCCATCATGCGAGCCAGAACCCGGGCACAAATATATATTTATTAAATGAAAAGGGGCCGGGAAATTTGCTCACCTCCCATACCCTAGAGAAGTGGGCTAAAGGAAAATGTTCTAATTGAAAATTTAACACTCTAGAAGTCTTCCTCTAGAGCCTTTAGCTCATTCCCTCGTCACAATATCATTGGTGAAAATGTTCGAAGAAAAGCTTTTTTTTCTTTTTGGCAAGACCATAATTATTCAAGATCAGAAAAGAAGGGTTTGTATGGATTTCAATCTGATCGACATTCATTTGGATTCTGGCATTGTATTTTTCAACTTAAAACCTATATTTTAAAGTATGTGTAAAGGACATGAATAGTGGTGATTCTTTTTTTTGTCTTGCATCTATAGATGTACGATTTTGCGAGCAAGAATCTATAATCTCATCGGTGCGGACATTCTTTTCACAACTGAAAATCACTAAGTCTTAGTGTTCGCTAAATTTAAAATTTTGTGCTATTGAGCATTTTTGAGTAAGCCTTGTTTGAAATTCATTCCAAAACGTTTGAACAAATTGACAGTGCCAGAAAAGGTGTTGGATATTTTCTTTTTCAATATTACGAAAAGAGAGTTACTTTATTTGTTGTGTCACAATTCTTGCTTTGTAGAATAGTGTCAGTTCCGATAATTCTATGAACAATTCTAATTTGGATCCATTTTAATTTAACTTCTTTAATGTTTTTAATTTTTCAAAATATGATATTTAACGACACTTATTATTAACTAACAACTTGACTTGACCTAGGAATATTTTTAAATATCAACCATGAAGCCATAATATTGATTGTGCCATTCGGTGAAACTTCATCCCTATTTGGAACACATTTTGGTGCAGCTTTGATCATATTTGCGCAGTCTTTTGCAAGAATACTGTAACTTTCATACAAAAAACACCACAGTTTTGTTGGTAGTAGGGCCTATGACTTGTAAACTCCGCGATATATTTATTACGCAATAACTCACCCTATTTGTTTGAAAGACATTTCTGGTTCAGAGAGAAAATGAGTGGCAAGATAAATGGATCGTGAGATACCAACAGGCTTTGGGCTGTGAGAAGACAGGCAGAGGGGGGTGATTGGAGCTGTCTCTCCATGAACAAAACAATATATAATTATGAAGATTGTTTTTCTGTTATGGTGTCCCTGGCAGTGACCCCAGGCCAACAACCCGATTTATGGCGCTAGGGAATGAAAGAATCTTTAC
>CM065703.1:26243740-26261240 GCA_017654935.2 Phymorhynchus buccinoides
GAATCATTTCAAATTTGCTGTACTCAGCGTTACCAGTACTTGGCGTTGCCGTTACTAGGTGCTACCATTACTAGGGAGAGTGCGTCACTCTCAGAGCAGCGCCAACGGGAAACGGGGCCTTATAACTCCGCCGTTTCTTAACCGAATCGCTTCAAATTTGCTGTGCTCAGCGTTACCAGTACTTGGCGTTACCGTTTCTAGGCGTTACCGGTACTCGGAGTTGCGCTAGTGACAGTTGTTTGTGATCTCTCTCTCTCTCTCTCTCTCTCTCTCTCTCTCTCTCTCTCTCTGTTTGTCTGTTTGTCTATCTGTCTGCCTGTCTCTGTCTTTGCCTTCTAGGAGGAAAAAAGGGGTGGGGGAGGGTATAGGGAGCAGGGTAAAAAGCAACAACAACAAAACCCAGCAACCTCACTTTAACTATTCTTGTCTGGCAAATAAAAACACCACAAGCGTGTGTATGCCTATTTCACACATTTCTGTTTATAATTCTTGTGTTTATTTCGCGTAAGTCGGTTATAGGAAACTACATTAAAGACATCTCTCTCTCTCTCTCTCTCTCTCTCTCTCTCTCTCTCTCTCTCTCTCTCTCTCTCTCTCTCTCTCTCTCTCTCTCGTTGTGTTTTTTGTTGTTTCACACTATATCCCTGTTCCCGCCTTCCTGGCACAGTCGGGGATAAAATAACGATTAGTGTTCCTCTCTTATTTTTCTGACCACTCCAGTATTGTGTATATGTCTACTGACTGTCTGTCTGTCTGTCTGACTGTCTGTCTGTTCTGTCTGTCTTTCTGCCTCGCCTTTCTATCTGGGTATGTTCACGTTCGCGTGTATTTTTGTGTTTTTGTCTTTCTGTGAGTGTGTGTGTACATGCGCGCTTGTGCGCGCTTATGCGTCTGTGTGTGTCTATATGAGAACATGAGAGAGAGATACTCGAACTCGAACTCGAACTCGAATATTTTAATTGCACAGACAAACGTCCTTACAATATCCGACAACAAACAAACAAAATTTGAACACAATTATTGTTATAAACAACATAAATCATGCAGAGCTATAAAACTGACACACACAACAACAACAAAAACACATACACAATATGAAATGTAGGCCAAAGCCGTAAAGGAATACACAATATGAAATGCAGGCCACAGCCGTAAGGGAATTAGAATTTTCTTTATCATGGACATCGACTCTTTTCTTTTCTATGCTGAAGACAATATCGTCGGTGAAATTCAAAAACCTCGTATCTCGATTTGTTTTGTTTTGAGTCAGCTCTCTAATTTTTCCCGCCACCTTCCACCAAAAGTTTGTTTCTCTAACGACTTTCTATCTGGGGTAAATGAGGTTGTCAAAATAGACGAAACAGTAGGTCCCAAATCCAGATCTAGTTAAGGACAAACACCTCGTTCTTTTTAAGTCTAATGTTGTTGTTTTTTTTAATAATTTTCACAAAATGCTGGACTAAGCTCGCAATGTCTTGAACAACATAATTAATCGTCATAGTTGTGGTCAACGCGGTTAATTTTTTAGGGTTTTTTTTCTCCATTTTTCTCAAAACTACAAAAATTGAGATACGAGGTTTTTGAATTTCACCGATGATATGTTAAGAATTTTGCGAGCATTAATGGGTCAAAACATTGAAAGAAGCATGAAATGGTATTAAGGTCATTTCTCTGAGTAGGCCTAAGTAGTGAACGTGGAAACACTGCTTCACGTATATGTGAATAATTATGCGTAACATTACTAACAAGCTTAGATCAAATGAACTTCATTTTCCTCACTTGCACCACATCAGGGACAACATAGTATATTTTGTTACTGTTATACCTAACCCGATTACAGTTCAGTTCATTCATCCCTAGTAAGTGAGAGAGAGATAGAGAGTGAGTGAGAGGGAGAATAACTTTGTGTAATGTTTGCATTTTGATGCGCGTGCGCGCGCGTGTGTCTACGTATTTTTCTGTGCGCATGTGTTTGTGCGCGCGCATACACGCGTGTGTATGTGTCCGTGCGTGTGTTTGTGTATGTGTGTGCCTGTCCCTGTGTGTTCATATCGTTTGTCCCTACGTCGATCTCTGAACTGGTTTTTTCTCGTTCTCAGCATCCTTGTCTTCTGGAACTATTTTACTCTCTTTCTCCACCACACCCCACAGCCATTTTCTCCATCTTTCAGTTTTCTGTGTTTTCCTCCTTCTTTCTTGGCAAAGTGTGGGGGATAAAGTGACGATGATCAGCGGTGCTTCTCTTTCACCTTTCTTCGAGGGACATAACGCTTCCTTAGTAATGTCTTCTTACTCTTTTCCAGTCATCACCCACATGTTTCTTGTTGGATGCTGTGTGAGATTCCCACACATTCCCTCGCCCATCGCTATGAGGTGTTTTTTTTAGCTGTTTTAATTTCCTTCAAAATAGTTTCGTATCGCCTCCCTTGAAACTGGGCCGCCTCTATGTTGTTGTGCATGTGTGCTTTTGTCTAGGTTGTTGTTCAGCTGTGTTATGTGCTGTACCTCCCTTTAAACTGTTGTTCCTTTCTGTTTCATTGGCGTAATGCTGTAATGTCTAGGTTGTTGTTCAGCTGTGTTATGTGCTGTACCTCCCTTTAAACTGTTGTTCCTTTCTGTTTCATTGGCGTAATGCTGTAATGTCTAGGTTGTTGTTCAGCTGTGTTATGTGCTGTACCTCCCTTTAAGCCATTGTTCCTTTCTGTTTCATTGGCGTAATGCTGTAATGTTGAGGTTGTTGTTCAGCTGTGTTATGTGCTGTACCTCCCTTTAAGCCGTTGTTCCTTTCTGTTTCATTGGCGTAATGCTGTAATGTCTAGGTTGTTGTTCAGCTGTGTTATGTGCTGTACCTCCCTTTAAACTGTTGTTCCTTTCTGTTTCATTGGCGTAATGCTGTAATGTCTAGGTTGTTGTTCAGCTGTGTTATGTGCTGTACCTCCCTTTAAGCCATTGTTCCTTTCTGTTTCATTGGCGTAATGCTGTAATGTTGAGGTTGTTGTTCAGCTGTGTTCTGTGCTGTACCTCCCTTTAAGCCGTTGTTCCTTTCTGTTTCATTGGCGTAATGCTGTAATGTTGAGGTTGTTGTTCAGCTGTGTTCTGTGCTGTACCTCCCTTTAAGCCGTTGTTCCTTTCTGTTTCATTGGCGTAATGCTGTAATGTCTAGGTTTGCGTCATCGTTGGTCTTGCTTTTAAATATCTATTCGTATGTAGAGCTCATTCTTGTCGTGACCAGCCATTGTTTTCGAACCAAGCTTCTTTTGTCGACATCTTTAACACTGCTTTTGTCGACCTAGCCCCTTATGTCGCCTTTTGGCGGGGACAAGGTCGCCGTCGACATATTTCAAGTTGTTGGGTTCGACTAAAGTCGTGTTGAAAGTGGTTTAAAAGGATCGACGAAAGTAGTTGGTTGACATGAGCGGTTGATTCGACAAAGTTGAGCTCCACACTCGCATGCAGTTTACACATGTACCAGCTTATATGCCTACATTCGGTTACTATAATATATTTTTTTAGCATCATGTAAATACTTAAATACGTCTCTATACATGTTGACACGCGTATCCTACACACAATCACAAACACACATGCATGCAGGCCTACACGCATGGGTCATACCAAAAACACTTAGCTTACGCAAGCTACATACAAACAACCCACATTGTATCTGTATCTATATATCTGTCTATCTATCTCTTTCTCTCTCTCTCTCTCTCTCTCTCTCTCTCTCTCTCTCTCTCTCTCTCTCTCTCTCTCTCTCTCTCTCTCTCTCTCTCTCTCTCTCTCTCTCTCTCTCTCTCTCTCTCTCTCTCTCTCTCTCTCTCTCTCTCTCTCTCTCTCTCTCTCTCTCTCTCTCTCTCTCTCTCTCTCTCTCTCTCTCTCTCTCTCTGTCTTATCTTTCCCACTGGCCCCTTTGTCTTTCTCAGCCTGTGCGTGTGCTCGTTAACAAAAGTATTGCGATATATATTATTTTTAGCTGGATGTATATTTTGTTTTCTGATGCTTTAAATTGCAATCCTGTTTGCTGAGCTAATATCGTTTTCATCAAAGAAAGAAAGAAAGAGAAAAAAGAAAAACATAATGCCAGTTGTCAGTCCTTATTTATTTTTTATTTATTTTACAAACAAGCATGTTTTTTTCTTTGTTTGTCTTTCTTATGTTTTCACGAGCCTTTCTCTCTATTCCTCTTTCGGTCATTCGTCCGTTTGTGCACATGTCTCTCTGTCCGACTGTGTGTCTTTCGAATTTTGTGTCTTTTGTTTCCTGTCCTCACCTCTCTCTCTCTCTCTCTCTCTCTCTCTCTCTCTCAATATATATATTTCTCCCAATCCAATCTCTCTCTCTCTCTCTCTCTCTTTCTCGGCGTGAAACGAATCAGAGGTGTGTGTACGACGTCCGCAATAGTTTGCGTTTTATGGTGGACTAACAAAGTATACAGTTCTGAAGGTTGGCAGGTTAGTACCTCAAACACCATGCCTTCGGCCCAGCTGGACATTAGGGTGGTGTGTGGAAGCTTCCAAGTGATATTCCTGTGTTTCATGGCAAAAAGGGCCATTTTGAAAAAGGCCATGAATATCTCCATTTTGACTGCTCGCTCGCGGCAAACCGGTGTTCTGTTAGGATTGACCCTCCTCCTGTTCTGGGGGGACAATTTATTCCTGATGCGCGGAACCAACACCCTGCTCCTTAGGGCGGGAGACGTCGAACGATGTCCTGGCCCTGACTCCGATACCAACGCCAAGGGTCCTTCCTCGAACCTGAGGCAGACACGACTTTACTCTGGCCCAACTCCTTCCAGTTCAAAAGAAGGTAAAGAAACAAAGAAAACAACAGAAACGCCAAAGGAACCAACCCTGTCGGACCTGATGGCGAAGATGCAGAACTTGGAGGACTCCATGAACTCGGTCAACGGCAGGCTGGACGGCATGACGGAGGAAATCACTCGACTGCGACAGGAACAAGGCAACCTGGCCACTCTTGTGACTGGTCTGAAATACGAGGTGAAGGACATACAGCACAGGAATAAAGTGCTAGAGAAGCAGAACAGTGACCTGAGTGAAAGGGTGGTAAAACTGGAAAGTAAATGTGACGACCTTGAAGGCAGATCAAAAAGGAACAACCTCATCTTCTATGGGGTGGAGAGAAAGGATGGGGAAACGAACGAACAGTGTGAGGGTTTCATTCATGACTTGATCACTGACAAACTTGAAATCGCGGATATGGTAGAATTCGATCGCGTTCATCGTATAAGTTCCAAGCCCGATTCCCCCATCATTGCCCGTTGCTGCTTCTACAAGCACAAAGTTAAGATCCTCAAGGCAAAACAAAAACTGAAGGGAACAAACATTAATGTCTTTGTGGGAGAAGACTTCTCCCGTGTAAGTTGAACCCACACTTGAAGAAAGCCAAGTTTGAAGGCAAACTGGTGCGGATGGTCTATGACCATCTGCTGATCGACGGAAAAAAGTATGGGCTCGATGCGCGCGACTGTCTCACTGAAATTAGATAAAGATGTGGTTGGCCCAACTTTTGTGACAATAATACTGGGGACAGTTTTGAGATGGGTGCAAAATTAAGGCTAGCACCAACATTTACCCCTACACTTGCCCCCACACTCCTTCTAACACTCAGCTGATCGTAAATACTGCACGTGCAAATGTAAAAGTGGTCGGGTCAGTTGGGGGTCAAGTTGATAGTGAGTGTAATAGGCCTACTTGTCAATCAGTTCATATTTCCAACACTCCAGTTTCTGACGATAAGGGGGGTGAGGTAGGGGAGGGTGGTAGGGCATTTCACCCATCTCAAGACGAAAATAAAACGGATAATCAGGTTCCTGTTTGTGTAAATAATGTTTTTTCTTTTGTCAATGCAAACCCATGTTCGCTCAATGTACAGCATTCATATAAATTTTTGTCTTGGAACATTAATGGTTTACGCTCTAAATTTGTTTTTCATGATTTTATTTCATACATTACATCTTTTGATTTCATATCTCTGATTGAAACTTTTGAAGATCAATACAACTTAGATTTGTTTTCTGGTTTTCAAGTACACTTCAAATCCGCTGTAAGATTCACTACTCAAGGGAGACGATCGGGTGGAATTATATGTCTTGTTAAAGAAGAATTTAGTTCCTTTGTACATGAGTTTGATGTGAAATTTGAAAACATATGTGCATTTTTGATTGATAAACGTATGTTTGGGTGCATGAAAGATGTTTTGTATGTGTGTGCTTATATACCATCTGAGGGTTCTCCATTTTACACACACTTTAATTATGACAATGGAATTACAATTCTTGAAAGTTGCCTAACTGACTTATTGTTTCAGTTGGATGATGTTTACATTATGGTTAGTGGTGATCTCAACAGCCGTATCTCTAACATCTCTCCTTCTCTTCCTGACAACAATTTCACCAACTCTCAAGTTAAAAGTTGCTCTGTTACATCCACCCGTTGTTCTCATGATAAACATGTAAATGGTTATGGCAGATCCTTGCTTAACTTGTGTACTACCTTTGATTTGGCTATATTAAATGGAATGTGTAACGGTGACCAAGAAGGTCGCTATGCATATGCAAGTGTGAATGGAAGTAGTGTGAATGACTATTTTATTTTGTCAAATGATTGGTATAACCTTTTATGTGACATGTGTGACCTACATATTGCTGAAAGGTTGGAATCAGACAATTTTCCCGTTGAATTTTGTGTTGTTACTTCCCGTGTTAATTCTAATAAAAATGTAGTTAATGATGAGGTAGAAATCATAGAAAAGATTAAATGGAACGACGAAAATGGTAATGTGTTCTATTCAAACATGTGTGGTGATAACATACAAGATAAACTGCATATTGCCTTAGAATTAATTGATGAAAATGTTAATGAAGCATTAGAAATGTTTAACGAAAATTGATAGCATTAATAGTAATAGGCAAAATTGGTTTGACATGGATTGTAAAAACAACAGAACAGAGGTACGCAGATTATTAAGAGCATTTCGTACAGCTTCAAGTCAAGTTAGCAAGGACAGTCTGATAAGGCAAAAAAGGTTCATCACGCTAACAATAACTACACACAAGCAAGAAGAGAATATAAAAAGCTTTTAGAGAGAAAGCGTAAAGAATTTATTCGAAATATTTTAGATAAGCTATGCGATTTAATTAATAATCAAAAATAATTTTGGACATGCATGAATAAAGTATCTTTGAAAAAGAAACAACCTAAAAACAACATTCCCTTAGAAAATTGGTTTCAACTCTTTAAAGCTCTTTTAGATGTAGAGACTCAAGATGCTAACACTTTCGATATTCCAAACATGAACAATGATTTTATGAATCGTCCAATATCTCGTGAGGAGGTAGAAATAGCTTTGAGAAAAGTAAAAAAGAAAAAAGCTGCTGGTCCTGATGGAATAATTGGAGAAATGTTGAAAAATCCTTGTGATAAAATTATAGAATTTTTTGTTAAACTTTTTAATAAGCTTTTCGACAGGGGTATTTATCCAGAAAATTTGTGTGAGTCTATAACTCTTCCATTATATAAGAAAGGTAATGTAAATAATACAAATAATTTTAGGGGTATTTCGCTTTCAGACATTAGTAGTAAAGTGCTTAGTACAATTATTAACAGGAGATTACAAGAATATGTAAATTATCATAATATAACTGGTGATTACCAAGCTGGCTTTAAAGCAGGATACTCAGCAGTAGATCATATGTTCACACTCATGGCATTAGTTCAAAAGCAGTTCTCCCTTAACCGCAAGCTATATGTAGCCTTTGTTGACTTCGAGAAAGCTTTCGATTCGATTAATAGAAATTTATTATGGCCTATTTTACTAAAATCAGGAATAACAGGAAAATTATTTAATTGCGTAAAAGGCATGTATAACAGTGTAAAAACAAGAGTACGATCTGGATGGAAATTAACTAATTACATAAATTGTACCAAAGGAGTTAAGCAGGGGGACATCTGTAGCCCAATTTTGTTTTCTTTGTTCATTAACGAACTAGCTTTAGAAGTAATAAATAAAGGAAAGCATGGCGCTAGATTTACTACAGATTATTTTGAACTATTTATCTTACTACTGGCTGACGATATAGTTTTACTCTCAGAAACACCTGTTGGGCTACAGACACAATTAAAAACCCTAAGTAAATCCGCTAAACAATTACAATTAAAGGTTAATCTTGATAAAAGTAATATTATTGTTTTTAGGAAAGGGGGGTACTTATCAGCAAGGGAAGTATGGGTTTACAATAGCTTAACAATGCCAGTAGTAAATGTCTATAAATACTTAGGTATTCTCTTCTCTACTCGTTTGAGTTTTACAGCAGCCTGCAGAGACCTTTCAGGGAAGGCTAAAAATAGTATGATTTATATTCTTAAGAAACTTAATACTTTAGATAATAATTCAATGGAGCTTTTCGTTAAGATTTTTGATATATACATTCAACCTAACTTACTTTGCGGTTCTGAACTGTTCTTGACATAAATGTGTCCTCTTACTGTGAATCTGTTCATTTGTTTAGCCTTAAAAGATTTTTGGGAATAGATGTAAAGACTCCAAATGATTTAGTATATGGCGAAACTAATAGATTTCCAATGTATATAAATTCGGCGATAGGGTGTATTCGTTATTGGTTGAAGCTATTAAAAATGAATACGGATCGTTTACCAAGGAGATAATACAATATGTTATGTGACTTAGATGTTCGTGGAAAATGTAACTGGGTGTCCAACATACGTTTCTTTCTTTATGAGCTTGGTTTTGGATATGTTTGGGAATCCCAGGGAGTTGGTCATGAAAGTGGATTTGTAAAATGTCTCCGCCAAAGATTAATTGATTGTCGATGGCAAAACTGGAATAATCATATTGGGACTAGTGACAGATTTAAGATATATAGAGGTTATAATTCTGACCATATAGTTAAAACTTATCTTACTTTAAATTTGGAAAAACATTTACGTTGCGCCATGGCTAAATTTAGACTAGGTATATCCCCAATTAACGAACATTTCTATCGCGGTAGAACGGTAGAAATGGTAAATGGTAATGAGCTTTTATGTCCTTTGTGTAAGAACTCAAATGAGGATGAGATTCATTTTGTCCTAGTATGTCCTGTTTTGAATGACCTCCGTAAAAGATATATACATAAAAAATAGTATGTAAATAAATGTATGCTTGTTTAGATTTTGTTTGCTGATGGCTTGTACTGAAAAAAGAACTGTTCTTAATCTCACTGAATATTTGTTTAAAGCTTTACAGTTAAGAGAATGTATGTTATCATGAATGTTCATATTATTTTCTATCATATTTGTGCTACCGATGCATGGCTTTAAATTCTATTGTATTGTAAAATATTGTACCGCCCCTCATTCATATGGGGCTTTGGCCTTATTGGATTAAACATCTGAAGTCTGAAGTCTCTCTCTCTCTCTCTCTCTCTCTCTCTCTCTCTCTCTCTCTCTCTCTCTCTCTCTCTCTCTCTCTCTCAATATATATATTTCTCCCAATCCAATCTCTCTCTCTCTCTCTCTCTCTCTCTCTCTCTCTCTCTCTCTCTCTCTCTCTCTCTCTCTCTCTCTCTCTCTCTCTCTCTCTCTGTCTCTTTATTATGTCACAGTAGAAATCGGAATCCAGTACGATTTGGTATCCTACTAGTAGAAATGGGAATTCCGATTTCTACTAGTACAAATCGGAATTCTAATTTCTACTGGCTTTTTTCTAGTACAAATCGGAATTCCGATTTCTACTAGTACAAATCGGAATTCCGATTTCTACTAACAGCCAGTAGAAATCGGAATCCAGTACGATTCGGAATCCTACTAGTACAAATCAGAATTCCGATTTCTACTGGCTTTTTTTCTAGTACAAATCGGAATTCCGATTTCTAATAACAGCTAGTAGGAAATGGAATTCAGTACAAATTAGAATCTACATATTTTAGCAATTGTAAAAGAAGAAGAAAACAAAAGACAGGGCATAATATTGATATTATAAGAGCAGTGATCACTGAGTTCTAAGAAGGAAGAAATTGTTGATCATTGTTTAAGATTTTCCATTGTGTTAATTGTAATCAAGTAAATCAAGTTTGCAGCTCCGCTGCGACAAATCAGTTGTTCAGTCAATTGGTGTTTCAACTTTTGTCAGAGAGAGTACACCAGTGGCAGTATTTACAACTAAATTCAACGAAGCAAAGATGGAGGATCAGAAGAATACATTTTATTCCCTTTTGGACGAAATGCTTGTCAGTAGTGAGTCGGAGAGAGAGAAAAAACGGAAGGTGGGGGGGAGGGGGGTATGGAGATCAGAGAGAAAGAGAGAGACCGAGAGGGAAGGTAGGGAGGGGGCATAACAATAAATGTTATTAGTGTGTGTGTGTTTGCGCAATAACGTAGCTCATGAACTTTGATTTCCCTTGCAATTTTGTTTCTTTTCTTATAATATTGTAATATTGTTTCAAATTTTGTGGTTATGAACAGGGCTTTGTTTAAATAATATTATTTTATGTATATTTGATTTGATTGTAGTGAGTCTTATGTGTATAATGTTAACTTATTTGTGTTGTATTGTCTATGTAAAGCGCTTTGAGCTTCCTGCAAAGGGAATAAAGCGCTATATAAAAGTTCATTATTATTATTATTATTATTATTATTATTATTATTATTATTATTATTTGATCTATAGGAGAGACAGTCATGAATATAAAAATAGTACAACAGCAACCAACAAAAGAAAAATATCAACAGTAAATCAGAGAGCGAGCTTTAAACAATTCGACAATTCGACATTTGTATTGTCATTGCCAAACAACTGTCTGATGACAAGGGGGGTGGCAAAATATATCAACTTCATAACAAATAACAAATAGAAAGCAAAAACAAAATCATCATACAACAAAAAGAAAGAAATAACACCACGTGACAAATCGGTGGTAAAGGTTCTTTTGGCTGCACTTTTTCCGGAAGCTGTGTGCAATGGTAGTGTTGAGACAGCTGAAAGGCTCCTCTCCATACATCCCAGGATGACAAATTGAAGATGTGATTTGGCCAACACAGAATTGTTTTTGTATTTTCTGTCACATCCAGTACAACAAGAAGTTAACAATAATATTTAGTTAGCTGCTGCTAACGTCACTAACATTGATGACAAGGTGGTGATGAACATGACTCAAGGTTCAGTCAAATTGTTGAAAAGTCCATGGCTTTCCTTGCGCATGGGATGAACCAAAATGGCCAGAATGTCCTGCCATTAAATATGACTTCAATGTTGGCAAACACAGTCTTCGTTTATAAAACAGAAGGCCTTCTGCAGCAAAACTGTTTCTTTCAGAACTGACCCATTGTGCACCATGATAGGGGCAGGTCCAGTGACAGTCATTTTAGCATTCAGTGGAGAATGTGTGGTACAAAACCAGTGCTCTTTATTACACTGTTGTTGGCAATGACTTTGACTTTGGCATCAAGATTTGGTTTAGAAGTGGTGTGGTTTTGGTGATATTGAAAATAGAATTGTCTTATTTCTGCTGATTTGTGAACATGAGGACATCATGGTTCATTTAACATAACAGTCAATCACTACATATAAGACTGCTATGGTGAACATGTGTAGAATTCACTTCTTTCATTGTTTCAAGGTTGTTTTAGAGTAGAGAGAGAGAGAGAGAACCAAATCAAATCAAATCAAATAGTTTTTATTGCCATTAGGAAGGGGTACTGTCAAATAACAGATACCATTTTAGTTGGCATGTAAAGAAAAAGCAGTCTAGTCTTAAAGAAATAATAATAGAATCAAGATACGAAATAAGAGTATTCACCAAATATTCAATTTCTTAACACCTCCTACTCTCTAGTTTACCAGCTCAGTCCCCTTCACCCCACCCCCCCCTCTCAAATACAAAACAGAGAGAGAGAGAGAGAGAGAGAGAGAGAGAGAGAGAGAGAGAGAGAGAGAGAGAGAGAGAGAGAGAGGGGGGGGGGGGGGGAGGGGGAGAGAGAGGAAGAAAACATCAAGTTAAAGAACATCTTTTTATTCATCTCAGAATCATATAGTGGTTGACACAAGCAGGAAATTGTTGCACTTAATTAGGCCAAGCCTATGCTTCCAATCTTCCAATCTGTCATTGGGACAAAAACAAGACTAAGACAAAACACTGATCAGACAGAGAGAGAGAGAGAGAGAGAGAGAGAGAGAGAGAGAGAGAGAGAGAGAGAGAGAGAGAGAGAGAGAGGGTGTAGACAGATAGACAAAAGAAACAGAGTAAAAAGCAGAGACAAAGTAGAAATGAACACATAAAAATGCAGGCGTGATAGAAATATTCATTATGTTAAACTCGTTACTTTCCTTATCCTAGTACAAAGCCCTGACCCAAGAAGGCCATTTTAATTTACGGAGAGGGGCGCAAGCAGCCACTTGAAGCATTGAAACAGCTATCTGCATCTGCTGACTGCATGTCAACACCCCCACGCAAGTACCGTGTTCTTCGGACTATAAGGTGCACCTTGTTATATGGCACGCCCCCCAAATTGACACAACATTCAGATTTAGTTATTATATTTTCTTATTATATTATCAGGCACATTACAAGGCTCAGTGGGATCAGTCTGGGAAAAAAGTATGGCCTTATAATCCGAAAAATATGGCATAGGTCACCTTACCCGTAGCATCAAAAGCGGCACTGACCCGACCTGTCAGTGTCATCTTTCAATAATCAATTACCGAGTTAGCCCACCTGGTCCCCGCTGGCCCCCAGCGGATTTGCTATCTACAGACATTAAAGTTTTAGAAACAGCAATACAAAATCATTTATGAGAAACTTCAAGGTCATAGTACTGTTATATAGAGTGCTTCTCCGACTAGAAGTGGATTCCAATTTGCACTGGATTCCGATTTCTACTGGCTGTCAGTACAAATCGGAATTCCGATTTGTACTACATGTAGTAGAAATCGGAATTCCGATTTGTACTAGAAAAAAGCCAGTAGAAATTAGAATTCCGATTTGTACTAGTAGGATTCCGAATCGTACTGGATTCCGATTTCTACTGCGACATATATATACTCTCTCCCAATCTCTCTCTCTCTCTCTCTCTCTCTCTCTCTGTGAATGTTGTCTCACATCCTTCTGTTTAAATATTTCTCCCATTTCTGTACCTCTCTGTCTTTCTCTGTATCTGTCTGTCCCCCCCCCCCTCTCCTCTCTTCCCCCTCTCTCTCTCTCTCTCTCTCTCTCTCTCTTCTATAGTTTTTCCATGTAATTACGTTCCTTTGATATTTCTATAAATCAATATTCCTCTGCATATCAATCATGACCGGACGTGAGATGCATGATAGGGCCAAGAGTTATGTTTCTTTTCGGCATTTTTCAAACTTCACGATCATTAGGCGATTAAAGCTTGACATTTTTGTTGATATGGATCCTGGAAATTGGCTGTTGGCCTTTTGATTAAAATAATGATGTACGTTATTCTGTCTTCCTCTCTGCTAGACCGTCTTTCACACTTAGAAACGCACATAGACCAAGTAAGCTGCTTTTTCTGCTTGAGTGTATTAAGTATTATTGTTATTCTTTAAGGTCCATGCAGTCTTACAATATTCACACACATTTACTCATAAGTACATGCATAATGCACATTATGCTTACAGCATTCAGAATACACTGACATAGACCTAAACACACACTTGTGACCGACAACAACGGTGACGATGACGACGACAACGATAGCACTGCTATTGCTGGTGGTGGTGGTGATGATGATGATGATAATGATGATGGTGATGATGATGATGATGATGATGATGGTGAGAGAGAGAGAGAGCTGTGAGCTGATCCCGCAAGGAGAGAGCGAGGATGATGCTCGTGGTGATCTTAATTATAATGAAGCCGAAGATGATTACGATAGCCACGCGTTTGTAAGGATGACGATAGAGCTGTTGAAGTGTTGTCTTCCTTCTGCCTGCGCCTGTAATATGTACAGTAGCTATGGCTGAACCACAATCCCTTGATTGATTTGATTGTATGCACCGTTTATTTCTTTAAATCGATATATTGATTGATTGATTTGATTAGTTGGTTGATTGACGGATGGTTAAAGATGCAGATCAACACCCCCTGTCGCAGTCTTGGTTCGTTGCATTCTTTCTGTCTATTATTGAACGCATATTTTATAATTGTGTAAATATTAACATTAAATATGTCAAACGAGAGAGGTTGAAGTGCTCAATCTGCAGCAAGAAAGGCAAGACAGAAAAAATGGAAATAAAAGAACCGAGAAAAGGAGGAGGGGGTGTTGATCTGCATGTTTGCCGACGGATGGATGGATGACAGACAGAGAGACAGACAGACAGACAGACGGATACAGTAGATAGATAGAATGGTTGATTGATTTATTGGCAGATTAATGAGTTGGAGTATATAAACCATCTTTCTTTCCTTCAACAACTGTCATTTGGAACGACTTACCGGCGATATTAGACAATCCAATTCTCTTATTAGTTTTCTCAAGCGTTATACTGATCCTGATACTGTAGTTCCTGGGTACTATTACCTGACTGACAGGACTTCTAACATTATTTTATGCAGACTGAGACTTGAAATTAGTGATTTAAAACATGACATCTTAAAAAGACGTATTAGTAATGATTGTGTGCGTAATTGTGGTCGTGAAACTGAAGATGCTACTCACGTTTTGTTGGAGTGTCCATTGTTCCGAAACGTCCGTGCTCAGACAATAAGACTTCTACCTGATGTTGCTAAAATAATATTGATATATTGCTGTTTGGTGACAAGAATAAAAACTTAGTTCAAAATGTTGAAATCTTGTTGAAAAATGTATTTGTATGACTAATCCTTTTTCATTTGATTAATTAATCAAATTATGTTTGATACCTGTTTACTCTCCTTGGTTTTCAATGAAACATGCTCTTCATTAACCATGGCTGCAACGACGTTGCCTTTGTTGCCCCATTTAATTTCATTTTTGTTCATTTCATTTTATGTATTTAATCTATTCCATTAATTCTTTTTCTCGTTTCCTTTTCTACAATTCATTGTAATAATCGTTCATCCAGTCATTTCCTTCGTTACTGTTTGGTTTTCAATGTTTCTTACATCTGTGTTTTGTTTGTGCTTATCCTTACATGTTTGTTTCATCCTTATGCATGATGTGTTGTACGTTTCCATCACATTTTGAGTTACGTGACGCAGCCGTTTCTTTGTAGTCAGTATATTTGTTGAGTACGTTTTATAAGCCTCGGATTGTTGTGCTCGGTTATACTGTTTTGTATGTAGCCTAACTGTAAGGGTCTGTGAAATAAAAAGGTATTTAAACCGTAAGAATGACGAAAGTGCTGCTGCTGCTGACATTGTATTGCCTAAACGTTCTGGTCACTTGGAGTCGTCTCTGTGAGCTGATCCCGCAAGGAGAGTGCGTCACCGTTTATGCAGCGCCATTCGCCTTAAAAACAATTCTGGCTATGACAGTTGTTAATCGGTTAATTTCAGGCAAGAGACACCGAACGCGTCACGTGGTGACGGAACCAGGGGTGGGCGGCCAGAGTTGTCCCCACTTGACGGAAACGCAGAGCTGCCAGGGGGCGCCATGTTTCCAGTGGAACGTGACCTACGGACCCTGCGACGCGACTGTCCCTAGCAACGATTGCGGGGAGGGAACTCGAACACGGTACGCCGTGTGTATGAGCCACGAAGGGGTGAGTTGGAGCAGGGTGTCTGTGTAGTGGCGGGGATGGGGGGTGAAGAAGAGGGTGTGGGGAGGGAGGGGGGGGGAAGGGAGGGGGCAACGGTTTGCTGTTTGTGAACCAGAAAGACTTGGCTTGGGGCAGGAAAAGTGTGTGTGTGTGTGTGTGTGTGTGTGTGTGCGTGTGCGTGCGTGCGTGCGTGTGCGTGTGCGTGCGCGTGTGCGTGCGTGCGCGTGCGCGTGCGTGCGTGCGCGTGCGCGTGCGTGCGTGCGCGCGCTGTGTGTGTGTGTGTGTGTGTGTGTGTGTGTGTGTGTGTGGAGATCGGTATGCCTTGAGTGGTTTGGGTCTACAAAATTGGGATTAAGCCATATTTTCCACATGTTTACTTGACAGAAGCGCTTTAGATTGTGTTTGTGGTGTATCACCTAGAATATAAAACACATGAGCATAAAATTATCGGCGTGCTGACCTTGACCTTGAAGTGTGACCTTGAAAACCGAAATTTCCTATATATGTATTGTCTGAGCTATATCTCGTGAACTAGAAGATATAATCCCTTCAAATTTTGTGTGAGGGTGTAATAGTTAGTAGTACAATTCATTGGTTCATGAATAAAATGTCGCCCAGCGGCAGACATGTGTCCGTTTTTCTTCACCCTCTTATATCTCGTGAAATACTGCATGGAATCGCTCCACATTGTGTGTGTGTGTGTGTGTGTGTGTGTGTGTGTGTGTGTGTGTAATATTAAGAGAAGAAGACATTGCAGCACAAATCATTTCACACGGTGTTTAAATGTCGCCGAGCAGCAAACATGTCTCTGTGTTAAGGGTGTGTAGCCCACTGATTAAGGGTGTGCACTCCAGTAAAGGGTGTGTAGCCCATTCATTAAAGGTGTGCATCCTGGTAAAGGAGGGGGGTAAGAGTGGAAGACATGTCTCTGTGTTAAGGGTGTGTAGCCCATTCATTAAAGGTGTGCATCCTGGTTAAGGGTGTGTAGCCCATTCATTAAAGGTGTGCATCCTGGTTAAGGGTGTGTAGTCCATTCATTAAAGGTGTGCATCCTGGTAAAGGAGGGGGGGTAAGAGTGGAAGACATGTCTCTGTGTTAAGGATGTGTAGCCCATTCATTAAAGGTGTGCATCCTGGTAAAGGAGGGGGGTAAGAGTGGAAGACATGTCTCTGTGTTAAGGGTGTGTAGCCCATTCATTAAAGGTGTGCATCCTGGTTAAGGGTGTGTAGCCCATTCATTAAAGGTGTGCATCCTGGTAAAGGAGGGTGGGTAAGAGTGGAAGACATGTCTCTGTGTTAAGGGTGTGTAGCCCATTCATTAAAGGTGTGCATCCTGGTTAAGGGTGTGTAGCCCATTCATTAAAGGTGTGCATCCTGGTAAAGGTGGGGGGGTAAGAGTGGAAGACATGTCTCTGTGTTAAGGGTGTGTAGCCCATTCATTAAAGGTGTGCATCCTGGTTAAGGGTGTGTAGCCCATTCATTAAAGGTGTGCATCCTGGTAAAGGAGGGGGGTAAGAGTGGAAGACATGTCTCTGTGTTAAGGGTGTGTAGCCCATTCATTAAAGGTGTGCATCCTGGTTAAGGGTGTGTAGCCCATTCATTAAAGGTGTGCATCCTGGTAAAGGAGGGTGGGTAAGAGTGGAAGACATGTCTCTGTGTTAAGGGTGTGTAGCCCATTCATTAAAGGTGTGCATCCTGGTAAAGGAGGGTGGGTAAGAGTGGAAGACATGTCTCTGTGTTAAGGGTGTGTAGCCCATTCATTAAAGGTGTGCATCCTGGTAAAGGAGGGGGGGTAAGAG
>CM065703.1:26266240-26273740 GCA_017654935.2 Phymorhynchus buccinoides
TCTAGACGTATGTGTCTGTCTGTCTGTCTGTGCATCTGTCTTTCTGTGTGTCTGTCTTCTCCCTAGACGTATGTGTCTGTCTGTTTGTCTGTCTGTCTGTCTGTGCCTCTGTCTTTCTGTATGTTTTCTCTCTAGACGTATGTGTCTGTCTGTCTGTCTGTCTGTCTGTCTGTGTCTGTCTGTGCCTCTGTCTTTCTGTATGTCTGTCTTCTCTCTAGACGTATGTGTTTGTCTGTCTGTCTGTCTGTTTGTGCCTCTGTCTGTGCCTCTGTCTTTCTGTGTGTCTGTCTTCTCTCTAGACGTATGTGTCTGTCTGTCTGTCTGTCTGTGCCTCTGTCTTTCTGTGTGCTTTCTCTCTCCGCTTGTGTCACTGTTCCTTTCTTTGTTTTTGTTTTCTGTCCTGATCCGTTTCATTGCAGAAATCTTGTATTTCGTAAGCTGTATATAGTAGGTGGTAGACAATCTTCGTCTTGTAAACTTTAAACGCTTGTAAAGGAGGTAGAAGGGTATGAATGTTTTTGTAAAACTTGTCTATTATAATTAGTCATATAACTGGTATGTCGATGGCAGTATGATTTTATTTCCAGTATTTTATCTAAAGACTCGGCTACACGTCAGCTAAAATCGTACAACTGTACGGTACGATTCGATCACGTGGTCTCAAAACGCGAATCATTTTGTTCTTCGAGACCACGTGATCAAATCATATCGATTTTAGCTGACGTGTAGCCGAGCTTAAGCTTGATTGATGAGGTGAATGTGGTCTATGTTTGTTTTCTTAGAATGTTCATATTGTAACCCTTTTATTCTTGTATAATTGTGTGTGTGTGTGTGTGTGTGTGTGTGTGTGTGTGTGTGTGTGTGTGTGTGTGTGTGTGTGTGTGTGTGTGTGTGTGTGTGTGTGAACATTGAACATTGAACATTGGTTTATTGCCATGAAACCTAAGCAAAAGCTTATAAGGCACAGGTTAAGATTACAGACAACGCAAAATACTATTCATGCTTTTTGTTAAAACAAATACTAACATATTTTGCCACAAATGGCTGTAGTTCATCCAACATCATCATATCTGATGGAGACTGAACATTTGATTCTAAACTTTGTTTGTCTACATTTTCCATCAATTTGTAACGATCTTCTTTATACATAACGCAGGTATTCAAAAGGTGTAACTCATCTTCTATTTCATTACATTTTTGGCAAAGTCTGTTTTCTCTTACAATATTCTCGTGTCTACCAATTTCGATTTTTGTTTGTGGCTCAAGCCACAAACCTATAACTCACTTTGTCGGTCGGTCGGTCTGTCGGTCGGTCGGTCTGTCGGTCGGTCGGTCTGTCGTTCCAAAATTGTCGCACTTCAAATCGAGGCTACACTTCAAAATTAATTGAGACCGCTCTTTAAAATGATGTATTTTAAAAGCGTACAAAATAATAAACATACGTAATACAGACACTACAACAGACACGACGAGTATGCGGTGCTTCTTTTGATGAGTATAAGTAGGATACATAGTTTTAAATGTTTTCCAAAAGATATAAAAAGTTACGAAATGGTGCAGAGATAACATTCTGGTTTACAGATTAAAATTATTGAAAATCCAGGGGAGGTAACTCATGATTGGAGTGGTAAAAATAGACCGCGTGCCACAAACTATTGCGATTTCGCGCTTGTTAAAGTATGAGCACTAATTCTCAATTTACATAGAGCCTGTTTTTGTTGTCTATCCAAAATAGTACTAAAAAGGTACGGTTCTGTTCGATATTCTTTAGTAACGTCATTATAAAACCTGAGCCGTGATACTTCTCCCTTTTTTAGTTTCCAAAATGATATGTAACAGTTTTGCATTCTTCGTAATATCGCATGTTGTAATTTTTTAGCATTGAATGTGAATTGATTGTTCCAAACATGCTCAAAGCCAAGTTCAAACATCATTGTTTTGATGAACTTAATCCATGATGTTTGCGAGCCATCTTGTTGCAACATGTTATCATATGCCTGTCTCAAATATGAATTTTCCTTAGATTCAAGTATATGTATCCAAAAGCCTACAACATTAACAAATGCCTTTAAATTAAAAGGAAATCTACCTAATTCTGCTAAAATTGGAAGGCGCATAGCTTTCTTATGTACACCTAATATATATCTACAAAATTTAGCATGCACATTTTCATGTGGAAATGTGTTCCCCAAGCATTTTCCAAAGTATTCAAATAAATCAAAACTGTTTTTTGTACTATATGGTAGCCAAATTTCTGAACCATAGAGTAATATTGGTGAAACCAAGGAATCAAATAGTTGATTGATAACCCTAATATCAATATTTTCTTTTATAAGATATCTTCGTAGATTATGTGCAGCTTTATTTCCTTGTTTGCTCAGATGTTCTTGAGCTTTATTGAAATTACCATCTTTTTGAAAGATTATACCTAGATATTTATAACTGTCTGTGTTTTCAATAATATTGTCTCCACACTTAAATGCCATTGGTATAATCGGTTCTGATCGAGAAAATACGACAACCTTTGTTTTTTCTATATTAATATGTAGCCCCCAATTACAACTATACTCATATAGATTATGTAATTGTCTTTGAAGTCCACTCCTTGTTTTTGATAACAATATAACATCGTCTGCATACATCAAGCAGGATACTTTTTCATTTGATGTACTGTTTATTGTAGGGGAATCGTTATCATTTATTTTCTCAGGAGTGTCATTTACAAATATATTAAAGAGTGTAGGGCTAAGCGTATCACCTTGATGCACCCCCTTTTTAATTAGAATGTCCTCAGAAAACCCGTTCTGAGTATTGACTGATATTGAAGCATTAGTATACATGTCTTTAATTATATCAAAACATTTTCCCCTGATTCCAAGTTTATGCATCTTTAATTTTTTAAAAAGAGCGTCATGCCACACATTATCAAATGCTTTTTTAAAATCTGCGAAGCAACAATATAGTCTACCATTTCTTTCTCTGATGGCATCATCCACAATTTTTTTAAGAATAAAAATGTGATCTGTTGTTCTTGAAGTTTTCCTAAAACCTTTAATAGCAGGTTGTTTGATTCCAAATATGTATTTATTCTGTTGTTTAACACTTGGCAAAATACCTTTCCTAGACAGTTATTAAGAGTTATACCTCTATGATTATTAGCATTCATTGGGTCTCCTTGTTTGTAAATTGGAACATTTATACCATTTTTCCACATTGCAGGATACTTTCCTGATGACAAAATGATATTGAATAATTTGACAAGAATATATAATGTAAATGGAAGACTTGTTTTAATCATTTCGTTAATTATACCATCTGTCCCTGGTGATTTGTTTGTTTTTAATTTTTTACAAGCTGCCCTGATTTCACCAACTGTTACTGAATCATTAAAGCAACTGGGTACATTATCTATGTTTTCAACAATCTGTTTTAATTCTTGGTTTACTGATTGTTTTCTTTCTTCTGAAACATCAGCTTCTTTCCCAATCAGTTGTTCTAAATGATGTATCCATTTTGCAGAACCAATGTTTTTTTTATTATCATCACAGGCTTCTTCAGATGATTTTAATTCTTCCAATATGCTCCATACCGTATTTGGGTCCTTCTCAAATGCCTCATTACGGGTATTTACTAAAGAGCTTTTATAGGCTTTCTTTTTCTTTTTAAGAATCTTTTTATACTTCTTTCGAGATGCATAATATTTTTGACAAAGGTGTCGATTGCTTGGACACCTGTTCAAGGCATTTAATAAAGATTTCATTTCTTTCTTTAAAGTGTAGCAATCAGTATCAAACCACTTTTTGCCTCTCCTTTTTCTTCGTCTACGTTTTTGCCAATAGTACTTTAAGCTTAGTTTTCCTGCATTATTAAGAATCTGTGTAAAATCATCAGTGATCTCATCAACCATTTTGGTTGAGCATTGCTGTGCATCATTTATTTGCTTATCTAACTTTATATTGAGTTCTTGAGCAAGACAACTTACTGAAGGAAGACTAAATGCCTTATAAAATCGATTACAAGAATTTTCATCCCACTTGAACTTCACATTTCTTTCCATATGATCTGTGAACATGTTTGTGTCTTTTAAGTTTTTTAATTTGTCATTATCATTATATATGAAATTGCTAAAATTTGAATTTAAAAGTTTAGGAAGGTGAAAATTTAATTCAATTGGACAATGATCAGAACATTCTGTAAGAGACTTTACCTTCATGTTTATAATGTCTTCTGTCATCTCTTGTGAGCAAGCAAAGTAATCTACTACACTACATCCTTTGGGCGTATAGCATGTGTATCGTCCTTTGAGATCACCTAGTGTTCTCCCATTTAAGATATACATGTTGTTATCTATGCATAAAGATAGCAGCTTTCTACCATTTTTTTGTACAATTCTATCCATTGATTTTCTCTGGAATACAGTTTCAACATTATGATTGTCTAATAAATTATAATGATCGTTACATTCATTGTCCATTTGTATATAATCTGGATTGTCCCCAGTTCTGGCATTAAAATCACCACACAAAAGAACTGTTCCTTTTGAGCACAGTTCTGTCACATCCTCTTGTAATCTGTCCCATATTTTGATGGTTTCCTCCTTTCCAAAAGATGAATGTTCAGGAGGAATATAAGTAGAACCAATGAAAACATAGTCGTTATTCTTATGATTTTTTGCCATTTGCAGCCATACTATATCACAATTACTTCTAGGGAGCACTTTAACGTGTTGTCTTAAAGAGTCTTTAATAAGCACAGATATCCCACCCGATGCATGAGTCGCTTTGTTTCGTTTATGTCGACAAAAATGAATGCCTTTCCCAAATCCTGGAAAAAATATATCTTCAGTACTGGATTTATCCAAATGCGTTTCTTGTAGAAATACAATGTCGTATTCTACCAATTGTCTAATTATTCTTTCATCATTTAGCTTATTTACTTTAATGCCGTCAATGGTTTCCTTATAGCCTTTTAGGTTCCATGTTAATATACTATAAAAACTTTTGTTGGAACGTTTCATTAACAAATCTTTAAATAATTAAGATGGTATTGTTGTTCTTATCATTGTGGTTTTTTTAACAGATGATTCCTTTAAAAAAAGAGAGGAATATTTTCACTAAAAGAGAAATAATTTGAAGCAAAACTTTTACTGCTAGTGCTGTTTTGTGTATGTGAGTGCGTGTGTGTGTGTGTGTGTGTGTGCGCGTGTGCGCGTGCATGCGCGTGTGTTTGTACAAGTGTATATGTGTGTGTTTTCAGTGAGCATGTGTGTGTGTGTGTGTGCGTGTGCGTGTGCGTGTGCGTGCGATTATGTGTGCGTGTGTGTGTGTGTCTGTGTGTGCGTGTGTGTGTGTGCGCGTGCGTGTATGTGTGTGTGCCTGTGTGCATGCATGCATGCTTGCGTGCGTGCGTACGTGTGTGTGTGTGTGTGTGTGTGTGTGTGTGATTCTTCTTCTGCTGTGATATCAATTTCAGGGATCGTATTCTTGTTTTGTGCCTACTTCCCTTTCCTTGTGTCTTGAATTTCCCGTTTTATTTATTGACATTTCACGTTTGTGATGGTATTGTTTGAAAAACGTAATTTACTACCCAAGTTACACAGTTTTCCATTTCGTGGTATTTTGGTATCTTGAACGCTTCATGATGGCCTACTTTCAACATAATTGATGAACTTTGTTTTTGGTTTTTTCTAACGCGACGATAGCTAAAAAATGTGCAATCCTGAAATTCGTTCATAAACGTAATCAAGGTGCAGTTTTTTTTCAGGATTGTGAAGAAGATTCAATACATTAATGACTGGAACATTATATTGTTTTTCAAGATGCTTGGACAGTTTCAAAAACGGACAGTTTCCATTGTAACCCGCTTTGACAGAAATCTTCAATCGCTGTACAAATAGGCTTTGGCACAAAATTTCTATTGTCTATAAACAATTTCCCGAAACAAAAGAAAAAATATTAGCTTTTTTAAACTTTTGTCACCACCATCCCACCCCCCGCGCCACCACACACCCAATCATGTTTACGACTGCCAATCTCAAACTCTGCTTCTTTCAGTTTTATGAAAATAATCATAGGCTGATCCTAGCCCTATTCCTTTCCCAAAACATGGCAGAATTGTGCCTCTTATTGAAAATTTTCAATGCGATAATTTGAAATAGGTGAGTGTGTGTGTGTGTGTGTGTGTGTGTGTGTGTGTGTGTGTGTGCGTGCGTGTGCGTGTGCGTGTGTGTGTGTGTGTGTGTGACTCAAGTACAATATAGCCCAGACATAATTCATTCAGTTGCTGATTCCTAGCCACACTGCATACGATTCGATTCACTACGATGCGATTTTGACATTTGTGAGGCATGGTTTACTGTCGACTGTCTACATGAATCTGATGAAATCCTACCAGTTATGTTCACTGTTATTTGTAGTCTCCCGTGCACGAATCTGATCAAATATCTTATTTTTATAACGGACATTTTATTTGATTCGTGTATCTTCCCCGTTCCACTCACAACAGCGCGCCAACTGCTACCCAAACAAAGTCGCCGGCGTTACGTCATCCGGTACGCTCAACATGGTGGCTCTTCCTGTCCACGTGACCTGCGCGAGGAACGCCAGTGCCTTCATCTTCCGGTGTGCGAGACCTTCTCGTGGCACGTGACTCCCTGGAGCGCTTGTGTTCTCCCCCCTGCCACTCCCGTGTGCGGCAGTGGCCTTCGAGCTAGAAGTAGGTTTTCTGTGGAACATAATTATTATGAAGATGGACAAGACAATATGTAAAATATTATAGACATAAGTTATGTATCAAAGTTGTTTGAGTCTGAAATAATGACGGAGTGCTGTCAAGTTTCATATCAAATGGCATCGCTCTGATTTTGTTTGTCCTTGCATCTACTGCATTTTGTCTGTCTCTCTGTTTGTCTGTCTGTCCGTCCAACTGTGCGTATCTGTCTCTACGTCTGTCAGCCTGCCTGACTGCTTGCCCCTGTGTCTGTCTATCGGTCTCTATCTCTCAGTCCCCCTCTCTTTCTCTGATGCAGACAGACACAGACCGAGAACAAGCACGCATACATAGACACACGGACAACCACACAGAGACGCACGCACATATACAAACGTGTGTGTGTGTGTGTGCGTGCGTGCGTGCGTGCGTGCGTGCGTGCGTGCGTGCGTGCGTGCGTGCGTGCGTGCGTGCGTGTGTGTATGTGCGTGTGCGTGCGTATGTGTATGAGTGTGTAGATTGTAATAATCAAGCAGTTTACTACATTCTCATAACTGACGCACGCATGCATGCACATTCTTATTTAGTTAAAGAAGATACAAAAGTCAGAAACACAACATCAAGCCAATGTAGGCCACGCTTGGCATCATTAACTATGCTTCTTCGTCGCAGACGTCACTTGCCAGTTCGCCAACAAAACTGAAGCCAGGTTGAGCCATTGCCTGGAGCAGTTGTCTTCCCTTCCCCACGAGGTGGAGCTTTGCTGGGTCACGTGTTCCTCGGACTGCCAGA
>CM065703.1:26278740-26311240 GCA_017654935.2 Phymorhynchus buccinoides
ATTAATTACCGGAAGGATGTATGGATTGGTTGATCGATTAGTTGCTTTATGGATGGATGGATTGCTAGATTGATGGATAACTTAATGGATGGATAGATGGATGGATGGATTGAATAAGTAATTGACTGATTTTCAACAGGGTGACGAGCAGACGGGTAGCCTGCAGCTGAAGAGGGTACCCTACCACCCCTCCTCTCTCCTTCCCCCTGCACCTTCCTCCCACTTCATCCACCCCCCGCCCCCTCGCCCGGGGGATGTGTACTGCGGTGCAGGGGTCAGATTCAAGATGGTGCCCTGTCAGAAAACGCCGGGGGGGCAAAATAAAGGGGCCCGAAAAGGAGGAAGAAACGCGGAGGATTCTCCCCCTTGCACCCTGCCAAGTAAGAGGAAATCAGTGATGACAAATGAATTATAGTAACTTGTTGAAAACAAACCCGAAATACCCAAGTTTAGCTCGTTTGTTTACCTCGGATTTTATTGATCCTTTTATAAAAACACTCAATCATGGACTAAAAGCAATGTGAAAGCTGTGCCTACCCAAGTCAAAGTTAAAAATTAATTATTGTACGGGTTATGTGCTCGAAAGTACTATGATTCTATTCGCAGGAATGGAGATGGAAGGTGTGCGTGTGCGCGCGCGCGCGCGCGCGCGCGTGTGTGTGTGTGTGTGTGTGTGCGTGCGCGCGCGCGTGCGTGTCCCCAAAACACAAGACTTGCTTATTTGAGACTGCTATTCAAAAAATGAAGTTGTAGGCCTAGTCATGAACGATTGATGATGTAGCGTTTCGTTGGTGGCAACAACGTGTTGGACAACCTAATGGCGGCGATGGGGAAAATGAGAAAGCATTTACGTCATAAAATGGAATAGATCTCCAAGAGTTTTTTCGTTGGTGACAACAACGTGAGTGCTCACAAAATGGCGGCAACGATCGACGTCACGAATTTGTTCTTGTGGTACACAAGTATAGGCCCTGCACATGCCTATCCAAAGCAGTTACAAAGGAATGAAGGAAAAGACAGATTGGAGAACAAACAAACAAGCATATTGTTTCTGGGTTTTAAGCAGGGGAATGCATCTTGCGTTGCTCACTTTGATTTTTTGAATGAAAGTCCGTTTAACGTCCTCCGACCTGGAACAGGCACATAATTATGGGACATTTATAACCAAAAAGATAGTGGGACGATCCTGGAAGTATCGCAATAGTAATACCATTGAAATCCCGATGTTTAAAATTAATCAAGATATAAATTTGATTTTTTTTTTTTATCCTCCAATACTTTTAAAATCCTTCGCAGCTTTAGAGAAAGAGGTATGTCACGTGGGCTGTCCCGTGGACTGTCAGCTGACCTCGTGGAGCCAATGGTCGTCGTGCAGCGTCACGTGCGGGGCGGGGCTACAGAAACGCTCACGCTCTATCCTGAGCTTACCGCGTTACGGGGGAAGAGAGTGCCCGCTCCTCAATGATTTGTCCAGGGTAACTTGCCAGGATTCATTCATTTAAATGTTCTTCATCTTTTCCTTCCCTCAGTCCTTTCCTTCCTTCCTTCCTTCCTTCCTTCTCTTCCTCCACTCACATGTCCTTTCATTTTCCTACTTTCTTTCCTGTCTGTTTTTCCTTCTCTGGTTCTTGCTTTCCTTCCTTCCTTCCTTCCTTTCATTTTCCTCCTTTCTTTCCTGCCTTTCTTTCCTGCCTTTCTTTCCTGCCTTTCTTTCCTGCCTTTTTTCCCTTCGCTGTTTCTTGCTTCCCTTCCTTCCTTCCTTCTTTCATTCATTCATTCATCCATTCATCCATCCATCATTTTTCTTTCTGTTGTTGTTGTCGTTCCCTGGCTTAAAGACTCCAAACAGCCGAAGCACTTGAACACTATGGTATAAATGCATCAGCTAGGGATGAGAACATTTCGCGTGCGATCGTTTTTTGATTATCCCGCCACACTCCGACTAAGGAGAATTTTGGACTGATGATGTTATGCTAGTAGCTTGTCATGGCTAAAGAGAATCCCCGCATAACTATGCAGAACATAACAACATTTTGATGTAGTCTTGGTGTTCTAGCTTATGCCACGGCGATTGTCTTTGTGTAATTCGCTTCATGCTTCATGACTTGGTGAAGACCCCATGTTATCACGTGGCAACCCACCAGAGGAGAGCCTGCCATGCTGCTGAGTCACTTTGGTGAAACTGTCTGTCTGTGTTTGTCTGTTTCAGTGTGACTATTTTGATAGTAAAGAGGTAATGAACGGAACTTTTATTACATTTGAGTATTATAGTAATCCGTTCCGTAATAAGTCAATGGACCATCTGAAAATAGGACCGTTATGACTCCAAGCCATGTTGACGGGACTATAAGCAATGTAACAAGAGGCAAAGCCTTCAAGGCTCACGTCTGATTTTTATTACTATAGCAGGCATGGGAATTCCCATGACAATTCCCATGCCTGTATAGAGAGAATACTGTTATGTAGACACTTGTGCATCTGAAAAGAGAATTAATTTTTATTTTACTGTGTAAATTAAATTATTTCTGTGCATTAAATTACCCCTACCCCTTTCTTTAAAATTTAATTATATGTATGTTTATATATGCGCATGTAACATAGTGGAGCCCTATTTTTATTTTTGGCAAACAAGTAAAATTGAAAAGCATATTGACCAAGCTTTCAGAAAAAAACATAGTGACCAAATCCCCCCCTCACACCCCAACGCCCCCCCCCCCCCCCCGCCGGGGTAAGGGGGGTCTACGGACACCTGTAGTAGGCCTACAGTCTTTGCCTGTAGGTCTAAACCTCTTACTCTTAGAAAATTAATAATTGAAGTTGCGTAATTCGTAAGGCCATACTCCTGATCTGTTACTGTTTTAAACTGATTGTTCATGCGATGAAAACGTGTTCTACATCATCTACATTTCTGTAAGATATTTTATATTAGTCCTAATATTTTATTTTCGTTTCGTTAATTTCCCTCCCCCCTCTGCCACAAAGCAAAGGTCAAGGTCACAGCCAGCAAGCTCATCCATGTTTATCTTCCCCTGTACAGTCTTTGCACATGGTGATCAATCGTCTAGGCCTAACAAAGGATTCGTACGTCGAAGGCAGTGAAATCGACGAACACTGGATTTTCCGTATTTATGTTTTTTAAGACTGAAATGAATGTGGGCTAAATGTTAGGTACGTCGTCTTGATTATGAGGTAAGGCGTGATCTCTTATTCTCTAGGCCTAGGCCTTGTTGCCGGAAGTGCGATAGGCTAAGTATTGCATGTGCAGAGATGATGTGCGAATGAACACGAACAACCGTTGTCAAACTAAGGCGCAAATAAAACGAAACAACCGGGCCGTCAACGCACACACTCGGTACATCCATTTGTTACAGAAAATATAAGTTAACGACGTTAAAATGTACCTATTTGTACACACCTGAAGTCTTGTGTTTCTTTTTAAAGAGCGTTTTTGTATATCTAATGGAGAGTCTTCTTTCCAGTAACAGTAATCTCTGCAACAAAATATTTTCTTTCTTTTGTTCCTTATCGATATATCTGACTGCTTTGATCGTCATGACTTGAAAGCTCACGTCAAAATCAAGTATCCTGCTAACTTTAACACTCTAACATCTTATGTTTTTTTGAGAAAACGACAACGTTAAAGTTTCAGTGGAGAGTGAGAGTCTTCTTTAGTTTGAAGAGTGTGACTGAGTCAAGGTTAAAGGTTGTACAACAGTAATCTCTGCAACAAATGATTATCTTTATTTTGTTCTTTATCAATGTATCTGACTGCTTTGATCGTCGTGACTTGAAGGCTCACGTCAAAATCAAGTATCCTGCTAACTTTAACCCTCTAACGCCTTATATGTTTAGAGAAAATGACAACGTTAAGATTTGAGTCAAGGTTAAAGGTCGGGGCCACGGACGCAACACACACACACACACACACACACACACACCCTCCCATCTTATATATCTGTTAATGTAATTTTTATATGCACTCAGTTAGATTTGTATGAATAGATGTGTAGGGAAAAAACATAAATAATACTACCATCCACGCACTCACACACACACTCTCACTTCAATACTTTTTTTTAAATTTATTTATTTTATTTTTATTTTTATTGTTTTGGTCTAATATCACTTGTGGGTGAACAGACGTTCAGTTAAAGAACGAACACACACACACACACACACACACACACACACACACACACACACACACACACACGCACGCACGCACGCACGCACGCACGCACGCACGCACGCACGCGCGAACATGTACGATACAATAGACTCACTTTGTTTTAAAAAACGACGTGAGCCAAAAATGAGATAAATAAAATAAATAAATAGCTACTACTATCTGTTTGCGGCGCTCCTCCAGTGCTGGCAGATTCAGGTCCTGTAGCATCTTGGTGACAGCCTGGGCTCCTTGACTTGGAGTCCTTGGTCATGAACCGAGCTGATTGTCTCTGGATGTGTTCCAACCTGTCCATGCCCTGTCCATTCATGACTTTTCTCTCTCTCTCTCTCTCTCTCTCTCTCTCTCTCTCTCTCTCTCTCTCTCTCTCTCTCTCTCTCTCTCTCTCTCTCTCTCTCTCTCTCTCTCTCTCTCTCTCTCTCTCTCTCTCTCTCTCTCTCTCTCTGACTGCTGTGGCTCTGTGTGTGTGTCTGCCTGTATTCCTGTCTTTCTGTCTGTGCGCTGTCTATGCATATATGACTTTGTGTCCGCGTGTATGTGTAACTGTACTTTGTGTGGACCAGGAGACGCAGAACAGTGTGTGTGTAACTGTACTTTGTGTGGACCAGGAGACGCAGAACAGTGTGTGTGTAACTGTACTTTGTGTGGACCAGGAGACGCAGAGCAGTGTGTGTGTAACTGTACTTTGTGTGGACCAGGAGACGCAGAGCAGTGTGTGTGTAACTATACTTTGTGTGGACCAGGAGCCGCAGAGCAGTGTGTGTGTAACTATACTTTGTGTGGACCAGGAGACGCAGAGCAGTGTGTGTGTAACTGTACTTTGTGTGGACCAGGAGACGCAGAGCCGTGTGTGTGTAACTGTACTTTGTGTGGACCAGGAGACGCAGAGCAGTGTGTGTGTAACTGTACTTTGTGTGGACCAGGAGACGCAGAGCCGTGTGTGTGTAACTGTACTTTGTGTGGACCAGGAGACGCAGAGCCGTGTGTGTGTAACTGTACTTTGTGTGGACCAGGAGACGCAGATCAGTGTGTGTGTAACTGTACTTTGTGTGGACCAGGAGACGCAGAACAGTGTGTGTGTAACTGTACTTTGTGTGGACCAGGAGACGCAGAGCAGTGTGTGTGTAACTATACTTTGTGTGGACCAGGAGACGCAGAACAGTGTGTGTGTAACTGTACTTTGTGTGGACCAGGAGACGCAGAACAGTGTGTGTGTAACTGTACTTTGTGTGGACCAGGAGACGCAGAGCAGTGTGTGTGTAACTGTACTTTGTGTGGACCAGGAGACGCAGAGCAGTGTGTGTGTAACTATACTTTGTGTGGACCAGGAGACGCAGAGCAGTGTGTGTGTAACTATACTTTGTGTGGACCAGGAGACGCAGAGCAGTGTGTGTGTAACTGTACTTTGTGTGGACCAGGAGACGCAGAGCCGTGTGTGTGTAACTGTACTTTGTGTGGACCAGGAGACGCAGAGCAGTGTGTGTGTAACTGTACTTTGTGTGGACCAGGAGACGCAGAGCAGTGTGTGTGTAACTGTACTTTGTGTGGACCAGGAGACGCAGAGCCGTGTGTGTGTAACTGTACTTTGTGTGGACCAGGAGACGCAGATCAGTGTGTGTGTAACTGTACTTTGTGTGGAACAGGAGACGCAGATCAGTGTGTGTGTAACTGTACTTTGTGTGGACCAGGAGACGCAGAGCAGTGTGTGTGTAACTGTACTTTGTGTGGACCAGGAGACGCAGAGCAGTGTGTGTGTAACTGTACTTTGTGTGGACCAGGAGACGCAGAGCAGTGTGTGTGTAACTGTACTTTGTGTGGACCAGGAGACGCAGATCAGTGTGTGTGTAACTGTACTTTGTGTGGACCAGGAGACGCAGAGCAGTGTGTGTGTAACTGTACTTTGTGTGGACCAGGAGACGCAGAGCAGTGTGTGTGTAACTGTACTTTGTGTGGACCAGGAGACGCAGAGCAGTGTGTGTGTAACTGTACTTTGTGTGGACCAGGAGACGCAGAGCAGTGTGTGTGTAACTGTACTTTGTGTGGACCAGGAGACGCAGAGCAGTGTGTGTGTAACTGTACTTTGTGTGGACCAGGAGACGCAGAGCAGTGTGTGTGTAACTGTACTTTGTGTGGACCAGGAGACGCAGAGCAGTGTGTGTGTAACTGTACTTTGTGTGGACCAGGAGACGCAGAGCAGTGTGTGTGTAACTGTACTTTGTGTGGACCAGGAGACGCAGAGCAGTGTGTGTGTAACTATACTTTGTGTGGACCAGGAGACGCAGAGCAGTGTGTGTGTAACTATACTTTGTGTGGACCAGGAGACGCAGAGCAGTGTGTGTGTAACTATACTTTGTGTGGACCAGGAGACGCAGAGCAGTGTGTGTGTAACTATACTTTATGTGGACCAGGAGACGCAGAGCAGTGTGTGTGTAACTATACTTTGTGTGGACCAGGAGACGCAGAGCCGTGTGTGTCGGGCCCCGTGTGACTTCTACCAGTGGAGGGCGGAGGACTGGGGACCCTGTAAAACTTGGGACCTCGAATTGTGCGGACCCGGCACTCAGTCACGACATCTGGGGTCAGCTTTATGCTTACTAACCATCTGCCAGAAGGTACTATCATTCTAACTCGATGGGTGAAAACCAGTAAGAGAAGAATGATGATACCTTCTAGCGTATACCTTCTTCTTCTTCTTTCTTGTCTATAGCATCTTCCATCAACAATTTGATGATTATGACGGTTAGTACATAGGGTGGCTCCAAATAAATGGCATAATTGCATAGAATACTTACTGCGCAGATGACTAGCTTCAGTGAGAAATTGGTAGTGGGGAGGGGGGGGGGGGGGGTAGGGGGCATACCTTGAGGGAGAGGACTTTTCAGAGTGGAGTTCAGGAGTTGAGGTAAAAGAAAAGTGAGGAAATAGGGGGGTGGGGGGTGTTCTGATCGAGGATTATGATACTGCCTCAGGTGGAAGAGAGTTCTACTCACGCACAGCCCTGGGAAAGAATGAAAACGTCCTGTCTAACCTGACGATATGTACCTCAGAATAAATAATGAGGGCCCGTACTTTACTCCTTGATAATGACACTGGACGTCACCTTGGTATGTCTTGGTAAACAGAAACCAGGCTACGTTCAGCTGGTACTTTACTCCGTCATAATGACGTCACCTTGGTATGTCTTGGTAAACAGAAACCAGGCTACGTTCAGCTGGTACTTTACTCCTTCATAATGACGTCACCTTGGTATGTCTTGGTAAACAGAAACCAGGCTACGTTCAGCTGGTACTTTACTCCTTCATAATGACGTCACCTTGGTATGTCTTGGTAAACAGAAACCAGGCTACGTTCAGCTTGAAATGTGGCGTACTAGCGTCAGGAAGTGATGTTTTACTTTCTTTCCTTCTATTCTATTACACTGACTCTCTGTACCTGGTACATGGTACATGGTACATATCTAAACAAACAAACAAACCAGCAACAAAACTCAAATCAATGGATTTAAATCTCATTTGGGTGATGGAGTAAGGTACATGAAGACAAAAAGAAGAATCTTTTCAGTATTACAGATGCAATAAAGTCATAAGGGTGTCTAGTAGATTGATTTTCAAAGCAAAAAAGACACAGCATATCACCCCGCTACTTCACACACTTCCAATTTCTGCTCGAATTCAGTACAAGGTCGCATGCCTCACCTTCAACTCTATTAATGGAACTGCCCCTCAGTATCTCACTGACATTGTACAAACCTACACTCCCACCCGACATCTCAGATCTTCCTCCGACTCATGCCTGCTCTCCACTCCCCGTATTAAAACTAAATCCTTCGGTGAATCTTCTTTCTCGTACTCTGCTCCCTCGGTCTGGAATAGCTTACCACACAGTGTTCGCCACACTTCCTCTGTTCAGTCTTTCAAAACTTCTCTGAAAACTCATCTTTTTGAAACCTCATACTCTCACCTCTAATCCACGTAGTCCTTGATGATATTACCCTGCAGTATGTGTGTGTGTGTGTGTGTGTGTGTGCGTGCGTGCGTGCGTGCGTGGTGGGGGGGGGGGGGGGGGGGGGGGGGAGGGGGAGGGGGGGGGAGGGAGGGCGAGAGAGATGAATACATGTATTTTGTATGAACAGTCTCACTTATTTTTAATGTTTATATTCATTGATACTTGTCTTCATGTTGATTATTCTTGGCTTGTCTTTAATGTGTATGTTTATCTGTATGTTAGTGCTTAGGCCTTTGTTTAGCGCTTTGAGCACCCTGCAAAGGGAGTTAAGCGCTCTATAAATAACCAGTATTATTATTATTAGTAGTAGTAGAATGCTCATCGAAAACATCAAAATCCAACATCCAAACTTAAAGTGTTCATGCAACCCGAATGTTATTAGAAATGCTTAACGAAAAGATCCAAATTAAGACTCCAAACCTAAACTTTTATTTCCATGGATTAAAAAAAGCTGATGTGAATAAGATTTACACCCATTTCCAATGATCGTTTCAGGTGTTACGCCGTGCGTGAGGGTCATCCTTTGGGTCGTGAGGTGGATGGTGACCGGTGTGACCAGTCAGAGAAACCACTGGACACTCAGAATTGTGTGCTGACCTGTCCTGGTCACTGCGTGGTGTCCCCATGGTCTGAGTGGACTCCGTGCCTACAGGTACAACGATGGACAATAGTAGTATGAGAATATTGATACTAATACTTATTTTTCATGTACCGATGGAACTGACATTCGCAAAACACCCAGGGTTGTTTACTGGCCTGTAGTGTTAGCTTGTCACCTGGTGCAGTAATCTCGAGTGCGGTCTTAAATAGCTTACACGGGTAGTAACATGTAAATTAGACTAAACTACCCAAACGATTGGCTGTTTATAATGCCAATTTGCTTGTTACTACTCGTGTTAACTGTTTATGACACACTCATGATTACCGAGCCTTGTGTTGTACCCGTGGTCGCAATGGACATCGTGCCAACAGGTAGCATCAGTATTAATGATCATTTGAAAATGGGGAATCGTTAATTTTTGCGCCACTTCTTACAATGATAACGATTCAATAATAACTGACTTTATCATTGATTTTCATTCTGCACCAAACAAAAACAACAGAGAGAGAGAGAGAGAGAGAGAGAGAGAGAGAGAGAGAGAGAGAGAGAGAGAGAGAGAGAGAGAGAGTATTTGTTTTGGTTACCGGCAATATAATCGCAAACCAAAATTAAAAGAGAGACAGACAGCCAGACAGACATAAAAACAAAGAGAGGGAGAGAGAAATAAGAGATCAACAGACAGTTCGACCGACCGACAGACAGACAGACATAGATATTCGACCGACCAACTGACCGACAGACAGAGATACTGTGCTTTTGTAGCTTCAAAAAATGAAAATGTAGGCCTATGTACGCGATTCGAACTGATTGATATGCAAAGGGGCACAACTTTCAAACGGTACATGTCTATTAAAGGAATAGAGCACTGGAGTTATCTCGCTTACCTCTGTTCAAATATGCATGTGGTTGCACCAAAGCCATTCTGCTTGAGGGGAAGCAATTCCATTCGTCTAACCCCACCCCCACCACACCCTCACACACACACACACTCTCTCTCTCTGTCTGTTCCCCCTCCCATCTACTCCCTCTTTCTGTCCATACAATGTTATAGTGCTTGTGAGTCCTCTAAATTGTGATCCAACTTTCTTTTTCTTTTGCCAAACTTCCCCCGTTTCCATTCTCTCTCTCTCTCTCTCTCTCTCTCTCTCTCTCTCTCTCTCTCTCTCTCTCTCTCTCTCTCTCTCTCTCTCTCTCTCTCTCTCTCTCTCTCTCTCTCTCTCTCTCTCTCTCTCTCTCTCTCTCTCTCTCTCTCTCTCTCTCTCTCTCTCTCACACACACACACACAGAGAGGTAACGCGTTCGCCTGGTATACAATACACCCGGTTTCGAACCTGGGTACAGGGGATTTTTCCTCTCAATCTGCACTAGGCCTTACGGTCTGAACGTGGAGTCTTTCGGATGAGAAGATAAACCGAGGTCCCGTGTGCCCATGCACTTAGCACACGTTAAACCCAGTGGCAACGAAAAAGTTGCCATTTGGTCAAAATTTACTCCTTTCCTTAACAAGCACACAAAAATTGCATGCCAAAAAACCCAAAATGGGTGGCACGGATCTGGCAGCAACGCTCTCTCCAGGTGGGAGCAACCCGAATTTCACAGAGACGCCTTTGTGACTATAAAGTACCAAATACCAAAATACCAAATATAAATCTGTATTTACTGTTGTTCGTACATTCCTGTGTGTATTCCTCCGCCTGCCTGTACCTGTGCCTTGTATCTCTGTCACTATGTATCTCTTTTTGTTTCATGTAATTCGTTCCCCAGTGGGAACTATTGTGATCGGGTCCGTGTGTCTGTGTATGTCTGTCTGTAAGTCGATTTTCTCAACAACAAAAACTATTGGACGGATTTTAATCAAATTTGGGGTAGAGGGGTAGGCATCTGGAAAAGGAATGTTCCTTTCGATATACATGACTGTGCTGACCTTGACCTTGAAGTTTTACCTTGAAAACCACAATTTCCTTCTTTGGGCTATATATTTCATTTCCTAGCTGTATCTCATGAAGCAGTGAACAGAATCGTTTCAAATTGTGTGTGGTGGTGTATCACAGCGCAGGGATGGTTCCGTAAAGAAAATATAACCATGCTGACCTTGACCTTGAGGCTTAACATTGAAAACCGAAATTTCTTCTTTCACATAATTGAATTTACAATGTTCAAGCTTCATAATTATGCAGATGTGTTAGTTTATGTTTAGTCTGATTTTTGAGTCCTGATCAAAGTCAAGGTCAAGGCCATAGGCTTCGAGGTGTGAAATCAGTGTTTTAGTTATATTTTTCACATGTGTGCAATTACATACTTCAAATTTGGCAGCCTGGTAGACAGGGTCCAGTTCATGTGTGGTGTTGAGTATTGTTTAGATTCATGACCTTGATCTTGAGTTTTGAACTAATCTCTTGTAGCAGTGGCTATAGTTCAAACACCATACACCCACATAACCTTATATATGCTTGATCATCATGACATAAGGAATGCAGTGGTGATATATGAAGCTTTTTTACCTTGACCTTGATCTTTGACCTTGAGGCTATTACCAAAACAACTTTCCTCGCACACCCACACTTATATCTCGAGAACTGCTGCATGGAATTGCTTCAAAGTTTGTGTGAAAGTGTATCACCCAAGGAACGCAAACAGGGTGGGTGACAAGATGTGATGGGGAGGGAAGGGGAGGAGAAGTAAAGAGCTGGAACTTGCCGCCACTCTGCGACTCACTTGTTCTTGTTTGTATTGTTCCTATTTCTCTGTAACTTTGCTTGCTTGCTTTTATTATGTTTCCTTACGTTGAACTTCGGCGAAGACACAGTTGTGTTGATAAATGATAAATAAAATAAAGTCTCCTCTTATTCTTTACCTCTCCATCCCTCACCCTACTATTTTCCTCTCTCTCTCTCCATCCTGCTTTTACTCTCTCTCCCTCTTTCTCTCTCACTCCCCTTCTCTCTCTTTATCTCTCTCTTCGCCCTCTTCTTACTCTTTCTCTCTCTTTCTATGTCCTTTGCCTGACCTCGGTCGGCAAATTAGTATAAGTTTGTTGAAGTTTGTTTGTAAGTCTTTTTTTCTCTCACTCTGTCTCTCTCCATCCTATTCTCTCTCTCTCTCTAAATGTATCTACATCTCTCTAACTTCCCAGCCCTGCAACAGTCTTCATGGACAGACGCGAACCCGCACCGTGCTGCGAAAAGCCAGTTCCCCGCCCCCCTCCTCCTCTGGAACCACCCCCTCCATCCGCACATGCGCCATGGCTCTGCGCGAGGACAGAGCGTGCAGTACCAAGGGCGGCAACTGCCGCGAGTACCGCTGGGAGTTGTGGGACTGGACCTCCTGCCTGGTTCGCGGTGGCTCGGAGGTGTGCGGCACGGGAGGACGCAAGGAGAGGTTTGCGCAGTGCATGGACCACGAAGGGCGCAGGGTGCATGACTGGAGATGTCTTCAGGTGATTGGGGGGAGGGAGGGGGGGGGGGCAATAAGACGAGGGGAGGTGGTGGTGGTGGTGGTGGTTGGGGGAGGGGGGGGAGACAGGAGGAGGGGAAGGATGCAGGTAGGGAAGATTACGATGGCTCAGAGTCGTTGTTAGTTCCCGAGCGAAGCTTCAGGAAGTATTGTTTTTGTTTCATAGCATAGCATTGGCACTATGGGCTTCACAGCCTTTTGCTCGCTATGTAGTTTCTCTTGTATTTTCATTCATTGCTTTGTATTTCTACGGTGCTGCGTTTGATGATAAGGCATAGCCTCCTAATTTATATTTATATTTGTTTGGAAGCAATAGTCTTCCCAGTATTTGTCTAAATTATTTTTTGAAGCTGGAGTGTTCCTTATGTTACAGACACACACACACACACACACACACACACACACACACACACACACACACACACACACACACACACACACACACACACACACACACACACACACACTTGAACTCCTTTATTACGCAAGGATTGAGATTTTAGGCCAAGCCTATTCTTACAATCTGTCCTTGTAAGAGAGAGAGAGAGAGAGAGAGAGAGAGAGAGAGAGAGAGAGAGAGAGAGAGAGAGAGAGAGAGAGAGAGATGTAAACAGACAGACAGACAGACAGACAGAGACAGAGATACCACAGACAGACAGATACTTTATTCCTGTCTAGCCCTTGCTGATGCTGCCTCTGAAGCCATCCTTACCATCACTTTTCCTTTCCTTCCTTCCATCCAATTCCTTCTTTTTGCATCTTTATGTCTCCCTCACCCCCTACCCGCTTTTTTTCTTCCTTTCTTCATCTTTTCAACTACCCCCCCCCCCCCCTCTCTCTGTTTCTCTGTCTTTCTCTGTCTTTGTCTGTCTCTCTCTCTGTGTGTCTCTGTCTCTCTCTTGAAAACCGTTCAGTCTATCTGAATCACATTTGTTGTACACGTTTCAGAGGATATTAGCTATTAGTTGATTGTTTTAGTTTTTTAGAAGGTGAAGGTCATGCTGGTTATGGGGTTCGAACCTCAAAAGCACTTAATCATCCAATATCTAGCCATGTTTTACACATACTTCAATGCAATTTGTTTTCTAAATGTTCAATCACAACAGTGCTATGATATCATTAGCTTGTATTTGTTTGTCTGTCCGTGTGTCCGTCCGTACATGCGTGCAAATTTCGGGGTTCAAACTCCAAGGCTCTATCTGGTGAACCTCTTCACAGAATTGCTTCATTTTGTGTTGTGATTCTTCACTGCTCTCAAATAATCATGGATAAAATCTATGACCGTGCTGACCTTGACCTTGTTGAGATTAGTTGTTTTCCTTTGTTACTTTTCTTTACAACGGTAAAGATGGGAAGGGAAGGGGAGGTAGGCGGCATAACAAGCAAACGATATGTCTGCCGCTCGGTTCAGTCCGCTCGGGAACTTATCTGCCGCTCGGCCATCCTCTTGTTGTTGTCGTACCCTGGCTTAAAGACTCCAGGGATCATCCCAACAGCCGGAGCACTTGAACACTATGGTAGAAATGAACCAGCTAGGAATGTCAGAGTCAAAACGGATTATCTTCAGATGATCCATTGACTTATTTTGAAACTTTCTGCGAACAAAAGACTGATAACAAACATCATTTATTATATAGAGGAGAATCTGCATGTTATATTTTTTAATCAGTCATTAAACAGCCCCTGTCATAAACAGCCCTATATCTGACAGTCGTGACGCACCCTAAGTACGAGTGTCCCCAGTCATAAACATCCCTGTGTCTGACAGTCGTGACGCACCTTTATGACGAGTGTCCCCTGTCATAAACATCCCTGTGTCTGACAGTCGTGACGCACCCTAATTACAAGTGTCCCCTGTCATAAACAGCCCTGTGTCTGACAGTCGTGACGCACCCTAATTACGAGTGTCCCCTGTCATAAACAGCCCTGTGTCTGACAGTCGTGACGCACCCTAATTACGAGTGTCCCCTGTCATAAACAGCCCTGTGTCTGACAGTCGTGACGCACCCTAATTACGAGTGTCCCCTGTCATAAACAGCCCTGTGTCTGACAGTCGTGACGCACCCTAATTACGAGTGTCCCCTGTCATAAACAGCCCTGTGTCTGACAGTCGTGACGCACCCTAATTACGAGTGTCCCCTGTCATAAACAGCCCTGTGTCTGACAGTCGTGACGCACCCTAATTACGAGTGTCCCCTGTCATAAACTGCCCTGTGTCTGACAGTCGTGACGCACCCTAATTACGAGTGTCCCCTGTCATAAACATCCCTGTGTCTGACAGTCGTGACGCACCCTAATTACGAGTGTCCCCTGTCATAAACTGCCCTGTGTCTGACAGTCGTGACGCACCCTAATTACGAGTGTCCCCTGTCATAAACTGCCCTGTGTCTGACAGTCGTGACGCACCCTAATTACGAGTGTCCCCTGTCATAAACAGCCCTGTGTCTGACAGTCGTGACGCACCCTAATTACGAGTGTCCCCTGTCATAAACAGCCCTGTGTCTGACAGTCGTGACGCACCCTTATGACGAGTATCCCCTGTCATAAACAGCCTATCTTGCGTTTTTTGTGCAGGTTCATTAAGCCTTGTTAGACATTACACTTTAAAGGCGAAAGGGTGGGCGGTGGATGTGGGGAGTGGCAGCTATTTGACCCTATTTCAGTCTGTAGACCTAGGTAGTTGTATGTACGAACGTAAGTTCATAAGCACCCCTATATCATTTTTGTTTCTGAAAAAAAAGTAAGTCAGCCCGGGCACGTTTGTCATCAGACCTTAATAGAACCCAAATGCTTTGTATGATGACTAACGAAATGTTCCAAAGCTAAACGGACAGAAACGTGTGAAGATGAGCAGAATAATAGAGCATATTCTATCAAATAAAATAAACGAAATGCAAAAAGAAAAAAAGAAAGAAAAACAGTGGGGATGAAAAACAAGAACCACAGATATGAAATTATAAAATAAAAAAAGGGGATGCGTACTGAATTATTTTGTCATTTTATTCTTTCATTTTCGTCGTCAGGTTTTCGGCCCAGTATCAGAAGCTCTCGTGGTCTCGTGCGAGATACCGTGTGACCATGACTGCCTGCTCTCTGGTTGGTCAGAATGGAGCACGTGCTCTAAGACGTGTGGTGTAGGTAGGTGTTCATATTCTGTTTATCTGTTTATCTACTTATTTTTGTGGTGTTTTTTTCCCCTCCGTTTCTGCCTCATCCCGTCTGATCTACCTGTTCTACCGACCTATGCCCTTGCTACTGGTGTTTCGGATCTAAGATTGGCCTAATTGTCTGCTGTATGGCAACGTCATTATTTAATTCTTGTTAGTCGTAAAAGCTTTTGAGTCAAAGAGATATTTTACTACATCTTAACCGTAGTCATTGCAGTAAGAGCATTTTGTTCCTGTGACTGATTGTCAAGTTGATATTGGTTTATATTGATAATAGTTGTTGCTCTGGCATATTATGTTGCCTTTTCTTCTTCTTGGAGCGTCACATTGGCTCCATTCCTTTCAGAATGACCTGTTTCACTGGTGAACATTTTCATTTGAAGCGAAGCTTACATGACGTATAAAAGAAGACAGGAATGGGAATGGAAAATGAGGAAGACAACATTCGCAATACATTTGCACTGAAATGTAATAATATAATAATGCTGACAAGACAAACTTGTCTTTATCTATTGATATACATATAAAATAAAATAAAGAATATTTGCGGTGAGGGATATGTCCTCATTTTTTTTAACCGCTAAAATACCATGTGTGTAGGTCTATGTGTTTTTAAAAAAAAAAAAGTATGCTCTCGCAAGGCCGTATTCGATCAGTAGAGTTTTTTAGACTGTAGATAAAAAACAACAACAACTACATAAAACTACAGAAAGAAAAAAAACCGCGACAAACTTATACCCCTTTGTCGATCATAAGCATAGATTAGACAAAGGACAATCATCACATTTAGCAATAAAAACTTCCCCGTGGGGATACCGGGGGTCTTTTGTACAAATAGTTCCCCCACCTTCTGGAAGTTCTGTGCTTGTAACTTCCACTAATCTTTCACTCTCTTTGACTCTGCCTTTTCCCTTTGCTTTCTGTCATCTACTATCTTTCTGACTTATTGGCCGATTCTCCTGCCTTTAAAAAAAAATCTTCCCAATTTTCTCCTTTGAGCTCCTCCGAAATCGGAATGTGTTGGCTGTACGCAGCGGGGAGACCAGTGAAAAAAACTGAAAACCAAACACATACGTACCTTACTGCCTGGGAACGCAGAAGAAGAAGAAGAAGCAATAAAAACGAACGTTACATTCCTGAGAAGAAAACCCCCACACACATTGTGATTGCCTTAACTGTTGTGGCTGAATGCTGAAGGGCGTTTCAAGACTAATGGTGGCAATTGATTTCAGGGGTGACAACTCGACGACGCACGATAGTTCAGCCCCCTGTGGGCTATGGCCGGAAGTGTGGGGACCGACGGGAAGAGTGGCGGCCATGTTTGCTGAATGGCTGTTTTCACTGGAATGTGACAGACTGGTCTCCTTGTCACACGCAGGTACTCTAAGCTTGGTTTATGCATTTTGGGTTTGTTTTTAGCCCATCCCTTCTTGTTTGGTTTTCTTTGTTTTTATTGCGTGTTGGCATTGACTAAATGATTTCTGTGTTGTAAATATTAAGCCAAAATAGCCAGACTGTGTTGAACAAGCTTAAATAGTTAATTGCGCAATGTGTCCATGGTTTATACTTTTCCTTCCTTTTAGTTGCTTTTTGGTCCTTTGGTTGCTTTTTGGTCCTTTGGTTGCTTTTTGGTGTGGTATTGTGGTCTCGACCTTTTTAATTCCCGAGCGAAGCTTCAGGAAGTATTGTTTTTGTTTCTTACGTCCGTCCGTCCGTCCGTGCGTGCGTGCGTGCGTGCGTGCGTGCGTGCGTGCGTGCATGCGTGCGAGCGTACGTGCGCACGTGCATGCGTACGTCCTTCCAGCCGCGTTTTCATGTAAACCGTTCAGTCTATTTCAATCACTTTTCCGATTGATATCGATTGATTGCTTTAGTTTCATTTAAAGGTCAAGGTCATGTTGATTAAGGAGTTCAAACCCCCGAACACTTAATCGATTGTTATCGATTGATTGCTTTAGTTTCATTTAAAGGTCAAGGTCATGTTGATTAAGGAGTTCAACACCCAGAACACTTAATCGCTAATATATCGCGAACTTTTGCACGCATTTCAATGCGGTTTTTTCACAAACATTTCTGATGAAAGGGCTATAGCATTATAATCATGAATTTGTGTGTGCATGCGCGTGTGTTTGCACACTGTATCTCAAGAATTGTTGCACAGAATCGCTTCAAATTTACTATGGTGGTGCATAATGGTACCCAAAAGGTCTCAAAGAAACATAATAACCATGCTGACCTTGACCTTGCAATTTGACCTTGAAAACATATATTTCTTCTTGTTGCAATATATTTCACATCGTTGGACTTACAATGTTCAAAGTTGGTGTGCAGATGCATTGGCTTATGGTTATTCCAAATATTTAGTACAAGAAGGGTCAAGGTCAAGGTCACAATAGCTATAGTCTGCTGATAGGACCATCTGTAACCAATGCCCAATTTCAGCCGTTCGGGAACTTATCTGCCGCTCGGCGATACACTTGTTTGTTTTTGTTTTTTTAATTTATTGTTGTTTCCTTATTTCGCGCACGTGTGTATGCGTGTGTGCACGTGCTTGTATATGCGCGCATGTGTATGTGGGCGTGTGTGGGCGTGAGTGTGTGTCTTTGCATGTCTTCGTGTTTGTACATGATTGTGTGTGTATGTGTTTCTGGGCATATGTGTCTGTTTGTGTGCGTGCTTGTGTGTGTGTGTGTGTGTGTGTGTGTGTGTGTGTGTGTGTGTGTGTGTGTGTGTGTGTGTGTTCAGGCAGGGGTGTGTGGCGGAGGGGAGCAGGAGAGGAACGTGTCATGTGTGGGAGAGGACGGCCTGCCTGTCAACATCACCCACTGCCCCCACCACACTGAAGTACTCATTCTGAAGGTGTGTGTGTGGAGTGAGAGAGAGAGAGAGAGAGAGAGAGAGAGAGAGAGAGAGAGAGAGAGAGAGAGAGAGAGAGAGAGAGAGAGAGAGAGAGAGAGAAAGAGAGAGAGAGAGAGAGAGAACGCTGAACGCTGAACGCTGAACATTTATTGTCATTACCTCAAGGGTCTGGTGACAAGGGGGGTGAAAGGAATAACAAAGTTCGGCCAATCACACAATCATCATGCAATAGAAAATATATAATAGAAAATAGAAAACAAATAGAAAATAACGTGAATTGGTACAATCATAATCATTAGTTATGTATATTCACTATTAAGAGTTATTCCGCTTCTTTCTGCGCCTCAGCTATGAATTTAGCCACAGATTTCAATAATTCTTCGTCATTAGACGTTAAGAGGGAAGCAACATCCTTTCTCTCAATTATTTGAAAATTAGAAAACTTACATTTCACTCGTACATCATTATATGTTTTACAGTAAAAGAGAAAATGACATTCATTATCCACACCTGATTTGCATAAAGGACATAGCGTTATTTCACTCGTATGTGGTTCGAACCATCTTTTATTAGCCATAAATCCAAGTGTAGGTAACCTAAACCTAATAAAGCTTACCCTATGCCAATTGTCTGTAATGATTTCAAGATATTTTTCTGGCTGAAATACACTTTTAAATGAAAAGAACCATTTATATTTTTCCTTACATTCCATATCAGCATGCCAGTTCTGCTTGAAACAACAAATGAGTCTGTCTTTAAATTCTTTTATAAAATGTTGGTCATTTCCGACTCCCTGGGACAACCATACTATACCAAATCCATGTTCTGACAAAACCTTTTTAACTCTATATGCCCAATTCTCTTTATTTAATTCTAATTGCAGAAGCAACATGTCATAGGCTTGTCTACATACACGTGACTGAGGTAATCTTAATAACTTCAACAAAGATCTTATAGATTTTACAAATGTTCTTATGCATAAAGGATACCTTCCTGTTTCTCTGTATAACAGTGTGTTTGATGAATGAATTGGTGCATGTAAAAACCGTTTGATGGCGTATGTATGCACTCTTTCTATTTGAACACTTATATTCAGTCCCCAAATTTCTGAAGCGTACGTAAGCAGCGGCTCTATTTGGATATCAAATAACTTCCAAAATAAACGGCAATCTATACTTTTAAGTTTTTTCAATGACTTCACAATTTCAATCACTCCTTTCTTCCCTTTTCTAGCAAACTCATCCCAAGTATAATTTAAACTTAATTTTGTTGAAAATATCATTCCTAAATATTTGTATGTATTAACTACTTTTAAATCGTCATTCCCATAAAACAATATTTGTTTTATTTAAGTTAACAGTTAATCCTAATCGATCAGATTCCTTTTTCAAATTATTTAATTGGTTTTGTAATCCTATGACAGTTCCAGATAAAAGAATGACATCGTCTGCAAATAATAACAAGAAGAGAGAGAGAAAGAGAGACACAGAGAGAGAGAGAGAGAGAGAGAGAGAGAGAGAGAGAGAGAGAGAGAGAGAGAGAGAGAGAGAGAGAGAGAGAGAGAGAGAGAGAGAGAGAGAGAGAGAGAGAGAGAGAATGGAACGGAATTTGAATTGAATTGAATTAATTTTATATTATAGAGGGTAATAGAATAAACAAATATTACATGCTTTTTTGTATCCAGCCCGATTAAAAAAATAACAACACACAAGTAAAGCTAAACAAAAAGCATGCAAAACACAGTCATACATAGTAACATAATAAACTTAGAGAGAGAGAGAGAGAGAGAGAGAGAGAGAGAGAGAGAGAGAGAGAGAGAGAGAGAGAGAGAGAGAGAGAGAGAGAGAGAGAGAGAGCAAGACAGACAGACAGACAGATCCCTGAACACTGAAAAAACATTATTTTACAAGGATAAAGATATTAGGCGAAGAAAGAGAGAGAAAATTTGAAAACTTAAACTTTATTTTCCAGAGAGAGAGAGAGAGAGAGAGAGAGAGAGAGAGAGAGAGAGAGAGAGAGAGTAATGCCCACTCCCCTCGAAACACTGAAATACTCATGGTGGCAGAAAATGACTGAATAAATAAATGATTGAATGACAAATGAATGAATGAATAAGCGTATTGTTTTAAAGCTTACAGAGTGAGAGAGAGAGAGGGGGGGGGGGTATGAAAGGGGAAATAGAGAGAGAGATAAGAGAGAGAGAGAGAGAGAGAGAGAGAGAGAGAGAGAGAGAGAGAGAGAGAGAGAGAGAGAGAGAGAGAGAGAGGGGGGATATGAAAGGGGAAATAGAGAGATAAGAGAAGAGAGAGAGAGAGAGAGAGAGAGAGAGAGAGAGAGAGAGAGAGAGAGAGAGAGAGAGGGGGGGGGGGGATATGAAAGGGGAAATAGAGAGAGAGATAAGAGAAGAGAGAGAGAGAGAGAGAGAGAGAGAGAGAGAGAGAGAGAGAGAGAGAGAGAGAGAGAGAGAGAGTTGTACGACTAACAGGTTTTTTTTACTACACCCACCGTTCAGAAAGATAACCCAACAACAGTGTCAAAGGCCAAGGTCATTAATAACTTGACACCACACAGGACGGGGTCTTGAGGCAGTCAGTTTGTGGGCAGTAACTGTAAAACTGTGAAAGAATGTCCAAAATATGCAAGGTCAACATCAAGAAGCTTCAAAATGCCTCCCACAGCATTCCATGAACGATGGTGACTATGAACATATACATTATGGTTATGTGGATGCACGACCAATGGCTTTTTGGACTAAGGCACAGCTCAAAAAAGCAAGGTGAAAGGTCAAATCAAGGTTATGTATATTTTACACCACGTATGACCTTGAGCCAATCTACCAATGTACAAAATTTGAGGGCTGTAACTGGAACATGTGAAAATGTTACTTAGACAACAATTTGACATATCCAAGGTTATGGTCAAGGTCAATAACGTAATCGGTAGCCAATATTCGAAAGTGCCCTAAGCAGTATATCTATATACCAAGTTTGCAGTTTGCAGTTCCCAAGATGTGAAATGCATTGCCACAACAAGAAATTTACGTCAAGGTCAGCACAGTTATATTTATGTTCACGATTTTGTTTCCTTTTTGTTTTTGTTTCGGGTTTGTGATGGCCCATCTTCTGGCTCCCACGCCGCTCATTCCGAGTCCCAACTCGCAGTTACACCCTGGTTTGTCAGGTCGCTGACTCCGAAACCAGCAGTCCAAGGGGAGCGAATCTATGTTAGGCCGTCAGGAGGCAACCAACCGAGTAGGCACTGCACTGCTGCTGAGTCACTTCAGTGGAGTTCAGTGGAGCCTGTTCACACAGGGCACCACATATACTGACGACAATAATGTCTTAGTCGCGGAGCCAACGTGAGTGAGGTCCGCCCCCGAGGGCGCCACCACGACCATCCACCCACAGCTCCCCTGAACATATTGATCTCCATGACTTTGACCCGAACGCAACAAGGACATAGACTGGATTGGAAATCGAAACTAATGCCACCATGAGAGCAGGGCATGTAACCCACAGCATTTGAGACATTTTTTTCTTTTTAATAATTGATGGAAATGAGGCGGATGACTATGCTGATGATGATGATGCTATGGAGTTCAGTATCGGTCTGAGACTACGGGACAGGGCTGTACTCTGTGCTTCCCTTCATACTGATATCCCGGCGTTAACCAGGCCCGAGAACTACAGATACAGAAACCTGCATTGTTGGTCTTAAAAATAGAGCAACACTCTCTGAATGGCATTCATTAAAGGGGCACCCTGACGGATGAGTTTTGGCAAGAAACACGTCGAGATCACCAGAAAGACAGCCTTTTCAAGGATCGGAACACTCACTTAGCTCTGGTTTCCTAGAAATTAAACCGTCAAAACGGCGATTCCTCCTTGGCGGAGATGCCGTAGAGAGTAGCCATTTTGGATGGGGTGGGTGGAGGTCACTCATTGTGGTTGAAGCGTTTTCTTTTTTTGTAGTGCAGTAAAAAAAAGGAGCTATTTCCTTACTGTTGTGAGCGAAACTCCTTTACATAAAAAAGTTTTAAAAATTAAAAAAGTCTTGTATTGCGAAAATGTCGTGCAAACGATTTGGCGACCATTAGAAAAGAGACGACACACGCCTTCTCTTTGGGTGAAAGAATTTGACTTCCAGCACCTCCGCCAAGGAGAAATCGCCGATTTGACGGTTTGATTTCTAGGAAACCAGAGCAAAGTGAGTGTTGCAATCTCTGTAAAGGGTGTTTTCATGGTGATCTCGACGTGTTTCTTACAACAACTCATCCGTCAGGATCCACCTTTAAGTGGATGAAGCTCGACTGGTTTCAGTCTTCCCATTGAACCCATATCCACTCACTCTGGGTAGGAGTGGGTCCAGGACCGAACAAACCCTCGCCTCTGATGGGATTCGAACCCGTGACCTCCCAGCCAGTAATTCGTGACGTTGCCACTGCACCTGGTCACGATTTTTATTTTCTATTTTAGGTAACACATCACCATACAAAATTTGAAGCGATTCTGTGCAGTGATTTGCAAGACATCCTTGACGACAAAAACAAAAACGCGACAAAGACAAATTCATAATCCCTCCCCACAATAAGGCGAAGGACAATAAATCGATATAATAAAAAAAAGGGACAGATTAAATAACGGAGAGCGGTTGACATGGGCTGAAACTAAATGTCCGCAGGGAGATCCCGTGTGGGTGTGGTGAATGAATTAAAGACAGCGAGGAGCTGTGAAAGTGGGGGACTAGAGGGAGAAAGTTCAAACTCACACTGTTGTTCTCTCAGCGAGACGAGAATTCCTCTCAAGGAAAGACAATCCATTGCCACTCTGTCTGATGTCCCGGATGGCTCATAAGGAAAATGGATCGCACCCGAGTAGCTTGGCCCTCCCCCCAAAAGGGGAAACGCGTGGATAATAAAGACGAGGAGAGCGGAAGGGGAATAAGTTATGGAAACCCAAATGGGTCAAACACCCAGAAAATGCGTTCTGAAGGAATAGAGTATGGACCACTAAATGGACCAACCTGGTACAATAGTCATGAGTGCATAGTCAACACGGGTAGTAACATGTAAAAGAGCATAAACATTCATTCGTGTTGACAGTTTATTCTAATTCACATGCAACATTATTATCCGCGATAATTGTTTAAGACGCGCTCATGATTACCGCGTTTTGCAATTAGTTAAAATTATGCATCTTGAGGCTTAGTTAAGGAAACGTTTCAGCCAAAAGTGTCTGTGCATGTGAAAGCCCAGTGGTCAAAATATTTGGTCTAAAGATGCTATCAAGTGTGAGATTATTTTTGTAGCTACAGTTTCTAGAAATGTGAAAACATATTTATAATATGAACGGAATTGTATTAGTTATTAATTGAAGAGCAGATTATGATTAGTAGGGTTGTTTCGTTTCTTACTTGCTGTGTTTGTTTGGTCTGTGAATGAAAGGAAGTGTTAAAACCATTTAGATAATAATTATTTAGTCTGGTGGCAGAGGTCTGATTTTTTCGATAACCTAGAAATGTTTGGTAACAATCGTTTCTTTGCATTTTTCAGTAGTCTTGACTTTGTAGTTGAAGAATCCGTTGGAAGGTCTTGCAACAACCTCTTTGCATTTTCATAATTCAAGATGGTGGCCAACATGGCTGCAATGGCCAAATAATACGGTTTGCTCTAATCTTTCAAATATACAGCATATAGAATTGAAATTGCGGTGTCAAAAATAAACTTTCTGTGGACAGGAAGTTCATATCTATAATCCAGTTATTTATTTAACCACTTTTAAATTCAAAATGACGGCCAACATGGCGGACACATACTTATGTGAACTTGTGAACTTCAATACCTACAACTATAATTTTGGTTTCTAAGATAAGGATTAGGGAGTCACACAATCTATTTCCGGTATTAAGAATGATAATTGACCAATTCCTACCTCAAAATGGTGGACAAGATGGCGAGCAAGCAACTCTACTAGCTAGAATGTCGAAAATGCTATAGTATAGAAATGTAATGTAAATGACTATAAAAAGGTTTCTGGGGTCTATAAATCCATTTCTTATGTTTTAAAAAAAGGTAGATTAAGATGGTGATCAAGATGTCAAAGAAGTAACCAGCATGCGATGAGTTCAAAATGGTGGCCAAGATGGCGGCCAAATTCTTCCATTAGCTATAAGTTATGAATTAGAACACATAAATTTTTAATGTTAGTATCTACGATAGGGTTTACAGAGCCGAACTATGCATTTTTGATATTTAGACAAATATTCAATCACTTCTTATGCCAAAATGGCCGCCAAAATGGCGACCAAGTAAATCCTCTAGCTATAACATTGAAAATATTGTGTACAAAATTGTAATTTTGGTGCTTTTAAAAGGATGTCTTTGGCCACGAAATTCACTTCATAAGTTAAACAAGAAACACATTATACCTCTATCTATCAGTTCCATTGGATGTAACGTATGCATTGCAACACATAATGTTATATGTTTGATGTCTAAAATAGGATTTGTGTCGTCAAATAAACTGATTCCAATGATAAAGATGATATTTGACCACTTATTAAATCAAAATGGGGGCCAAGATAATGACCAAATAACTTCACTGACTATTATATTAAAAAACAGTATTTATTTATTTCCTTCCATTATTATAGTCCCGTCAACAGCTGTGGTCATCTCAGGACTGTCACCGCGTAAAGTTCGACCACTTATTACAAGACACTCATCAATGTAACTTGCAATGTTCAACAACCTGTAAACAAAGCATACAGTACAATTCATAACATGACACCTCCCTTATTGCACCCTATAGCACATAAGTCCACACAGTGCTGGAAACGTTGAGCCACTCTACTCTACTTATCGGATCCAGGTTTTTTAAAAACAGTAGCAAAGGATAACAAATACATACTAGTAAGCTAAAATACATACAAAAGGCTATATAAGCAAATATGCACTGCAGAATGGACAACAGGTGCCCACTCAAGTGCGCAAAGTCTCACGTGTGGACGCCAGTGTACAATCAAACAACAACCTGGCATGTCATGCATTGTAAAAAGGAAAAACATGGAAGGGTTTCATAGAAAAAATGCAGGAGAATGGACCAATAAGGCAGAAAGAAGTAGACGCCAGAAAGCAAAAAGAAGAGAAAAGGCAAAGTTAAAGAGAGTGAGAGAGTAGGGGAAGTTACTAGCATAAAACTTCCAGACGAAGGGGGAACTATTTCTGCTGAAAGACCCCCTGGTATCCCCACGGGAGGGCCCTAACCACATAAGCCAGCCTAAGCCGTTGCCCGCCTCCTACGACATGGACGTGTGGTTGGACTTTAGGAGGCTGCTGGGCTCCTCTCCGTAAGCCCCCCCCCCATGATAGGTGGAAGCCCGCCGGGGGGAATATATTTAAAAATGCTGGGTATAAAAATAATAATATTGATAAGTTTCATAAGCTAACTAAACAGTACTTCTTTCAAATAGTTCTGTCAAATAATCACATAGTTCTGTCAAATAAAGATAACAGTTGAACAGGAGAACACCAAATGCTTGTCAGAGAAAGCAATGAAATCTACACTGCAGATTGATGAAGCAAGGGACGAACTCTATCCAACCTTTCTTCTCTCCTTAAGTATTCTACCAACAGATTTTACACATACTGTTATAAAAACTGTTATATGAAAACAATTTTTTACAAGGCTGGGACAAAAACATTTTACAAACTCCAGTGGGATACGTGTGTTGAATATTTTGTTACTTCTTTTTTTTTGGATATTATTTTTTTCCAATAATATCACTGTAACGTGAACACACGTTAAATAAAATATTAATTCATTCTTTTCTCCTGAATGAACCAAATAACTGTAGTCTTTCCTGCTTTCTGACTTGGCCCATATCATAAGTAGAACAGATGTAGTTCAAGGAGAGCCAGTTCTCTTGTAAAGAGAGCGCAAATAACGGATGTTTTCTAAAACAGATTAATTGACAATGCAATTGTGAAGGATACTATTACAATTGACCAACATTGTACTAGAACACTGCAGACAACAACTCAGTTTGGGATTGCATGGTTCTATGGTGTCATCAGGTAAATAAGGATCACAAGCATCAAGATACAAGAGCATGCAAAGAAGTCTGAGTTTGAAATGTACTCAGTTATTAGTAAGCAGGGTTGACTTGATATTGCATCGTCTCCAAGATCGACCGCTATCTTTACATTTATAAATGTTCCATAATTATGTACCTGTACCAGGATGCGTTCTGGTTTCTGGGTGGGTGTCTTTTGCCGGTGGGCTCTGCAGTCATGAAAAACGAGCTGGTACACCCATGGGGACATTTCGCAAGAACTCCTCTGTATCGTATTCGATGGTCACCTAGCCGGGAGTAGCTATGCGCATTGCATACTTCCTTTGGCCTTCAAAAGTAACAGTGTGCAAATTATGCATAAACACATGTACACAAGCAAACGGGAGAGAGAGAGGGAGAGAGAGACACAGAGAGAGAGAGAGAGAGAGAGAGAGAGAGAGAGAGAGAGAGAGAGAGAGAGAGAGAGAGAGAGAGGAGAGGAGAGACACAGAGAGAGAGAGAGAGAGAGAGAGAGAGAGAGAGAGAGAGAGAGAGAGAGAGAGAGAGTGGAATTTGAATTGAATTGAATTAATGTTATGTCATAGAGGGTAATAGAATAAACAAATATTACATGCTTTTTTGCATCCAGCCCGATTAAAAACAAAACAAAAAAACAAGCAAAGCTAAACAAAAAGCATGCAAAACACAGTCATACATAGTAACATAATAAACATAGAGGAGAGAGAGAGAGAGAGAGAGAGAGAGAGAGAGAGAGAGAGAGAGAGAGAGAGAGAGAGAGAGAGAGAGAGAGAGAGAGAGAGAATGGAATGGAATTTGAATTGAATTGAATGGATTTTATTTATAGATGGTAATAGAATAAGCAAATATTACATGCTTTTTTTAATTTTACATCCAGCCCTTTTAAAAAATAAAAAACCACAAGCAAAGCGAAATAAAAAGCATGTAAAACAGTCATACATAGTAACATAATAACATTGAACCTAGCGTTATATGCACACGCATGTTGAAGCAGACGAACATTAAAAAAAATAGAGATGACACAGTTAACAAACATAAGATCGTAAAAGACATACAAACAAACATTCCACAGAGGGAGAGAGAGAGAGAGAGAGAGAGAGAGAGAGAGAGAGAGAGAGAGAGAGAGAGAGAGAGAGAGAGAGAGAGAGAGAACGCTGAACGTTGAACATTTATTGTCAATACCTCAAGGGTCTGATGACAAGGAATAACAAACTTTTTTCTTCTTTCAGTGTTAAATAACATGGTGAACAAAAGAATTAAGGATACAACCATGAGTACCTTCAGAAGGAAACATAGAAGGAAACAACTTATAAAACAACAAATCAAAGAGAGAGAAAAGAAGATTAAGTCACAATAAACACGAAAACTCTTGGAGAAAGGAATGTAAGTTCGACCAATCACACAATCATCGTGCGTAATGCAAATAGAAAATAACGTTAATTGGTACAATCATAATCATCATTTCATGTACATTCACATTTGAGAGTTATTCCGCTTCTTTCAGACGCACCCTCTGCGCCTCAGCTATGAATTTAGCCACAGATTTTAATGATTCTTCGTCATTAGACGTTAAGAGGGAAGCAACATCCATTCTCTCAACTATTTGAAAACTAAAAGACTTACATTTCACTCGTACATCATGATATGCTTTACAGTAAAATAGAAAATGACATTCATTATCCATAGATAGAGAGAGAGAGACAGAGAGAAACAGAGAGACAGAGACAGACAGAGAGACAGACAGAGAATGGCAGATAGCCAATTGACTAATGTAAAGAACTAAACTGTACCAATGTCGTCCGGGCGATACTACCAAACCTATTTAATAGGCTATTGGACATGAAGTGAGAGTGGGGTGGAGGTTGGGGGCAGATAGTGAAGGACCAGAGACTGTCTTTCAAACAACACATTGTATGAACCTGTTTCATTCGATCTGCTTAATTACGTTTTACCAAGTTTCATCTTCCACGCAGAACTAATGGTAAGCAAGTAGCATTGTATCCATCTTCTTCCCTTTCACACAGCCAAACACCATTCAATCGAATCTTACATGAGGCTGAATGTAGCTAACATTTTTTTTTTCAGAAGGAAAAAGGGGCAGGATAATGCCGGTAAGAGAAGATAGGCCTATTTGCTTGGTGAGTGATCCTGTTGGGGAGGTTCTGATCTTCCTAACGTACCTTGAAACGGAGTGGCATGGAATTTGCAACACGTAATGAATATAAACTATTGATGTTAGGCATGCCAGTAATTCCATTGTTTTCTTCATACTACATCAGGTCAAGCATATCAAGACTGATGTCTTCCTTGCAGATATCACCACAAGTTGAGCTGTGAATTGCTTTAAGATGGGACTTTTTGCCATGCAATATGGATAGTTTGTGTTATTGCATCCATTCATGGCAGTGTAATATAGACACGCCCATCAATTCTTCTTTATAAGTGTTTGTTAGCAAACAACAAACAAACAACTACACGACAAGTAGTTGTTTGTTTGTTGTATGTTCCAGTGACGTTGCATTCTGTTTCAGTTGTTTGTTAGCAAAGCTTGAAATGCAGCTCAAAATAAATGTATAGCCATTGTGTGCTACAGAAGTAATTTTAAATTAAAACATGCTTTGAATCTTAAGAACATCAAGTTCTAAAAAATCATAGTTTGATGTTTTGAAGATTGTGAAAAACATAAGAAAAACGACAAATGTCTTGGGTATGTCAAACAAAATTTTCAAACAAGTTATATATCCAAGCATATATATCCATCTATGATTTTCAGACATTATGATAACTTCCTTTATCCCACCTCTCCGCCTTTGTTTTTACATTATTATGAAGTCAGGACCTAAACACTTGATTTAGGGATGGGAAGGGGCGGGGGCTTCTCCTCTGAAGGCTTTCTGTTGTCCAGCTCTCTGTATATTGTTTTTGCATTATTATGCTGACGGCCCACATAGGTTTAGAGACCCGAGAACAGAAGAGTCATTTTTAAGCCCACCATTAGGCTTTCCCTTCCCTATTCTAAAATTGGATAACATTTGCTGATTTAATTTATAAAACTATTTTTTCTTTATTAGCTCATTTGAGACTGAAAGGATTTGGTTAATAAAACAAAACACACCTGAAGGTGTCAGATGTTAGGGCAACCTAACTAAGTATGATAATATAGTATCAACACTTGTTTGTCACCGTAACATGGAGTGTGAAGGTGTCAGATGTTAGGGCAACCTAACTAAGTATGATAATATAGTATCAACACTTGTTTGTCACCGTAACATGGAGTGTGAAGGTGTCAGATGTTAGGGCAACCTAACTAAGTATGATAATATAGTATCAACACTTGTTTGTCACCGTAACATGGAGTGTGAAGGTGTCAGATGTTAGGGCAACCTAACTAAGTATGATAATATAGTATCAACACTTGTTTGTCACCGTCACATGGAGTGTGAAGGTGTCAGATGTTAGGGCAACCTAACTAAGTATGATAATATAGTATCAACACTTGTTTGTCACCGTAACATGGAGTGTGAAGGTGTCATATGTTAGGGCAACCTAACTAAGTATGATAATATAGTATCAACACTTGTTTGTCACCGTAACATGGAGTGTGAAGGTGTCAGATGTTAGGGCAACCTAACTAAGTATGATAATATAGTATCAACACTTGTTTGTCACCGTAACATGGAGTGTGAAGGTGTCAGATGTTAGGGCAACCTAACTAAGTATGATAATATAGTATCAACACTTGTTTGTCACCGTAACATGGAGTGTGAAGGTGTCAGATGTTAGGGCAACCTAACTAAGTATGATAATATAGTACCAACACTTGTTTGTCACCGTAACATGGAGTGTGAAGGTGTCAGATGTTAGGGCAACCTAACTCAGTATGATCATATAGTATCAACACTTGTTTTTCACCGTAACATGGAGTGGGAAGGCAATGCTGCACACGGTTAGTACTCATAATTTTCATTCTGTGTCCCTAAGCCAAGGGGCCTGATAAATCATTAGGCTAATCTATAAACTAATATGCGATTTTAAGATACGATATTGACTTTCTTACAGCATGTTACTAAGAATTCATTTTCTAATCAATTTGTGCAGACAATTCAGTATTGTAAAATATTAACTAAATGAACCAAGAATGTAGGCTAGTTCTCTTAAGCATTTAGCTATAATCATTTGAATTATTTAATGTTTATGGGACCCTTCAGAAAAACGCATACAGCATCCTTCTTAAAAATAGAAGTGGGTGTGGAGGTAAGAAAAGACAGTGGTCAGTAGACATGTTGTTTTCTCGTGATGAAGAACAATGCACCGATTATGACTAAGCATGTCGTCAAAGAGAAAAGACTCATTTTCTGGTTACTGTACTACAGGAAAAATGATTTTGTGAAAACTGAAAAGTGATAAATTTGTCAATATGTTGGACTTTAAATGACCACTGTATCACTGTATATTCCATGTAGCTTGTAGTGTTTCTCAGACGTTACCCACGCAATACATGTTAACGACATGTGTGCCAAGATAATTCATTTAACCCCTTCAGATGAGTTTGCTTGACTTAACCTGGCTGATAAATCAGTCATAATGTTTAATTGAACTGAAAAAAAGTACAAATTCAGTAAACTTTGTAACAAAAAAATTCAGACACCTACAGTTTTGACATAAGCCAATCACCATACATTTTGTTATAAGGCACAAATCGTCGCGGTCACCCTCGTGTCTGCTAAATCACAGTTTTGAGAAAATTGGAAAAAAAATGCTTACAAAATTTAAATTGCCTTTTAGGCCAGTTTTGTTTTTCCTAAAACATTGAAAGGTGCCAATTGTTACCATTTCTGAAATTATTTACGACATAATGTGTCTAATTTGGTCAATTGGAACCACAATGTACAGTTACGAGGTTTTAGAGTTTTTGTTCGGTTCTGAAATGACAGATACGAGGATTTTCACCACTAAAAAAGGAACTGTAAAACTTCAGAAAAAAAAGTGTATTTAGTCCGAAATACAATTGAATGATTATTCAATCATTAGGTATTTCTTCATCATATCATTAGAAAACACATGCATCATTCCACACACATATACACACGCACACGCACGCACGCACGCACGCACACACACACACACACACACGCACGCACGCACACACGCGCACACGCACACACACACACACACACACACACACACACACACACACAGAGAGAGAGAGAGAGAGAGAGAGAGAGAGAGAGAGAGAGAGAGAGAGACAGGGAGAGAGGGAGAGAGAGAGAGACAGGGAGAGAGGGAGAGAGAGAGTTCCACCTTACCCCCACCCTGCCCTTTCTTTCCCTGTACCCACGATTTACATCTATCCAAAATCTCACAATTAGTTTCTGCTCAACATATTTCTCTCTTATAATCTCTTTTTGTGTGTGTAAAATTTCATCTTCCCTATGATTATCAGAATTTGTATATCTCCCCTGCCACCCCATCCCCCTTATCCCATTCTAAAATCACCTCTCTCTCTCTCTCTCTCTCTCTCTCTCTCTCTCTCTCTCTCTCTCTCTCTCTCTCTCTCTCTCTACTCTCTCTCTCTCTCTCTCTCTCTCTCTCTCTCTCTCTCTCTCTCTCTCTCTCTCTCTCTCTCTCTCTCTCTCTCTCTCTCTCTCTGTCTCTGTCTCTGTCTCTCTCTCTCTCTCTCTCTCTCTCTCTCTCTCTCTCTCTCTCTCTCTCTCTCTCTCTCTCTCTCTCTCTCTCTCTCTCTCTCTCTCTCTCTCTCTCTCTCTCCCCCCTCTCTCTCTCTCTCCATTCAAACACACGTGTGCGCAGTTTAACGACTGGGTTGCCACTAGGTGTCCTTTTGCTGAACTTATTTAATGCGATTTGTGTACGTGTTTCTTGTTTTGCTTTTTTATGTTGTTACAAAAATGACAGTGATTTCAGCTAATGTCTACTGTCTCTGACTCTCTTCTCTGTGTGTTTTCTGTCTCCCGTCTGTTTCTCTGTCTGACTCTTTGTCTCTCTGACTTTCTCTCTGTCTGTTAAAGAGAGAGAGAGAGAGAGAGAGAGAGAGAGAGAGAGAGAGAGAGAGAGAGAGAGAGAGAGAGAGAGAGAGAGGGAGAGAGGGAGAGAGAGAGGGGGTGAGAGAGAGAGAGAGAG
>CM065703.1:26316240-26331240 GCA_017654935.2 Phymorhynchus buccinoides
GAGAGAGAGAGAGAGAGAGAGAGAGAGAGAGAGAGAGAGAGAGAGAGAGAGAGAGAGAGAGAGAGAGAGAGAGAGAGAGAGAGAAATTTGAAACATTTGAAACATTTGTTTATTGAGGGAAAAGAATAAGCACACAATGGGCTTGTTTACATCTTGCCCTCGAAACAAAAGAAGAACAGCATAATTAAAACTTCAATTAATGAACAAAAGCAACAAATAACAAATAACAAATAAAAATAAAAATAAACCAAAAAAACTACACATTCATACCCCCATCCACCCTCCCCCCACCCACCACCAACCTCGCACACAGCACAGTAATCATATGAACTAATATAAATTGAATTCACGAGATTCAGGAAATACATTGTGGAGGAAGAAAAAAAAAACCAATCTAAGCGATGCATTATGAGTATGACATCATCAAAACACAAGAAATTACTTTCTTCCTCCGTCTTCTCCCCTCCCCCCTTAAAGTGAACAAAAAACACAAAAAACACACAAAAACTCATGGTTATAAACAAGATTTATGTACAAATTAACCATGTCATGAATAAACATTATTAAAAGTAATACATTTCAAAAGCTACATAAGAAAGATTGATATGTGATATTGTTTATATGTTTGATCATGGTAGTTTTTCTTGAAACATTTAGACTTGAATGAACATTAAAAGAAGCTAAAATCGTATTCCACAAACAACCGCCCGAATACAACAGACTAGTCTTGCAGAGATCAACTCTTGGAAGAGGTACTTTGATTTTAAGAACATTGCGGACGAGGTTTAACCCTTTCACCGCCAAAGTCGCATTTTAGCACCACATTGATTTAACACATATGTCACTAAAAGGCATCCAATTGGGGTATATTATCCAAAGACCCTATTGTCATAGTTTTGGGAAGTAAGGATAGACCTTATATTATATATGTCAGAGAAGAATCCCCAATACTGCAGATGGATTTTGTTTTCTACCAAGGTAAATTTAATGGAAAGTTTTGGCTGAAATATGGCTGGCGGTGAAAGGGTTAATTCGAATTTATGTTTTAAAGCAGGAGGAGCGCGATCAGACATTATTTTAAACATGAAAATGGCTTTGTTATATTCAAGTTTCCATTGTAGAGGCAGTATTCCTAGGTGCTGATAGTCCGTATGAGTAATGGACGAGGATTTCAAAAGGACCACGCCTGTACAAAATAAATAAAGGTTTTATATTCTTTCCACTAGCTGAATCCCATAGTGTAGAAGTATAGTTAATATGTGATTGGATATAAGCATTGAAAAACAATTCACGACTGTCGATATCAAGAAAATATTTAGTTCTGGAAAGCTGATAAACTATTTTAGATATTTGCTTGCAAAGCATAGATATTTGGTAGGACCACGAGAGATTGTTATCAACAATAACTCCGAGTATCTTGTGATGGTCAACTTCTTCCATGATTTCACCATTGACATAGAGCGAATGAGAACCAATGCAGAGATTTTGACGTTTTTGTCTAGTAATGATTAGTAAGTATTTATATTTTTTTATGTAGTTTCATACGGTTAATTTCAGACCATTCAATTAGTTTGTCAACATTGTCCTGTAAACAAGTAACAAGCTTGTCTACTTTACTATCACTAGTATGCATAGTCGTATCATCTGCAAACATTTCAGCATCATTGTTAATATTAGAAAGCCATTGATCTACCAGGCTAGTTAAAGCGGTGTGGCAAGAATGGTTATCTCTAAACCCTGATTGGTTTTGATGAAATAAATCAAAGGAATTGAAATGATTCAGAATATGTTTATTTATGTGACTTTCCAAAGGTTTAGATAGGGTAGATAATATATATATATATAGAGAGAGACAGACAGACAGACAGACGGACAGAGAGAGATAGACAGACAGAGAGACAGAGAGAGAGAGCGAGACACAGAGAGAGAGAGAGAGACAGAGAGACAGAGAGAGAGACCGAGACAGAGAGAGAGAGAGACATAGAGAGAGAGTGCACGCACGCACGCGCACGCACGCGCACGCACGCGCACGCACGCGCACGCACGCACACGCACACACACACACACACACATACACACACACACACACACACACACACACACACACACACACACACACACACACACACACACACACACACACACACACACCATATGGAATGACATCACAGCACATGCACACATGTTATTTTTTTCTCGATTTATTTATTTACGTAAGCGCTTAGGTCTTCTTTTTTTTTAAAGATTAACCCTTTGACCGCCAGCCATATTTCAGCCAAAATCTTCCATTAAATTTACCTGGGTAGAGAATAAAATCCATCTGCAGTATTGGGGATTCTTCTGTGACACATATAAAATAAGGTCTATCCTTACTTCCCAAAACTAAGACAATAGGGTCTTTGGATAATAGACCCCAATTTGATGCCTTTTAGTAACATAGGTGTTAGATGACTGTGGTGCTAAATTGCGACTTTGGCGGTGAAAGGATAATTACTTATTAAAGGGAAATGAAATGTATCTTTATTTTAACGTCGCTTCACTTCAAAAGTGATATTAGACAAAAATTGCTTATTAGTAGTAAATTATGGACGACCTTGTCCTTTAGAAGCTTCTTCTTTCGCGTTCCCAGGCCATAAGGCCTTGGTTGAGGTATACGTGTGTGTCCGGTTTTTAGTTTTTACTGGTCTCCGCGCTGCATACAGCCGACACATTCTGATTTCGGAGGAACTCAAAGAAGAATTATTTGAAAGATTTGTTTGGGAGAAAAAAAAGGCTGAGAATGGGCCAGTAAGTCAGAAACATGGTAGATGACAGAAAGCAAAGGAAAAAGGCAGAGTCAAAGAGAGTGACAGATTAGAGGAAGTTAAAAAGCACAGAGCGTCCAGAAGGCGGAGGAACTATCTGTGCAATGTTGTTATGTTTACGATCTAAAACAGGTTTTCGCGGGGGAGTGAAGTCGCGGTCCCGGGCCCTCCTAGCCCAGCCTTCGCAGGGCAACCCCCCGTGCAGCCAGGAGCCGGTGTGGCAGGAGAACAACTGTCTGGCAGAGCGCTGCCTCAACTTCTTCTGGTCTGCCAGCGCCTGGGGTTCCAGACAAATCAGGCCCGTGCTGTGCAAAAGGTCGGACGGACTGGTGGTGCAAGGTCAGTCAGTGAGAACAGATGGAGATGGAGAGTAATAAGAGAGAGAAGAAGAAAGAGTGGGGGTTGAGGAAGGGAGAGAAAGAGGAGGAGGAGAGGAGGGGGCAGAGAGAAAGAAAGAGAGGGAGGTGACGAAGGGAGGAAGAGAGACGAAGACTGAAGAAGAGGTGGAGGGGGGGGGGGGGTCAGAGACAGAGATAGATAGATACATATATAGAGAGAGGGTGATGTGTGTGTATGTGTGTGTTTGTGTGTGTGGTGTGTATATATGTATGTGTGTGTGTGTGCGTGTGCGTGTACGTGTGTGTGTGTGTGTGTGTGTGTGTGTGTGTGTGTGTGTGCGTGTGCGTGTTTATTTTTAAACTTATTTTTTTCAAAGATCTGCTTTACTTCTTCATTTTTACCTGTGTTTTTTTTTTCTTTCGATGTTTGTTTGTCTTTGTCTTCGTCTCATCAACAACCATTTTCTTTAGATTATTTCCCTTTCTGAATACATACTGTGGCGCCAGAGATGTCTTTATTTTTATATTTTAAGAAAACCATTCCCGTTATTTGTTGAACGCAATAGTTCCTATTCAGGACTTTTTCTTTTTCTTTTACCATTCTCGCACACAGAAGCACGGATACACGCACACATACTCGCGTGCGTGCACACTCGTTTACGCACTCTCTCTCTCTCTCTCTCTCTCTCTCTCTCTCTCTCTCTCTCTCTCTCTCTCTCTCTCTCTCTCTCTCTCTCTCTCTCTCTCTCTCTCTCTCTCTCTCTCTCTCTCAAACACACACACACATATCTCTCTCTCTCTCAAACAAACACACACACACACACACACACACACACACACACACACACACACACACACACACACACACACACACACACACACACACACACACACACACACACACACACACACACACACACACACACACACACACACACACACACACACACACACACACACACACACACACACACACACACACACACACACACACACACACACACACACACACACACACACACACACACACACACACACACACACACACACACACACACACACACACACACACACACGCGCGCGCGCGCGCGCGCGCCCCTATTGCTCTAAAATACTAGTCTTATATTACTAGTGTAATCCTTTTCAGCACAACTACTGTCCGCTAAAAGAAGCGAATAACGCCCTGTTAGGCCGCAATATGTCGCACTATCACAATATGTCTCAATGTGCGACAAATCACGGGGGGCGCCCCTGCGATTTGTCGCACTTTGATGCATATTGCGATAGTGCGACATATCGTGTGTGTTCCCCTGCCGTGATTTGTCGCATGTTGAGACATATTGCGATAGTGCGACATATCGTGTGTGTTCCCCTGCCGTGATTTGTCGCATGTTGAGACATATTGCGATAGTGCGACATATCGTGTGTGTTCCCCTGCCGTGATTTGTCGCACTTTGATACATATTGCGATAGTGCGACATATCGTGTGTGTTCCCCTGCCGTGATTTGTCGCACTTTGATACATATTGCGATAGTGCGACATATCGTGTGTGTTCCCCTGCCGTGATTTGTCGCACTTTGATACATATTGCGATAGTGCGACATATCGTGTGTGTTCCCCTGCCGTGATTTGTCGCACTTTGATACATATTGCGATAGTGCGACATATCGTGTGTGTTCCCCTGCCGTGATTTGTCGCACTTTGATACATATTGCGATAGTGATGGGACATCAGTGTACCATGGATGGGACATTAGTGTGATATGGATGGGACATCAGTGTACCATGGATGGGACATCAGTGTGACATGTTGGGACATCAGTGTACCATGGATGGGACATTAGTGTGACATGTTGGGACATCAGTGTACCATGGATGGGACATTAGTGTGATATGGATGGGACATCAGTGTACCATGGATGGGACATCAGTGTGACATGTTGGGACATCAGTGTACCATGGATGGGACATTAGTGTGACATGTTGGGACATCAGTGTACCATGGATGGGACATCAGTGTGACATGTTGGGACATCAGTGTACCATGGATGGGACATTAGTGTGACATGGGACATCAGCGTGACATGATGGAACATCAGCTTGACATGGATGGGACATCAGTGTGATATGGATGGGACATCAGTGTGACATGATGGGACATCGGTGTGACACAGATTGGACATCGCTGTGACACAGATTGGACATCGGTGTGATACAGATTGGACATCGGTGTGACACAGATTGGACATCGGTGTGACACAGATTGGACATCGGTGTGACACAGATTGGACTTCGCTGTGACATAGATTGGACATCGGTGTGACATAGATTGGACATCGGTGTGACACAGATTGGACATCGGTGTGACACCGATTGGACATCGGTGTGACACCGATTGGACATCGGTGTGACACAGATTGGACATCGGTGTGACACAGACTGGATATCGGTGTGACACAGATTGGACATATGTGTGACACAGATTGGACATCGGTGTGACACAGATTGGAAATCGCTGTGACACTGATTGGACATCGGTGTGACACAGATTGGACATCGGTGTGACATAGATTGAACATCGGTGTGACACAGATTGGACATCGGTGTGACATAGATTGAACATCGGTGTGACACAGATTGGACATCGGTGTGACACAGATTGGACATCGGTGTGACACAGATTGGACATCGGTGTGACACAGATTGGACATCGGTGTGACACAGATTGGACATCGGTGTGACACAGATTGGACATCGGTGTGACACAGATTGGACTTGTCCTTTGCCCGATGCATGATCGACAAAGGAGTACCTTCACACTTTACTTTGAAATTGTTATATGAACACGGGATGTATCTCGGGAACCATTGGAAGGAATCACTTTAAATCTTGTGTGGATGTGTATCACCCAAGGAACGCTAAAAGGGCAGAGGCTATGATATGAGGGGGGTGAGATGTAAGGAGTGTAACTGACATGGCAATTGTAAGAAATTGATACAATACAAATGCACATGCACTCAGCGGGCAATGCTTTAAGAAGAGTAACAGCATCATGTTCTTCCAATAATCACAGATTATAAAATTCACACCGAAAAAAAGAAAAGAAACAAATCCATGTTCCTTATTTTCATTGTACTCAACTACAGCACTTTGGCATTGCTACACCAGCTAGGGAGTGCAACATAGATTGTATTCTTCTCTTTTCTCTGAATCACTTCTCCCTTGTTTCTGTGTTTTACTCATATATATATAATAGTCGTGTTCAGGAAAGAGCAGAAAGCTTCCCCGATGACAGAAAATAACTTTTAAAGAAAAATATCAGGCTATGTCCCCCACTTTTTATATAGCACTCGCCGCAGTATGTCGCACAGTGAGACATATTGCGATAGTGCGACACATTGCGGCCTAACACACCCTCCTCCACAAACAAAACTAACACAACATAACGCTAATGCGTCAGCATAGAACTTCCAAACACCGATAGCATCATTTTTATTATTTTAAGAGGATTTCGTTTTCCCAGCGGGATTGCTTAACCTACAGTGCACATGAAATGATAAACCACATAATCACGAGTTGACTGAGTCTGTGTACGGGTTCTGACAAGCAGAATTTATTTAACATGTATTATAGGAATACAAGTTGGATCGGTTGTATGTGATTTCAGTTTTTAAGCTAAAGGCGTTGTTTACAAAAATCTTAATGTGTGTGTGTGTGTGTGTGTGTGTGTGTGTGTGTGTGTGTGTGTGTGTGTGTGTGTGTGTGTGTGTGTGTGTGTTTAGGGGGGATGTTGGGAAGTGGGCTGATAGGGGTATATCAGAATGATTATAGCTAGTTGATAGAGGGAATAATGCAAGGGTGGGATGGGTTAGTTCTGTTCATTAGTATTGCATAGAAAGTTAGGGGTGAGCACTGAATGCGCAATTAGGTCGTGATGTAGTAGATTAGAGGAACACGATAGCCATAGTCGTTCGCCTAATAAAATAAAGGGACCAACCCACTACCAGACAATGCCATGTGTGACCCGTGTGACATGACAATGCCATGTGTGACTCGTGTGACATGACAATGCCATGTGTGACCCAACATCCAACATTGGACACCATCCAACTAACAGGTGACTGCGTGCAACTGTCACCAGTTCTTTAGTGTGTCCAACTAGGTGCAATACATACAATACGACAGTGTGGTCACTGTGTCGTGCAGTGTTGGATAATGCAGACCTGATTACGCTACACATTACGAGTAGAAATGAACAAAGGGGGAGAACTCTCCGTTAGTTAGCTCCCCTCTTGTACCAAGAGCAACGTCGGTAATTACGCACTTTAATTATCGACTGCTACACACAGTTATTAAACTGTGCCTAATCGTTTATTAAACTGTGCCTAATCGTTTACTCAGTGTATTAAACTGTGCCTTATCGTTTATTAAACTGTGCCTTATCGTGTATTAAACTGTGCCTAATCGTTTATTAATCTATGCCTTATCGTTTATTAAACTGTACCTTATCGTTTTAAATGAATAGGACTAGGGCCTACATGTTTCGGCCCCATGTCACACCCAGACTAGAAACTACACAGTTCCGCTATACATGCCAATCATGGTTTGTGAAAGGGTTAACCGGTTGTAATATTGATGTCCCATGCTCAGAATGGTCTACACTATGCGTATGGTTTGACCATAGAAGATTGCACATCCTTTGCCCTAACTGCTCAGCTACTCATTGTCGAGTGTGATTATCATTTTGAAGTCTGCTGACTACTCATTTATAAAGATGACTGTGAAAAACAATCCTGTTATTTAAAATGATGACAAAATCGGATCAACAATTGATTAAGCGATGACGAGTGCTGGCTTTATAAGTACAGTAGAAACAAGAAATTGCGTACTTTTTTGTTTGCTATCCCATCTTCTGGACCGTACAGTGGCGTTGCTCCCACGCCGCTCATTCCGAATCCCAACTCGCAGCCACGCCCTGGCCTGTCAGGTCGCGGAATCCGAAATCATCAGTCCAAGGGGAGTGAATCTATGTTAGGCCGCCAGGAGACAAACAACTGAGGAGAAACTGCGCTGCTGCTGAGTCACTTCGGTAGAGTTCAGCGGAGCCTGTTCTGAGCTAGCATATGCAGGACACCACCTGCTATGCCTCCTACTGACGACAATATAATGTCGTGAGGGAGCGTGAGCGAAGTCCTTCTCTGAGGGCGCCACCATCAACAGTTCCCCAGAACATACTGATCCACATGACTTTGACCCGAATGCACCAAGGGCATAAACTGGATTGGTAATCAAAACTGAGGTCAGCTTGAGAGCAGAGCATACAAGGCCACAAAATTTGAGACTTTTTTCTTTTTGATGATTGATGGAAACGAGGTGGATGATGATGATGATGCTATGGAGTTCCGTATCGGTCTGAGACTGCATGGCAGGGCTGTATTCTACGCTTCCTTTCATAATGATATCCCAGCGTTAACCAGGCCCGATAACTACAAACACCTGCAGTGTTGGTCATGAAATTAGATCTACACTCTCAGAATCGCATCCGTTAAGCGGATGAAGCTCAACTGCGTGGTTTCAGTCTTCCCATTGAGCCCAAATAGCCACTCACCCTGGGTAGGAGTCGGTCCATGACCGGAAAAAAACCCTTTCATCTGATGGGGTTCGAAGCCGAGACCCCCCAGCCACCAGTCCGCAACGTTACCACCACGCCACGGCGGCTGGTGACGTAAACTATTGTTGCTCTCTTCACACTTTGTTGCAGGCTAAAACTAGGCTTACTCATTTTGCTGTTGAAGCCTCTCGTATTGAGGAAGTAGACATGACTGCACATTCTGATGCCTGATCGTATCTGAGTGCCTTAAAGACCCACCAGATCACGTGTCAAAATCACGGGTTTCACGTGTTTTCCCTCTTATAGCTGGACAAAAATCTTGTTTTGACCAGGCCTCACACATACAAATGCCCCCAAATTCAAAGCTAAGCATCATTTTAAAGAGCAGCCTCAATTTGAACATGGGGACATTTCTATGTGGGTCACAGCTACCCAGAACAAACCAAGGGACTTAATCGTGGTGCGTCAGTGTATCTTTAGCATTAACCGTTAACGCTTTCGAATCACTGTGACCTCCCGTTTCGATTTTCACTTCACACCCAGCGTCTGTGTTAAGTTCCTGTGACACCCCCACCCCCCAGCCCCCTACAACAAAAAATCGAAGACAATGTATACCCTATTTACATCCCTGCGCTACAACCAACCGTACAAAAGAGAGAAAGAGAGAGAGAGAGGGAGGGGAGAGGGAGGGAGAGAGAGAGAGAGGGGGGGGGAGCTGACTGAGGGAGGGGGGTAGAGATGAGGGGGGAGGGAGGAAAGCCCCAAAGCAAATAAAAATGCAAATCAATATATAGCAAACAGTCCCAAGCCGCAGCCGGCTGGTATTTACGTTCCTGTGCACTGGTGAATACTGGGGTGTGAGAAGAGAGAGAGAGAGAGAGAGAGAGAGAGAGAGAGAGAGAGAGAGAGAGAGAGAGAGAGAGAGAGAGAGAGAGAGAGAGAGAGAGAGAGAGAGAGAGAGAGAGAGAGAGAGGCAGACAGAGACAGAGAGAGAGAGAGAGAGAGAGAGAGAGAGAGAGAGAGAGAGAGAGAGAGAGAGAGAGAGAGAGAGAGAGAGAGAGAGAGATCAGAGAGAGAGAGAGAGAGAGAGAGAGAGAGAGACCCCCCCCCCCCCCCCCCCCCATCATATCATATCATTACTATTTGCAGAAAAGGTTAATTTCTTCTATATATCAAAATAAGAGGGTATCTTGGCAGTCTATCATGGCAAAGTTTCTCGAGGAAACACCAACGTGACCAAATGGACCCTATTCTTCGAAAAGTGAATCAGGAAGGGTCACCCCAAAAAAAAAATCCTTCAAGTTTTGTTTCTAGTTGTTTTAAGAGCTTTAGAAAGAAAAGATTTTTGATAATTCAAAACAACAATTAAACAAAGATAAATGCATGGGCAAGTTGCGTTGGGGTTTAAGGTACTAGTGGAGATAAAGTAGGGTCAGCAAGTTTCTTGCAATAATCGGATTATTAACAAGGGCATCGCCGAGCGGCAGACTTGTCCGTCACCAGCAATGCCACGCACCCCGTAGAGTGTCACATCCTGACACAAAATTGGAAGGGATTCTGTCTTCTAGTTCACGAGATACAGCTTGAACAAGAAATATATGGTGCAAAGAAGGAAATTTCGGTTTTCAAGGTCACACTTCAAGGTCAAGGTCAGCATGGCGATAATTTATGCTCGGATGTTTTCTACTCTGGGGTATACAGTACCACACACAATCTGAAGCGCTTCTGTCAAGTACAAATGTGGAAAATATGGCTTAAAACCCAATTTGTAGACCCCTACCACTTTCAAGGCCTACCGATCTCCCGGACCTTGACCTGGACCTTGATCAGTATACCATCACCAGAACGGGCATAAGCCCAAGTACCTACATGCCAAATTTGAAGACCCTAAGACCAACGGTGTGGACGTTATGTCCCCTTAAAGATTTTTTGTTTTCAAGGTCGTACGCCAAGGCCAAGGTCACGACGGCGAAACTATTTGCGCGGATGCCTTACTCTCATTGTGACACACCACCACACAAAATTGGAAGCGATTCGGTCAAGCGGTTCGGGAGATATCCTTGGGACAGACAGACAGACAGAAGAAAGAAAAAAAGAAACAAACCCGAACGAAAACATACTCCTTATTCAGTAAAATTACCCCCCTTTGCAAACAAGTGTGGATAGTTTGATCCGTTCATTAAATCCTGTGTTAAATACGGCTGTCGTTTTGTCTTAGTTTATTGTTGCTGTTTTGATACGACTCTCTCTCTCTCTCTCTCTCTCTCTCTCTCTCTCTCTCTCTCTCTCTCTCTCTCTCTCTCTCTCTCTCTTCTCTCTCTCTCTCTCTCTCTCTCTCTCTCTCTCTCCTCTCTCTCTCCCTCTCTCTCTCTCTCTCTCTCTCTCTCCTCTCTCTCTCTCTCTCTCTCTCTCTCTACTCTCCTCTCTCTCTCTCTCTCTCTCTCTCTCTCTCTCTCTCCGTCTCAGTCTCTCTCTCTTTGCAAGCAAAGAAATTTTGTTACCAACTTAAAAAGAAAGTAAAAAAAGAACTACTTTAAAGACTTAGTTTCATCCAAATCAGATAGTAGATCTATATGGACAGCTATCAACCAGTTAAATAATAAGTATACCAGTTCAAAAAACATGATTGATAAATTGTCTCCAGAAGAGCTTAATACTCAATTCTCTAATATAGTGAGCTCCATTATTCATAACGATAGATCTAATGAAAATGACCTTTCAAATCTTAGCGACTTTTGTTTATCGAAAAATATATCGTCAGAACTTAATATTCCTTACTTAGCTGTATATGAGGTCTTAATTATCTTGTTCACTTAAAACAAACGAATGCAAGGGGGTTAGATGATATTGATGGTAAAATCCTAAAGATTGCAGCACCTATAATTACCGAGACACTCACTTACATATATAATTTGTGCATTTCTAAAAGCCATTTTCTTAAAGCATTTAAAGTTGCCAAAGTTACTCCCATATTCAAATCAGGTGATCGCTCTGACCCTAGCAACTACCGACCCATTTCTATCATGTCTATCTTATCTAAACCTTTAGAAAGTCATATTAAAGCTCATCTTGTTAATCACTTTGATCGCTTCAATCTCTTTCATCCGTGTCAATCTGGCTTCAGAGCAAAACACTCATGCCACACTGCTCTTACAACTCTTGTTGACAAATGGCTAACTAATATTAACAACAACGAAATTACTGGCACTTTAATAGTTGATTTTGCAAAAGCCTTCGACGTTATTGACCATTCCTTATTACTAAAAAAACTCAAAATGTATGGTTAGTCTTCCGATACACTGAATCTGATGTCATCATTTGTAATTGACAGGAAACAGGTGGTGGCTGTAAATAGCTCTGTATCGTCGTCTCTAACAACAACAAAGTATGGCATTCCTCAGGGGTCTATCCTAGGACCAATACTTTTTTCTATTTATTTTAATGACTTGCCTCTAGTTATAAGTTCCCTATGTAAACTTTTTGCCGATGATACAACACTACACACAAGTCATTCCAATTATACAACAGTATTTCAAACGTTACAAAACAGCATCGATGAACTTTTAAATTGGGCAGAGTTGAATCATATGAGCTTGCACCCATTAAAAACCAAACTTATGATAATTACAACAAGACAAAAACGCCAGAACCTTCCTAACAACTTTTTGACTCTCTTTATTAATGGCAATGCAGTTGAGGAAGTTGGGAGTCACAAAGTTCTTGGCGTTGTCGTTGACAATAATCTTTCTTGGTCCGAACATGTCACTAAAACCTGCAAATCCGTGTCTTCAAAGATTTATCATTGTCTAAAATAAAGCATTTCCTAGACCTCCATTCACGTAAGATATTTTTCCACTCATTTATTGAATCGCATATCAACTACGCGTCAACTCTGTGGGATGGCGCTAGTGAAAATATTTTTAAACCTCTTTCAAGTCTTCATAGACGAGCATTAAAACTAGTTCTGCTTAAGTCCTCAAAACTAACCACTTATGACCACAAAGCTTTAGACATTCTACCCTTCCATTTAAAGCTAAAAAGGCTATTTTTATGTTTAAGATTTTATCAGGCAATGCCCCACAATCTCTTACCAGTAGGTTTGTTGTCAATGACCGGCGCCACGAACATAAAATCATGCTCCCTCTTCCAAGAATTGACCTCTTCAAGACAAGCTTGGCTTATTCTGGTGGGGCCCTGTGGAATGCCATGCTGGCTAATACCCAAATTGGAAACACTTTCAAGTTATTAAAAAAAACGATATAAAGATTTTCTGATGACAACTCTTTAATACGTTACCTGATAACCCATTCACCACTTGTTTCCTTCCTAATATGAGTGTCACCACTGTTAACCATGCATGTTTAGTGTTCATAATATGTTATAGTGGTGATTGTGTGTATGCATGTGTGAGTTTGAATGTGAGTGTGTGTATGTGCGCGTTCATACATGTGAATGTGTATGTGTCTGCCTGCGAATTTTGTGGGTATGTGTGTGTGTATTGTGTATGCTTGTGTGTGGGATGTGCGTGTGTGCGTACTTGTGTATGTGTGTGTGTTGGTGAGTTTATGCGTATGCACGTAATTATTTGCTTACTTTTGTTTTGTGTATGTTGTAATGTGTATAACGCAATTGGTATGTATGTTTAATGTGTATGATTTAATGCTAGTGTGCGGGATGACCATGGTGAATGTTGTGGTGAATGTGTTTTTGTTTGCATTTATCCTTACAATTTGATTTATCTTTTTATGATGGTAGTGTATCTTATGTGCATGATGATTATTAGTTGTTTATGATATTTTCTTCTTCTTCTTTTTTTTTTTTTTTTTTCTTCTCATTTAATGAGGGCTAAATGTAAACAATCCTGTATTGTGCTTATCTTTTCCCTCAATAAAAAAAAGGTTCGTTCGTTCGTTTCTCTCTCTCTCTCCCTTCTCTCTCTCTCTCTCTCTCTCTCTCTCTCTCTCTCTCTCTCTCTCTCTCTCTCTCTCTCTCTCTCTCTCTCTCTCTCTCTCTCTCTCTCTCTCTCTCTCTCTCTCTCTCTCTCTCTCTCTCTCTTATGTGTGAGAAAACAACACTTGACATGACACTTCACAATGTTTTAATGATTAAGTCATAGACCCATATCACAAACATGAACACAAATCAGAGACGATTACAGGTGTGACAAAATAGAGAGTGACAGAGAGAGAGACGGAGAGAAAGAAAGCGAGAGAAAAAGAAAGAGACAGAGAGAAAGAGAAAGAGAGAGAGAGAGAGAGAGAGAGAGAGAGAGAGAGAGAGAGAGAGAGAGAGAGAGAGAGAGAGAGAGAGAGAGAGAGAGAGAGAGAGAGAGAGAGAGAGAGAGAGAGAGAGAGAGAGAGAGAGAGAGAGAGAGAGAGAGATGGAGAGAGAGAGAGAGAGAGAGAGAGAGAGAGAGAGAGAGAGGAGAGAGAGAGGAGAGAGAGAGAGAGAGAGAGAGGAGAGAGAGAGAGAGAGAGAGAGAGAGAGAGAGAGAGAGAGGGAGAGAGAGAGGAGAGAGAGAGAGAGAGAGAGAGAGAGAGAGAGAGAGAGGAGAGAGAGAAGAGAGAGAGAGAGAGAGAGAGAGAGAGAGAGAGAGAGAGAGAGAGAGGGAGAGAGAGAGAGAGAGAGAGAGAGAGAGGAGAGAGAGAGGAGAGAGAGAGAGAGAGAGAGAGAGAGAGAGAGAGAGAGAGAGAGTAACAAAACAACTGCAGGAGAGCGAGCCATACACAGAGATAGAAGGACTGGCACATCCTCTGTCTGCAGTCATACAGGATCATTTACAAACACATTGAGCCCTTCGAAACCAATATCCGGTTTATAACTCAAAAAATAATTAAGAATGGTAGCAGAATTTTTGTCGAAAAGATATATTATTGTAAACTATATTATGTCTTCTTGTATAGCATAAAATGGCGAAAACATATATCGCACACAATTTCGAAAAACCGTATTGTTGTACAGTAAAAATGGTGAAAAGATATAATTATTGTTGTACATTATGAAAATAGAGAAAAGATATGTTCTTGTACATCATAAAATGTTGAAAATAATATTCTTGTACAGTAAAATAAAATGTGAAGAGATATGTACAGCATAAAATGGCGAACAAATCATGTGCATTAAAATAAAGAAGTGTGTACTGAAATTGCCAGACGATAGAATATAAGATGCATTGTTCAGTAGGCATAACAATGTTACAGTTCACAAGATAATCATGTACATAATAACATTCAATGTGAGCCAATGT
>CM065703.1:26336240-26338740 GCA_017654935.2 Phymorhynchus buccinoides
AGAGACGGTTGCATAGTGAGGAAGACATAGAGACTGGGACACATAGAGACGGGGGCACAGTGAGGATATAGAGACGGGGACACAAAGAGATGTGGGCATATTGAGCGGACACATACAGATGGGGACACATAGAGACGAGGACACAAAGAGATGTGGGCATATTGAGCGGACGCATACAGATGGGGACACATAGAGACGGGGGCATATTGAGCGGACACATACAGATGGGGACACATGAGATGGGGCATATTGAGCGGACACATAGAGATGTGGGCACATAGAGACGGGGGCATATTGAGCGGACACATACAGATGGGGACACATAGAGACGGGGGCATATTGAGTGGACACATAGAGATGGGGCACATAGAGACGTGGGCATATTGAGCGGACACATAGAGATGGGCACACATAGAGACGGGGGCATATTGAGCGGACACATACAGATGGGGGCACATAGAGACGGGGGCATATTGAGCGGACACATACAGATGGGGACACATAGAGACGGGGGCATATTGAGCGGACACATACAGATGGGGGCACATAGAGACGGGGGCATATTGAGCGGACATATACAGATGGGGACACATAGAGACGGGGGCATATTTAGCGGACATATACAGATGGGGACACATAGAGACGGGGGCATATTGAGCGGACATATACAGATGGGGACACATAGAGACGGGGGCATATTTAGCGGACATATACAGATGGGGACACATAGAGACGGGGGCATATTGAGCGGACATATACAGATGGGGACACATACAGACGGGGGCATATTGAGCGGACATATACAGATTGGGACACATAGAGACGGGGGCATATTGAGCGGACACATATAGATGGGACACATAGAGACGGGGGCATATTGAGCGGACATATACAGATGGGACACATAGAGACGGGGGCATATTGAGCGGACACATATAGATGGGGACACATAGAGACGGGGGCATATTTAGCGGACATATACAGATGGGGGACACATAGAGACGGGGGGGCATATTTAGCGGACATATACAGATGGGGACACATAGAGACGGGGCCATATTTAGCGGACATATACAGATGGGGACACATAGAGACGGGGGCATATTTAGCGGACATATACAGATGGGGACACATAGAGACGGGGGCATATTGAGCGGACATATACAGATGGGGACACATAGAGACGGGGGCATATTTAGCGGACATATACAGATGGGGACACATAGAGACGGGGGCATATTGAGCGGACATATACAGATGGGGACACATAGAGACGGGGGGCATATTGAGTGGACATATACAGATGGGGACACATAGAGACGGGGGCATATTTAGCGGACATATACAGATGGGGACACATAGAGACGGGGGCATATTGAGCGGACATATACAGATGGGGACACATAGAGACGGGGGCATATTGAGTGGACATATACAGATGGGGACACATAGAGACGGGGGCATATTGAGCGGACACATAGAGATGGGGGCACATAGAGACGGGGGCATATTGAGCGGGGACACATACAGATGGGGACACATAGAGACGAGGGCATATTGAGCGGACACATACAGATGGGGGCACATAGAGACGGGGGCATATTTAGCGGACATATACAGATGGGGACACATAGAGACGGGGGCATATTGAGCGGACATATACAGATGGGGACACATAGAGACGGGGGCATATTTAGCGGACATATACAGATGGGGACACATAGAGACGGGGGCATATTGAGCGGACATATACAGATGGGGACACATACAGACGGGGGCATATTGAGCGGACATATACAGATTGGGACACATAGAGACGGGGGCATATTGAGCGGACACATATAGATGGGGACACATAGAGACGGGGGCATATTGAGCGGACATATACAGATGGGACACATAGAGACGGGGGCATATTGAGCGGACACATATAGATGGGGACACATAGAGACGGGGGCATATTTAGCGGACATATACAAATGGGGACACATAGAGACGGGGGGGCATATTTAGCGGACATATACAGATGGGGACACATAGAGACGGGGGCATATTTAGCGGACATATACAGATGGGGACACATAGAGACGGGGGCATATTTAGCGGACATATACAGATGGGGACACATAGAGACGGGGGCATATTGAGCGGACATATACAGATGGGGACACATAGAGACGGGGGCGTATTGAGTGGACATATACAGATGGGGACACATAGAGACGGGGGCATATTGAGCGGACACATATAGATGGGACACATAGAGACGGGGGCATATTGAGCGGACATATACAGATGGGGACACATAGAGACGGGGGCATATTTAGCGGACATATACAGATGGGGACACACAGAGACAGGGGCATATTTAGCGGACATATACAGATGGGGACACATAGAGACGAGGGCATATTGAGCGGACACATATAGATGGGGCACATAGAGACGTGGGCATATTGAGCGGACATATACAGATGGGGACACATAGAGACGGGGGCAT
>CM065703.1:26343740-26358740 GCA_017654935.2 Phymorhynchus buccinoides
TACTGGCTGCCAGAAAGACAGCACCATTGTCGGAGAACAGGCTTGGCAAAATGCCTAAGCTTACAACACACACACCCCATCCCCTACCCAACCCCCGCACACACCACCACCACCACGACCATTACCACCATTGCTAGAATCAACCACAGAAATCTAAGAAAGTGTATGTCGCTGGAATCAACAAGAAATTCTGTTGAACAGGAGGCCAACCAGTGTTGACATTATGTAGAAGAGTGTATTGCACTTCAAAAGTGTAAAATAATAATGAACATGTCTTTTCAAAATATCTTCAACGTGATGAAGTTGACTGCCTTAGAGAAGAAGAAGAAAACAAAAGTGAAGTAAAATATGAACATAAAAGACATTCCTCATCGACCGCTCAGACTGGAACAAAAAAGAAGTTCAACACAGTAAAGCGAGATCATACTGCTGAAAATGTAGGTTTAGATGTAGGCAGATGAGATTTGTCTTCCAAAGTATTTGTGATCCCAAGTTGTTTAAAAAATATACTTATGGACTTATATATTCACGTTTCCAATAGTTTGTTTAACTATGTCAGAAACGGTTGTTTAATTGACAAAATGCTGTTTTCGTGAATGAGAGTGGCATCAAAAATAAGAAGCACCAATTGAAACAAATGTACACATTGTGCATTTTCATGAAGCCAGACTTTTGAGATCAAGAGTCATAGACATGAAGAGGATAGGGTTAGGCTAAGAGGATAGAGTTAGGATCAGCCTATGGTTGTTGTGAAACAGAAAAGAACCAGACTTTGAGATCGAGAGTCATAAACATGAAGAGCATAGGGATTGAATCAGCCTAGGGTTGTTGTAGTGAAACTGAAAAGAACCAGACTTTGAGATCGAGAGTCATAAACATGAAGAGGATAGGGTTAGGATCAGCCTTGGGTTGTTGTCATGAAACTGAAAAGAACCAGACTTTCAGATCGAGTCAAAAACACAAAAAGGATAGGGTTAGGATCAGCCTAGGGCTGTCATAAAACTAAAAAGAATCAGACTTTGAGATTGAGAGTCATAAACATGAAGAGAATAGGGTTAGGATCAGCCTAGGGTTGTTGTCATGAAACTGAAAGAAGCAAGACTTTGACTTTTGAGATAGAGAGTCATAAACACGAAGGGAGTAGGGTTAGGGTCTGCCTAGGGTTGTTGTTATGAAACTGAAAAGAACCAGACTTTGAGATCGAGAGTCATAAACACAAAGAGAATAGAGTTAAGATCAGCCTAGGGTTATTGTCATGAAACTAAAATAAACCAGACTTTGACATCGAGAGTCATAAATACAAAGAGGATAAGGTTAGGATCAGCCTAGGGTTGTTGTAAAACTGAAAAGAACCAGACTTTGAGATCAAGAGTCATAAACATGAAGAGGATAGGGTAAGGATCAGCCTAGGATTGTCATGAAACTGAAATAAACCAGACTTTGAGATTGAGAGTCGTAAACACGAAGAGGATAGGGATAGGATCAGCCTAGGGTTGTTGTCCGTAAACTGAAATGGACTAGACTTTGAGATCGAGAATCATAAACACGAAGAGGATAGGGTTAGGATCAGCCTAGGGTTGTTGTAAAGAAACTGAAAGAAACCAGACTTTGAGATCAAGAGTCGCAAACACTAAGAGCATAGGGTTAGGATCAGGCCAGGGTTGTTATGAAAATGAAAAAAGACAGACTCTGAGATCGAGAATCATAAACACGAAGAGAATAGGGTTAGGATCAGCCTGGGGTTGTCATGAAACTGAAAGAAACCAGACTTTGCGATCAAGAGTCGTAAACACGAAGAGCATAGGGATACCCTAGGGTTGTCATGAAACTGAAAGAAACCAGACTTTGGGATCGAGAGCCGTAAACACGAAGAGAATAGGGTTAGGATCAGCCTAGGGTTGTTGTCATTAAACTGAAAAGAACCAGACTTTGAAATCGAGAATCATAAACATGTAGGGGATAGGGTTAGGATCAGCTTAGGGTTGTCATGAAACTGAAAAGAACCAGACATTGAGATCGAGAGTCGTAATCATGAAGATGATAAGGTTAGGGTCAGCCTAGGGTTATTGTCGTGAAACTGAAAGAAACCAGACTTTGAGATCGAGAGTCGTAAACACGAATAGGATAGGGTTAGGATCAGTCTAGGTTTATTGTTATTAAACTGAAAAGGACCAGACCTTGAGATCGAGAATCATAAACACGAAGAGGATAGGGTTAGGATCAGCCTAGGGTTGTCATGAAACTGAAAAGAATCAGACTTTGAGATCGAGAGTCGAAAACATGAAGAGAATAGGGTTGTTGTCATGAAACTGAAATAAACCAGATTTGACTTTTGAGATAGAGAGTCGTAAACACGAAAAGGGTAGGGTTAGGGTCAGCCTAGGGTTGTTGTTATGGAACTGAAAAGAACGAGACTTTGAGATCGAGTCGTAAGCACAAAGAGGATAGGGATAGGATCAGCCTATGGTTATTGTCATGAAACTGAAAGAAACCAGACTTTGACATTGAGAGTCGTAAACAGGAAAAGAATAGAGGATAGGGTTAGGATCAGCGTAGGGTTGTTGTGACACTGAAAAGAACCAGACTTTGAGATCGAGTGCCATAAAAATGATTATGATAGGGCTAGGATCAGCCTAGGGTTATTGTCATGAAACTGAAAGAAACCAGTCTTTGAGATCAAGAGTCATAAACATGAAGAAGATAGGGTTAGGATCAGCCTAGGGTTGTTGTGACTAAAAAGAATCAGACTTTGAGATCGAGAGTCGTAAACATGAAGAGGATAAGGTTAGGATCAGCCTAGGGTTGTCATGAAACTGAAAAGAACCAGACTTTGGGATTGAGAGTCGTAAACATGAAGAGGATAAAGCTAGGATCAGCCTAGGGATGTTGTCATGAAAAGTGAAAGAAACCAGACTTTGAGATCGAGGGTTATAAAGATGAAGAGGATCGGGTTAGGATCAGCCTACGGTTGTTGTCATGAAACTGAAATGAACCAGACTTTGAGACGAGAGCCATAAAAATGAATAGGATAGGGATAGGGTCAGCCTAAGATTATTGTCGTGAAACTGAAAGAAACCACTTTGAGATCGAGAGTCATAAACACGAAGAGGATAGGGTTAGGAACAGCCTAGAGTCGTCTTGAAACTGAAAAGAACCAGACTTTGAGATCGAGAGTCGTAAACACATAGAGGATAGGGTTAGGATCAGTCTATGTTTGTTGTCATGAAACTGAAACGAATGAGACTTTGAGATTGAGAGTGATAAACATGAAGAGAATAGGGTTAGGATCAGTCTAGGGTTATTGTCATGAAGCTGAAAGAAACCAGACTTTGAGATCGAGGGTCATAAACATGAAGAGGATAGGGGTGGTATTAGCCTTGGCTTGTTGTTGACAGGGAGAGACAGAGAGGAACAGCAAAGGGGAGAGAACTAACGAGATAGTCAATGAAAAAAAGGAAAGGTCAAGAGACTAAAGAGGCTAAGAGAGAGAGAAAGCAAGTCAGATACAAAGACAGATGGATGCATTGATAGAGAGACCAAGAGCAGAAGAGAGAGAGAGAGAGAGAGAGAGAGAGAGAGAGAGAGAGAGAGAGAGAGAGAGAGAGAGAGAGAGAGAGAGAGAGAGAGAGAGAGAGAGAGAGAGAGAGAGAGAGAGTCAGATAGTGACAGAAAGAAACACAGACTAAAAGAGATAGTATGTGAGAAAGACAATAAAAGAGTAAGGCAGAGACAGAGAAAAAATGAAACAGACAGACAGAACGACAGACATACAGAGAGAGAGAGAGAGAGAGAGAGAGAGAGAGAGAGAGAGAGAGAGAGAGAGAGAGAGAGAGAGAGAGAGAGAGAGAGAGAGAGAGAGAGAGAAGAGACAGACATAGGAGAGACACACAGGGAGAGAGACTGAGAGAGACAGCGAGAGAGACAGAGACACAGACACAGACAGAGAGAGACAGACACACAGAGAGAGAGAGAGAGAGAGAGAGAGAGAGAGAGAGAGAGAGAGAGAGAGAGAGAGAGAGAGAGAGAGAGAGATCTTTTTTCCTTCTTTCTCTCTCCTTTCAATCCTGTTACCGACTCTCAATCTCAAAGTCTGATTGTTTCAGTTTCATGATAATAATCCAAGGCTGATCCTAATCCTATCCTTTTTTCCCGAGAACGGTAAAGTGTTGCTTCTCCGTGAACATTTTCAATGCCAAAATTAATGTTGATTGGAGCTGTCAAAAGTACAACTGTGTCCTATTTGTTGTTTGTGGCACAAGCCACAAACCTATAACTCACTTTGTCGGTCTGTCGGTCTGTCGGTCTGTCGGTCTGTCCAAAATTGTCGCACGCCACAAACGATTGCGAATCCGCGCTTGTTTCTTTCTGTTTCTTTCGGGGGTTATTATTGTATTGATTTACCAAATCTGTGCCAATTGTGACGAGGGAATGGGTTAAAAGGCTAAGTCTCTAGGGAAGACTTTTAGTGTGTTAAATTTTCAAGTAGAAAATTTGCCTTTAGCCCACTTCTCTAGGGTATGGGAGATGAGCAACTTTCCCGGCCCCTTTTCATCTAATAAATTTGTTTTTGTGCCCGGGTTCTGGCTCGTATGATTGAATGAAATACAAGTAGTAGTTTGCTCTAAATGGCAGACAGAGAGAAGTAGAGTTTTACATGAAATTACAAGACTTCCACTCTCATCAGTCTGACCAAAGGGTTCAGAATTATTTGACACTTGTATTTTATTTACTCACACTATCTGCATAAGATTATGCAACAATAATAATAAAGCAGCTCAATGGCGCCAAAACAAAATATGAATGAAAAACAATGAAATCCGAAAGGATTTACAAGACTTTTGTCTTTCTAGAAGGTTAGCCCCAAGCGGGAAGGGTCACTAAGTGTCCAGTGTCTTGGGTTTCCGTTAATGTTTTTTTGCACTGTCTTAGGGACTTAGCTCATAGCTGTGCTGAAGTTCCTCCGTAGGGATCGGCGAGTGCTGGGTTGACTAGGCTTGCTCGTCAGGTGAGAGTAGCTCCCAGTCGTTCCGGTTACGGCTTCGCGGGATGGCACGGTTCATGCGTGGTCTCCTCGCGGATTCTGGGTGCGGGGCGTCTTTGCGGCGGTCCCGTCTGGTTTCCTTGTGAGTCAGGGATTGAGCATCCTGACCACGATGCCCTGCTGATAATCACAGGAGAAGGTGGATGTAGATCTCTATGGCTTAGAGACAAGGGGCTTCAGCCGGCAGGGAATTAGTGGATCCCAACCGGCCAGAAGGCTGCCCTTGTACAATAGCACTAAGAACACATAATCTGAATTTCAGTTACCAAACTGAGATCAGTAAAACATAAAAGGTGTACAGTAATCAACTGGTATGATTCAGTACCCGGCTAGATCAAAGTCTATGATCAAGCCAACATCACTCTCCATCCAACACCTGGAAAGGAATGTTATCATAAAGTGCAAGGTTGCAACCCACAGGCTTCCTACTAAAAATATACAAAAGGGTTAGTAGGCATAAAATCCGGTTCTGGTACCAAAAGAGTTAAAGTCAAAATAACACACACAAATAATCAGTGCACATAATTAGAACAGCATGTTTGCCACTTCTTTTCAATAACATATCTACTCCTTATTCATCATGGAACATAGGATCTAGATCAAAAATAGAATCAAACAAAAACAAATCTCAATCACCAGCCATCAATACTACTCACTAGTTGGGCTATTAGGACTGGCTAGGAGAGAGGTTGATTCTGCAATGTTGCTTCAGCCAGGTTTCAGCGTCTTGTGAGAGAGCATGTTTTTAGGTGGGGACTTTCCTCACTACTCAAATTTTCCCCTCCAATTTTAAACACCCAAGAGCCTATCATTGGTTTATAGCAGTCGACAAGTCACAAGATGACGCTATAATATTATGCATACTAGTACAGAACGATCACGCGCCGGTTACATCACTGGCACGTGTCACATTCCAATCTTCTCGTGATCGGGAAAGGAGATACGGGGAACAAAGGGAGACCGCCAATGTGGGTGTCACAAGCTGACAGGGGAGGTAAAGTGGGATTCAAAGAGATAAGCTTCGGACTCGGCGCTCTGTTTGATGTTGAATTGTAATAGGGCATTTGCAACGAGTTTTCGTGCTTTGAGTAGAAAGTAAGGGGGGGGGGGGTGTAGTTGAGAAAGAAAGGGAGAAAGTGGGGTGTGCGTTTCCACTCTGTCACACCAATCACCCAGAGAAATAGTTTGCCTTGTTTTGCAAAAGGTTGCTTAACGTTTTGGCTCCAGTTCAGAAGGACGGAGATATACAGTTTGTCGTGAAACCTTGGGGTCGTGGGTGGATGCCTCGTGCCTCCATACAGGGAACTGGACGACCCCGCCCCCTCCACGAGCCTCTCCCCGTGGGATACCGGGAGGTCTTTCGTAAAAATAGTTCCCCCACCTTCTGGAAGTTCTGTGCTTGTAACTTCCTCTAATCTGCCACTCTATTTGACTCTGCCTTTTCTGTTTGCTTTCTATAATCAACTGTCTTTCTGACCTATTGGCCCATTTTCCTGCATTAAAAAAAAACCTTCCAAATAATTTGTCTCCTTTGAGCTCCTCCGAAATCGGAACTTGTGCCGGCTGTACGCAGCGGGAAAACCAGTGAAAACTGAAAAACTGACACATACGTACCTTACCCATTATGGCGATATGGCCTGGGAACGCAGAAGAAGAAGAAGAAGTCGTGAGGCCTTGTTGTTGTGATGGTAAATTGTGGGGTGCAATTGAAATCATTTTGGTTATGACTTTTTCTTCCCCTTTTGCCTGACTTTCTTTATTTCACTTTGTCAGACAACAAACAACCGTGGATAGAGATTGAGATGTACATAGAGATACTTGTGGTGTAACAAAACTGTGGAGACTGAAAAGGGGAATGGAAAAAAAAGATTAAGATTAACATTATAGCCCCGTCGACAACTATGGCCATGTTAGGGCTGTCACCACGTTAAATGTTACCTCCTAATGAAAAAAGAACAGTTATGTGGATTACTTTGGTCTCTACTACTTTCTTTTGTTGACTCCAAACTTAGAGGGTGGGTGGAAGACTAGAGCTCATTGTGTGACAAATTGTGTTATTGCATCAGTGAAGGAACGATAGAAAACAACCAGTCTGGGCATCCTCGTCCTTGTCTTCCGTCCTCTCCTCTTTCTTTCATTAGCTCTTCTTGGTTTGCGTTCCCAGGCCATATGGCCATGACGGGTGTCTGGTTTTCATGTTTCACTGGTCTCTTCGTGGCATTCCACCAGCGCCAATGGTTCCTGGATTCTGGCTCTGATTCAACCAACTCATTCCGATTTCGGAGGAGCTCAAAGGATAAAATTATTTTGTTTTGAAGATTTATTTGGGGAAAGGCAGGAGAATTGATCTATAAGGGCCTGTGCACACTGGATCCATAATCCGTAAGCTCCGTACAGAAACCCCATTCGCTTACATAAGAAATAAGCGGATGCGGACACATCCTCAATTCAATCCACTTATTTCCTATATAAACGAATGGCGTTTTCGTACGGAACTTGCGGATTGCGGATCTACTGTGCACATGCCCTAAGGCAGAAAAGAAGTAGATGCTGTTGCTGAAACAGAGCATTGTATTAAACTAATGAACTAGGTAGATGGTAGTGGTCAAATAGGTTGTGTGACAATGTGCTCAACGGAATAAAGTGTTGGAACAAGCTTGTTGTAAATGATGCGACAATATTGGGAAGAATGCAACGAAAATATCTCCTTCTCTTCTTCGACATTATTTCATTAGCCTCTTAAAGAGATGATCGTAGGTGGAAAATAGAAGGGATGTTGCATGCTGCGTGACACACGTTGCTGCTGCCTCTACTGCTACGCTGAAGAACGAAGAGAGGAGGAGGAGATAAAGAAAGAAAGAAAGAGGACAGAGGGGAGGACGATACCTCGACACTGCAACGTGGTTCTGGCGACAAGCGAAGCAACAAGCAGCGCTGCTGTCTCTGCCACTAGCAGACTTGCAGTTTGTTTTTGCTTTGACAGGGAGGAAGGGCAATTTAGCGGGAATAGGAAAGAAGGCAGTTCATGATGTAGCCTGCCTGGAATAGGCCTACTCTGACTTTTTGAAATGTGTCTGTGTTTCTTCAGTGGGGAATAAGCTAAGCTAGACTGTTTCAGCGCAGATAACCTTCAGTTTTGCTTCTTATTTCTATGCTGAGTGGTGATCCTTTTGTGGGTTGTTTGTGTGATTTATAACAAGAGAACAGAAGAGAGGAGTATGCTAGCGCAGACAGACAATTGTGGAACGATTTTGTATGCAAGCAGTCAACTTGTCTAAAATGTGTTGACATTTGAGTATTTTATATTTTATAGAGTACAAACAGGTCTGTGCGTTGGTTGGGTCTGTGCGTGCCCCCACCGTCCCTTGAAATCCTAGAGATTCTAAAGGAGCCACGTCAAACCATGGTCATTTTCTCCCCACACGTTTATGCCTTTTCTATGCCATTTGTGAAACAAAAAAGACCTTAGACTAATCTTCAGTGTCTTATCATAACCTCGTATCTCAATGTTTGGCTGATTTGTTGTTTTTTATATGGTTAGGTCCCTTACAGTCTTGCCCATGTTCCAACCAAACCTCAAAACTGAGCAATAATTACAAATAGCTTTAATTGCCGTGTAAAAGATCCTTGTAACTCAACCCTGAACCAGAATTACCTCGTAAGTTATGTTATGTCTTGGTCTCTCTCTATATTTCTCCCTTTCTCTCCCTCTGTGTCTCTCTCAGTCTATGTCTGTCTCTTTATATTTCTTTTTGTGTCTCTGTGTCAGTCAGTCAGTCTGTCTGTCTGTCTGTCTGTCTCTCTCTCTCTCTCTCTCTCTCTCTCTCTCTCTCTCTCTCTCTCTCTCTCTCTCTCTCTCTCTCTCTCTCTCTCTCTCTCACTCTTTCTGTCTTCCTTTGTATCTCTGTCTGTCTATATAGAGAGACCAAGACATAGACACAGATACATAGTCAGAGACAGAGTCACACAGTGAGAGAAAGTCAAAGAAAAAAACCCCAGATGGAGATAGATAGAGAGACAATGAGAGAGACATAGAGAGTGAGACATAGAAATAGAGACAGAGAGAAAGAGACAGAAAATAAAACAGAAGAGAGAGAGAGAGAGGGGGGGGAGAGAGAAATGGAGAAAGAAAGAGATATACAGAGAGAGACAGAGATGCAAAGAGACAGACAAAGACAGAGAAATACACAGAGAGATAGAGAGAAAGAGAGAGAGAGAGAGAGAGAGAGAGAGAGAGAGAGAGAGAGAGAGAGAGAGAGAGATAAAGAGAAAAAAAAGATAAAGAGAGAGACTGAGGGAAAATAGTCTGAGTTCTATTTTCCCTCTGTCTTCGTCTGTCTGTCTGCCTGTCTGTCTGTCTCTCTCTCTCTCTCTCTCTCTCTCTCTCTCTCTCTCTCTCTCTCTCTCTCTCTCTCTCTCTCTCTCTCTCTCTCTCTCTCTCTCTCTCTCTCTCTCTCTCTCTCTCTCTCTCTCTCTCTCTCTGTGCGTGTGTTTCTGTTTATTTTTGTCTGTCTCTCTCTGTGACAATGAAATATTGTTTATTCCATCCCCCAACCCAATTCCCTCATAAAACAAATAAGATGAAAGAAACAGATAAGTATATAAAACTGCTGAATTGCAGAGAAGGAATGTTTATCTGAAAAGTGTAAGTAGCCATGCAATGAATGTTGCCTGTCAATTCATTTCAGTTACAATCCATAATGCTCTAACATAATCGTGCAAATGAACTTGACATATTAGATATTATTTAAAGTCTGTGCAATAAAATATACCCTTATGTATATGTTTCGAGTAGTCTCTTAACAGACAAAGAAACACTGTTACCTCAGCTCATGAAAGGCAGAGAATCATGCACTAACCTCGTATCACACACACACACACACACACACACACACACACACACACACACACACACACACACGCGCGCGCGCGCGCGCACACACACACGCACACGCACACACGCACACGCACACACACACATTCATTTATGTTTGTAAACGTGCATGCGTACGCATGTACGTTTACACACATATATGAACACACACACACACACACACACACACACACACACACACACACACACACACACACACACACACACACACACACACACACACACACACGCGCGCGCGCGCACGCACACGCGCACGCACGCACACACGCACACACGCACACGCACGCACACGCACACACACACACACACACACGCACACACACGCACACATCGACACGTGCACAGGCATGTGCGCACATACACATACATTATGTATAATAGTTGTTAAATGAAACACAATGGCATTCATTATCCGGTAGGGCCTACTTAGCAATAAACTCTCTCTCTCTCTCTCTCTCTCTCTCTCTCTCTCTCTCTCTCTCTCTCTCTCTCTCTCTCTCTCTCTCTCTCTCTCTCTCTCTCTCTCTCTCGCCTAAAATCTTTATCCTTGTTAAATAAAGTTTTTCAGTGTTCAGTGTTCTCTCTCTCTCTCTCTCTCTCTCTCTCTCTCTCTCTCTCTCTCTCTCTCTCTCTCTCTCTCTCTCTCTCTCTCTCTCTCTCTCTCGCCTAAAACCTTTATCCTTGTTAAATAAAGTTGTTCAGTGTTCAGTGTTTTCTCTCTCTCTCTCTCTCTCTCTCTCTCTCTCTCTCTCTCTCTCTCTCTCTCTCTCTCTCTCTCTCTCTCTCTCTCTCTCTCTCTCTCTCTCTCTCTCTCTATCTCTCTCGCCTAAAATCTTTATCCTTGTTAAATAAAAAAATTCAGTGTTCAGTATTCTCTCTCTCTCTCTCTCTCTCTCTCTCTCTCTCTGTGTCTGTCGACAAAAATCTTTATCCTTGTTGAATAAAGTTTTTCAGTGTTCAGTGTTCTCTCTCTCTCTCTCTCTCTCTCTCTCTCTCTCTCTCTCTCTCTCTCTCTCTCTCTCTCTCTCTCTCTCTCTCTCTCTCTCTCTCTCTCTCTCTCTCTCTCGCTCTCTCTCTTTCTAAGAAGTCAATGTTTATCTAAAATGGAAGTGAATGCACTAGATGTTGCGAACGAAACCTTAGCTTGACGTGCTCCCGGCCATAGCCATATGTGACATTACTTTTTATTTAGTTGGGGGAAAAGAGGGGGGGGGGGGGGGGGGGGGGGGGGGGAATTTATAAGTCTTTCTTTTAAAATAAAGTACAATTATTATTTCAAGTTTCTTTAAATAAAGCTTAGATTCTTTTATAATTTATAATTCCTATTGTTTTGTTTTGTTTAAAAGGTCAAAACCTTCATTAGTTTCCATGGCCCGCACAAGGACCGCAATAAATATCATTACGTTTGTTTTAAAATGTTTCTATTAAAAATGCCTTTATGCTGACTCTCCGAGCTATCTTCAGATTAAAATTTCCAGGACCACTTTTTTAAAACTCAACAAATGTTTAAAAATCGAAAAAGGTCTTTAAATATAAACAGTATGTACAAAATATTCTTTATTACCAAAAAAGGTTTAAAAGTTTTTAAAATCACAATTATTGGCTTACTTGAAGCATAAATTGTTGGATTTAAAACCCTATACTTTATCTGTGTGCTGGTGTTTAGGGTTTGTTGTTGTTTTTGCAAAGTGCAAAGAAAACTTTTGTTTATGATTATAGAGTGAGGATCCCTAAGCATAGTTTAAAAATAAATACTGACCCTCTCGACTCTAGGCTCCACAAAAAAGGTATGGGCCGAGTCTGGGCAATATTAAATTAGAAAAAAAGAACTATGCATTTACAAACGAGCATATTAATTGCTCTGTAATAGGGACCCTGTCTCTTCTGGTAATGCATATGTTTAATGCTTGTTATAAAAGATTAGCTAAATATGTGGTAAAATTGTTTAACAAGTTCTCCGGTATTATTCTATTTACAGATTCCAATATGATGTTATTTACAAGTTTATTGTTTTACAGTAACATCATATACAGTTGAGTTCAATATACAGTAGAGGCGGGGGCAGTTAACGATGTTTTACTTACTAGGGCCGGGGGGAGGGAGGGAGAGGGACCCCTCCTCCCCGACCCAAGCAGAGGAAAGGCGTCGCAATTAAGGGATCATGCACAACAAGGTGTTGTATGAAATGTGTGTTTTATATTGTAATTGTTATGGGCCAAAGGCCTGACACATTTTTGGTTAACTTTGACTTTTGACTCTCACTCTTTCTGATTCTCTCTCTCTGTCTCTGTCTCTGTCTCTGTCTCTGTCTCTCTCACTCTCTCTCTCTCTCTCTCTCTCTCTCTCTCTCTCTCTCTCTCTCTCTCTCTCTCTCCTTCTCTCACCCTCCCCCCTCTCCGTAACAAGTGTTTTTCTCTCAAATAATATTAATTTCTTCTCCACAATTGTCTGTCTTGTCAATGTCATAAATAATTCACATTTAACTAAGACATGCAGAAAGAGGCGAGGCAGCCAATGCTGGCCTGGATTACACTTCCTTACTATTAGGTACTTTATTGTCACAGAGGCGTCTTTGTGAAATTCGGGTTGCTCCACCTGGAGAGCGCGTCACAACCCAATATATGTATTTGCATGCGAATTTTATGTGACTGATGAGGAAGGAAAGGGAGGGGGGGGGGGCATATTTTGACCAAATGACAACTTGTTCGTTGCCACTCGGTTTAACGTGTGCTAAGTGCATGGGCACACGGGACCTCGGTTTATCGTCTCATCCGAAAGACTCCGCCGTAAGGCCTAGTGTAAAGTGAGAAGGAATCATAGTTAATCATAGTTAATTAAAAGAAAGAAAGAAAGAAAGAAAACTACACAGCTGTGTTGTTGATTGCATTGCTAATGATGTTGACCATCATATAGTAAAAAGCCAACTGTCCGTGTGTGTGTGTGTGTGTGTGTGTGTGTGTGTGTCTGTGTGTGTGTGTGTGTGTGTGTGTCTGAAACACGAAACGGGCCTTATAACTCCGCCGTTTTTCCACTGAATCGCTTCAAATTTGCTGTGAGCCCTCACGGGGCGATGGCAACGGCAACCGAGGCGGCCGTGTCATTTGCGCGGTTTCGCAAATGCGCGAAACGCGCATCCGCCGGCCTCTCGGCGCCCGTATCTCCGGCGTTTCTGGGCCGATTGCCTTCGAATTTGGCAGGAAGATGACCGGGGCCAGGGACTATCCGTCTGCCAAACCGGAAGCGAATCCATCACTTAGGCGCATAACAGCAGCATGATGCAAAACGGGCCTTATAACTCCGTCGGTTTTCAACCGAATCGCGTCAAATTTGCTGTCAGCCTTGCTGTCACCGGGGCAAAGCCTGGCAGCAAATTTGAAGAAAATCGGGAGAGCGCGTCACTCTCAGAGCAGCGGGGCTTTATAACTCTGCCGTTTCTTAACGAAATCGCTTCAAATTTGCTGTACTCATCGTTACCAGTACTTGGCGTTACCGTTGCTAGGCGTTACCGTTACTAGGGAGAGAGCATCACTCTCAGAGCAGCGCCAACGCGAAACGGGGCCTTATAACTCCACCGTTTCTTTACCAAATCGCTTCAAATTTGCTGTACTCAGCGTTACCAGTACTTGGCATTACCGTTACTAGGCGTTACCGTTACTAGGCGTTACTGGTACTCGGCGTTGCGCTAGTTAAAATGAAATAAGATTAACAGTATTCCATACCCTACCATCCTTTATTACCTCACAACCCCGACCGACACCATCCCCCCAGATTTTCACAGACTAGTTAGAGCCTCTCATTAATCATCTCAATACAGGTAAAATAAACAAAACGTATTGACAACATAAGCCTAGACGTGCTCTCTCCAACCATTATTTAGGCATTTTGCGACCACCACCTCACACACACTCTTCTCTCTCTCTCTCTCTCTCTCTCTCTCTCTCTCTCTCTCTCTCTCTCTCTCTCTCTCTCTCTCTCTCTCTCTCTCTCTCTCTCTCTCTCTCTCTCTCTCTCTCTCTCTCTCTCTCTCTCTCTCTCTCTCTCTCTCTCTCTCTCTCTCTCTCTCTCTCTCTCTCTCTCTCCCTCCCTCTCTCTCAGTGAAACATTAATGATCAATGCGAACATTTGAGGGGTGGGGTGCTTAAAGTACTATTGGCCCTCTAAGACTTCAGTTAATTACTATCAACCAGTGATAAACACCATTAATTACTATCAACCAGTGATAAACACCATTAATTACTATCAACCAGTGATAAACACCATTAATTACTATCAACCAGTGGTAAACACCATTAATTACTATCAACCAGTGGTAGACACCATTAATTACTATTAACCAGTGGTAAACACCATTAATTACTATCAACCAGTGGTAAACACCATTAATTACTATCAACCAGTGATAAACACCATTAATTACTATCAACCAGTGGTAGACACCATTAATTACTATCAACCAGTGATAAACACCATTAATTACTATTAACCAGTGGTAAACACCATTAATTACTATCAACCAGTGGTAGACACCATTAATTACTATTAACCAGTGGTAAACACCATTAATTACTATCAACCAGTGGTAAACACCATTAATTACTATCAACCAGTGGTAAACACCATTAATTACTATCAACCAGTGATAAACACCATTAATTACTATCAACCAGTGATAAACACCATTAATTACTATCAACCAGTGATAAACACCATTAATTACTATTAACCAGTGGTAAACACCATTAATTACTATCAACCAGTGGTAAACACCATTAATTACTATCAACCAGTGGTAAACACCATTAATTACTATCAACCAGTGGTAGACACCATTAATTACTATCAACCAGTGATAAACACCATTAATTACTATCAACCAGTGGTAGACACCATTAATTACTATCAACCAGTGATAAACACCATTAATTACTATCAACCAGTGGTAGACACCATTAATTACTATCAACCAGTGATAAACACCATTAATTACTATCAACCAGTGGTAGACACCATTAATTACTACACGCAGATGCATTCACACACGCGCACACGCACACGCACACACGCA
>CM065703.1:26366240-26371240 GCA_017654935.2 Phymorhynchus buccinoides
CTCTCTCTCTCTCTCTCTCTCTCTCTCTCTCTCTCTCTCTCTCTCTCTCTCTCTCTCTCTCTCTCTCTCTCTCTCATACGCATCCATAAGGGTGAAATTGAACGCGACGTGGTTCCAGTATAATTATTGTATCAACATTTGAAGAAAAACAAGTGTGTTGCCGAGCGGCAGACATTTCCTTTGCCCAATACGCCCCCTCACCTACCCTACCCCCCCCCCCCCCATTCACACACACACACACACGCACACATCTTAGCCCCCGCCCTCTTGGCTTCCTGTGGGTGACACCGCCACACAAAATTAGAAGTGATTTCCTGCTTTGGTTCACGAGCTATAAGAGGGTGAAGAACAATGGAGAACATGTCTGCCGCTCTGCGACACATAACCCCCTGGGCATAATGTTACACTCCCACACATAATGTGTGCACCACTGCCTTAGTGTTACACTCCCACACATAATGTGTGCATCACTGCCTTAGTGTTACACTCCCACACATAATGTGTGCATCACTGCCTTAGTGTTACACTCCCACACATAATGTGTGCATCACTGCCTTAGTGTTACACTCCCACACATAATGTGTGCATCACTGCCTTAGTGTTACACTCCCACACATAAGTGTTCTACCACTTCCACACATATTGTGTGCATCACTGCCTTAGTGTTACACTCCCACACATAATGTGTGCATCACTGCCTTAGTGTTACACTCCCACACATAATGTGTGCATCACTGCCTTAGTGTTACACTCCCACACATAATGTGTGCATCACTGCCTTAGTGTTACACTCCCACACATAATGTGTGCATCACTGCCTTAGTGTTACACTCCCACACATAATGTGTGCATCACTGCCTTAGTGTTACACTCCCACACATAATGTGTGCATCACTGCCTTAGTGTTACACTCCCACACATAATGTGTGCATCACTGCCTTAGTGTTACACTCCCACACATAATGTGTGCATCACTGCCTTAGTGTTACACTCCCACACATAATGTGTGCATCACTGCCTTAGTGTTACACTCCCACACATAATGTGTGCATCACTGCCTTAGTGTTACACTCCCACACATAATGTGTGCATCACTGCCTTAGTGTTACACTCCCACACATAATGTGTGCATCACTGCCTTAGTGTTACACTCCCACACATAATGTGTGCATCACTGCCTTAGTGTTACACTCCCACACATAATGTGTGCATCACTGCCTTAGTGTTACACTCCCACACATAATGTGTGCATCACTGCCTTAGTGTTACACTCCCACACATAATGTGTGCATCACTGCCTTAGTGTTACACTCCCACACATAATGTGTGCATCACTGCCTTAGTGTTACACTCCCACACATAATGTGTGCATCACTGCCTTAGTGTTACACTCCCACACATAATGTGTGCATCACTGCCTTAGTGTTACACTCCCACACATAATGTGTGCATCACTGCCTTAGTGTTACACTCCCACACATAATGTGTGCATCACTGCCTTAGTGTTACACTCCCACACATAATGTGTGCATCACTGCCTTAGTGTTACACTCCCACACATAATGTGTGCATCACTGCCTTAGTGTTACACTCCCACACATAATGTGTGCATCACTGCCTTAGTGTTACACTCCCACACATAATGTGTGCATCACTGCCTTAGTGTTACACTCCCACACATAATGTGTGCATCACTGCCTTAGTGTAGTACACTCCCACACATAATGTGTGCATCACTGCCTTAGTGTTACACTCCCACACATAATGTGTGCATCACTGCCTTAGTGTTACACTCCCACACATAATGTGTGCATCACTGCCTTAGTGTTACACTCCCACACATAATGTGTGCATCACTGCCTTAGTGTTACACTCCCACACATAATGTGTGCATCACTGCCTTAGTGTTACACTCCCACACATAATGTGTGCATCACTGCCTTAGTGTTACACTCCCACACATAATGTGTGCATCACTGCCTTAGTGTTACACTCCCACACATAATGTGTGCATCACTGCCTTAGTGTTACACTCCCACACATAATGTGTGCATCACTGCCTTAGTGTTACACTCCCACACATAATGTGTGCATCACTGCCTTAGTGTTACACTCCCACACATAATGTGTGCATCACTGCCTTAGTGTTACACTCCCACACATAATGTGTGCATCACTGCCTTAGTGTTACACTCCCACACATAATGTGTGCATCACTGCCTTAGTGTTACACTCCCACACATAATGTGTGCATCACTGCCTTAGTGTTACACTCCCACACATAATGTGTGCATCACTGCCTTAGTGTTACACTCCCACACATAATGTGTGCATCACTGCCTTAGTGTTACACTCCCACACATAATGTGTGCATCACTGCCTTAGTGTTACACTCCCACACATAATGTGTGCATCACTGCCTTAGTGTTACACTCCCACACATAATGTGTGCATCACTGCCTTAGTGTTACACTCCCACACATAATGTGTGCATCACTGCCTTAGTGTTACACTCCCACACATAATGTGTGCATCACTGCCTTAGTGTTACACTCCCACACATAATGTGTGCATCACTGCCTTAGTGTTACACTCCCACACATAATGTGTGCATCACTGCTTAGTGTTACACTCCTTAGTGTTACACTCCCACACATAATGTGTGCATCACTGCCTTAGTGTTACACTCCCACACATAATGTGTGCATCACTGCCTTAGTGTTACACTCCCACACATAATGTGTGCATCACTGCCTTAGTGTTACACTCCCACACATAATGTGTGCATCACTGCCTTAGTGTTACACTCCCACACATAATGTGTGCATCACTGCCTTAGTGTTACACTCCCACACATAATGTGTGCATCACTGCCTTAGTGTTACACTCCCACACATAATGTGTGCATCACTGCCTTAGTGTTACACTCCCACACATAATGTGTGCATCACTGCCTTAGTGTTACACTCCCACACATAATGTGTGCATCACTGCCTTAGTGTTACACTCCCACACATAATGTGTGCATCACTGCCTTAGTGTTACACTCCCACACATAATGTGTGCATCACTGCCTTAGTGTTACACTCCCACACATAATGTGTGCATCACTGCCTTAGTGTTACACTCCCACACATGTGTGCATCACTGCCTTAGTGTTACACTCCCACACATGTGTGCATCACTGCCTTAGTGTTACACTCCCACACATAATGTGTGCATCACTGCCTTAGTGTTACACTCCCACACATAATGTGTGCATCACTGCCTTAGTGTTACACTCCCACACATAATGTGTGCATCACTGCCTTAGTGTTACACTCCCACACATAATGTGTGCATCACTGCCTTAGTGTTACACTCCCACACATAATGTGTGCATCACTGCCTTAGTGTTACACTCCCACACATAATGTGTGCATCACTGCCTTAGTGTTACACTCCCACACATAATGTGTGCATCACTGCCTTAGTGTTACACTCCCACACATAATGTGTGCATCACTGCCTTAGTGTTACACTCCCACACATAATGTGTGCATCACTGCCTTAGTGTTACACTCCCACACATAATGTGTGCATCACTGCCTTAGTGTTACACTCCCACACATAGTGTTACACTCCCACACATAATGTGTGCATCACTGCCTTAGTGTTACACTCCCACACATAATGTGTGCATCACTGCCTTAGTGTTACACTCCCACACATAATGTGTGCATCACTGCCTTAGTGTTACACTCCCACACATAATGTGTGCATCACTGCCTTAGTGTTACACTCCCACACATAATGTGTGCATCACTGCCTTAGTGTTACACTCCCACACATAATGTGTGCATCACTGCCTTAGTGTTACACTCCCACACATAATGTGTGCATCACTGCCTTAGTGTTACACTCCCACACATAATGTGTGCATCACTGCCTTAGTGTTACACTCCCACACATAATGTGTGCATCACTGCCTTAGTGTTACACTCCCACACATAATGTGTGCATCACTGTAGTGTTACACTCCCACACATAATGTGTGCATCACTGCCTTAGTGTTACACTCCCACACATAATGTGTGCATCACTGCCTTAGTGTTACACTCCCACACATAATGTGTGCATCACTGCCTTAGTGTTACACTCCCACACATAATGTGTGCATCACTGCCTTAGTGTTACACTCCCACACATAATGTGTGCATCACTGCCTTAGTGTTACACTCCCACACATAATGTGTGCATCACTGCCTTAGTGTTACACTCCCACACATAATGTGTGCATCACTGCCTTAGTGTTACACTTCCACACACAATTTGAAGCGGTTCTCAAAATATTCCTTTGACAGACGCAAAAACAAACAAGCAAACACACGAAAACGCGACAAATTTATGCTCCTTTGCCAATCATAGATCGGGCAAAGGACAAAAATCAGCTGTACAAAATACCAGACTCCCATGATTATGAGCTCTATCAGGCTCACAGTCTCTCATCATGAAACCTGCTTGGCTACATTATTAATTATTAAAACCACGAAAGAGATTACTGGTCAAAACAAAATTGATTATATGCATAATGGTGTTTTGAATTCACTGGGGTTTACGGTTTACTCCTGTTCAATGTGATGCTGGCGTCTGTATATAAATATAGTGTATGCAAAGCACACACTCTCACTGTTACACACACACACACACACACACACACACACACACACACACACACACACACACACACACACACACACACACACACACACACACACAACAGACGCACACACACATCACACGCACGCACACACACACACACACACACACACACACACACACACACACACACACACACACACACACACACACACACACACACACACACACACACACACACAACGTGCGCGCATACGCACGCACACACACACACACACTCGAACACTCACACACTCGAACACTCACACACTCGAACACTCACACAAATGCACTCGCGTGCGCGCACACAAAAGAATCAGAAA
>CM065703.1:26388740-26391240 GCA_017654935.2 Phymorhynchus buccinoides
TTGGGGTCTCATTTCTTCATGTTTTTTTGTCTAAGAGGAGCGGGGTGGGCAGAAGGGGGGGGGGGGGGGGGGGGCGCAGCCCAGGGAGGGGGAAAGCTGGGTGTGGGCGGAGGGGGGGGGGGGCACGGGGAGGGGGAAAGCAGGATAGGGGAAACCCCAAGCGAAGCTAGGAAGGAGAAGAGGGAGGCGATTAGGGCTTTTGTACAAATAGTTCCTGTACCTTCTGGAAGTTTTGTGTTTGACAAAACCCATGTCTGTGCGGAGCTTACAATTGCTATCATGACATCCCGCGCGGAGCACGGGTTTTGCTATATTCAATAATGTAGATGCTTCATGCTGCCGTGCGGAGCACGGGTTTATCTAGTAATATTATATATGCCTAATAATAATAATAATAATAACAGTTCATTTATATAGCGCTTTACCTCAGATGAGCCCAAAGCGCTTTACAATCAATTATGCCTACACCTTCTTTCCCATCACATTCCATTTGAGTTGATGTCAAGTGGCCAATCTAAGAAGCCACTATAATGCATAATACATCGCTCTCTCCATTCTTTCTCATTTCCCCAGTGAGCTGGCGTCAATCACTCTCTCGCTGAAATCAAATTGTGTGGGATGGCAAGTGCTTTGGATTTCCTTCTCCGTGCATTTCCATTGTCGCACAGTGTTTATTGTGTATTATATTACGTATTCAAAGCTGCAGTATCAGCAGTTTCGGCTCACATATTTATTCTGCTTCACACACACATAAAAATCGAGCGCGCACACAAACACACAAAGACATACAAACATGCATACATACACAACATACACACACACGCACACGCACACGCACGCACGCACACACGCACACGCACACACGCACACACACACACACACACACACACACACACTCACACTCACACTCACATAAACACTCACGCACAAACACAAAATTATATAAATCGAGCGCACACACACGCCCATACACAAAGACATACAAACATGATCCACAAGCATACATACACAACACACACGCGCGCGATCGCGCACACACACACACCCTCGCGCGCACGCGCGATAGAGCACACACGCGCACACACACAAACACACTCATACGCACGCGCATGCACGCACGCACGTACACACAACACACACACACACACACACACACACACACACACACACACACACACACACACACACACACACACACACACACACACAAGACTACGGCAGTACTACTATCACAGATAGTATTACATGTTTCCACTGTTCCATTTGACTGGAGTAAGGTAAATGAAAGGCGTCTGAATAAGATAAATGAAAACAATACACAGGAAAAGACTGCAAGAAAATACTATGACATGTACACTATCCCTAACGTATTTCAATAATATGACATGTACACTATCCCTAATCTATTTCAATAATATGACATGTACACTATCCCTAACGTATTTCAATAATATGACATGTACACTATCCCTAATCTATTTCAATAATATGACATGTACACTATCCCTAATCTATTTCAATAATATGAAATGTACACTATCCCTAATCTATTTCAATAATATGAAATGTACACTATCCCTAATCTATTTCAATAATATGAAAGATACACTATCCCTAATCTATTTCAATAATATGACATGTACACTATCCCTAATCTATTTCAATAATATGACATGTACACTATCCATAATCTATTTCAATAATATGACATGTACACTATCCCTAATCTATTTCAATAATATGACATGTACACTATCCCTAATCTATTTCAATAATATGACATGTACACTATCCCTAATCTATTTCAATAATATGAAATGTACACGATAGCATAATTCACAATCTCTACCTGTCTAAAATTATAGCATTATAGTATTCTGACTACCTTCTCTCTTGTTTAGTGTTTATATGGAAACAATCACACACACCTCTCTCTCTCTCTCTCTCTTTCTCTCTCTCTCTCTCTCTCTCTCTCTCTCTCTCTCTCTCTCTCTCTCTCTCTTTCTCCCTCTCCTCTCTCTATAGTCTATATTTCTCTTTTTTCTCTAGCTGTGTCTGTTTCTCTGTCTCTGTCTTCTCTCTCTTTCTGATTCTCCTTCAGTGTCTCTGTTTCACTCGCTCTCTCTCTCTCTCTCGCTCGCTCTCTCTCTCTCTCTCTCTCTCTCTCTCTCTCTCTCTCTCTCTCTCTCTCTCTCTCTCTCTCTCTCTCTCTCTCTCTCTCTCTCTCTCTCTCTTTCTGATCTTTTTAAAACCAGTTTAACATACTCGGGTGGAACTCTATAGATTTCTTTGCCATCTAATTTAAAACAAATAGCTGGCATGAATTCTTTCAAAAAGGCATATCAAAATATTCTATTTCAAAATTTTAAAGATCAAATGTATTTTTGTGTTTCTGTTTCTTCTTCCTCCTCATGTGTTATGTGTGTTGTGACATGCTTCAGTATACCCTCCCTTCCCCCTTATTCCCCCTCCATACACCCCCTCCCCACCTTCACCTGTC
>CM065703.1:26401240-26418105 GCA_017654935.2 Phymorhynchus buccinoides
ATGTCACTGGAAGTGGCCATCTTGACTCGGTCCCATGTCACAGCTTGGAGGGGGGAGGAGTGGAGCGAGAACGCAGAGCATAAGGGGAGAGTCTCGTCAACATACTCCTCGTCTGGTGCTGGGGTGCGGATACCATGGAGAGAGGTTGAGGAAAGTCGAGGAAGGGTTGGATTGACGCGATGTCATCGACAAGAATCATTTTCTCAGGATCTCCACTAGGGTGACGGGAAATGCTGTCAGCTGCACGATGCCTGATGCCTGGTATGTGCACCATTCGAAATTTGTAACGAAGAGTCTTTTCTTTCAAGTTCCTGAGTCTGGGGTTTGGTATGTCCTTGAGTGAGCGGTCTCCAAAGAGCTTCAGGAGGGGCTTGTGGTCGACAGCAATGGTGAGGTCTGTGCAACCAAGAACAAAGTACCTGGCTTTGTTGAGAGCGTCTGCAACAGCTAGGGCTTCTCCTTCTACTGGTGCATACCGTGACTCTACTGCATGAGTGAAGCGGCTGCCAACCAGTGTCACTTTCCAGCCAGTTTTGCAGCAAAAAGGTTCTCTTCCGGGACAAGAACAGTGTTTTTGGAGCAACCAGAAGCCGATGCCCGTCTTGGACCAGTCTGTGGCAAGGCACGTGGGGCGTTGCACGTCAAAGATCTGAACACCTTGTTCAATTTCATTGATGATGACAGTTTTTGACTCTTCAAAGAGTTTGTTGAGGTGTCCATCCCATCGGAAAAGTACTCCTTGTTTCAGTAGCTCACGGAAGGGGAGCATCTTGTCAGCCATGCTGAAGGCGTAGGAAACTTGGTTGACAAGACCAAACCATGAGCGGATGTCAGTGAGATTTTGGGGGGTGGGGAAGTCACGAATGGCTTGGGAGTGTTGCTGGCTTGGTCGCACAGAGTGATTTCAAAGCCAGCAAAGTCCACTGTGTCTTGGCCAAAGACGAACTTGTCAGGATTGAGGGTGATTCCATGGCGACCACAGACGTCAAGCCATTGGACTGTCTGAAAGAAGCTGTCTTCCAGGGTGTCAGCCCATAAGGCAATCAAGGCAATCATAAGGTAAGGCATAATCAACACATTTGGTTTTGATTGGGATGCCGGCGACGATTTCGTCATACCGCCTGGTGTAGCCATCACCCGAAGCAATGTATCCCTGAGGGGTTGTTTTGTAGCGGTACCTGCCCCAAGGTGTAATGAAGGTGGTGAGGTGGCGATCTTCTTCTCTGATTGGAACGCTATGGTAGCCATTCCACGCATCGAGGACGGTTTTCTTCTGGCCTTGAGGTACAGATCTCGCTTGATGGAAGGGAGAGGGAGTGTGGTGAGTTTCTCTGGTTGCGTAATTGTTCAGGGGCTGGAAGTCAACCGTACGGCGTGGTTTACCATTTTTCTTTGCACAGACAACCATTCTGTGGCACCACGTGACAGGCTCACCAACAGGCACCGGTTCCAGGACGCCAAGTCGAACATCTTGATCCAGTCCGGCCTTCACTTCTTGCTGCCAGTGGAGTGGAACTGGGATAGGTGTGTGAAGAGCTACGGGCTGTGCGTTTGGGTCGATCATGAGATGAAGTGGTGTTCCTTCCATGAGTGGTAGGGGCTGTTGGTCACACGTATTGAACGTGCTGGACTTGTAGTAGTCCAGGAGGTACTGTTGCAGTTTCTCTCGATTCTCCTCTGTGGCTGGGAATGGCAGCCGCGTTGGTGGAGGAGGGGGTTTCTGGTGGCGGGGGCAGTCACAAGGGTTGGTGTGCAGTGCAGCGCAGTGTTGTGAGATGCCGCCAACGGTGTAGGCTGCAGCCTCCATGGATTGGGAGCTGGCGGCAGCCTCCACTACCTGGGAGTTGAGTAGACGTAAGGCAGAACGCTTTCCTGCTTCTTTCGCTTCTACAGACTGAAATTCCTCTTCTAGTGTCATGTCTTGGTTTTTGTCACCAAGAAGATCGAGTTGTATGCCAGAGTCTGCAATGCCAAGGGTGAGCACATCACGCAGTATGGCATCTGTATAATTGACTTCGGCCTCACAACCTGAACACTTGATCACGAACTTGCAGACACCGGCTTGTCCTCGCACACGAGCTCCAAAAGCACGGATTGTCTCATCTCGGTCTTGTCTCATGTTGTGGAGCGTTGCTCTTGTGACCATTATGTTTTCTTGATGGATAGCAAGTTTTTGGATAGCCTCAAGGATCTCTCCTTCGGGTTGATTGGTGAGACTGCCGCCTGCAGATCGTGTGAGGTCTTTGCGCAGCTGTTCGTCACAACACTCGAGAAGTTGGATGATCTTGTCTTGGCCAGTTGCTTTGGTAGCATGCACATAGTCTGTCCATCGTGTGAGGAAGTAGACCCAGTCTTCGCTGGAGCCAGCAGTTGTGATGACAGGTCGTTTGACTTTTTCTACCTTGGCTGCTGCCACAGGTCCGTGTTTATGGGTGGCACTGTGAGCGGTGATGAGCGCAGCGACGATGGCAGCGTCCAGGTCATCCGTCACATATGTGCAGCCTGGGATGGGGCAGGCAACGGCAGGCATGGTCTCTCAATGGTTCAGCTAGAAGCAACTGTGGTCATAAATAAGAACTCGGTCTCTTTGTGGCAACTGATAATTTATTCAGTCAAACAATGACCACGGTCTGAAACATAGGAAACAGAAAAGAACAATATTCATTATCATCTAGTAATAAAAGCATGCTTTCATTTTGACAATCGAATTAGGACCCCTCGGAGACTGTAGAGTTTCAAACTTCTTGCTCGAGGCTTTCGAATCTCGTTGAAAACAATGCAATTTCTTCATTCCAACTGTCGACTATATTATATTACCACATCTAGGGGGAACTGGATTTCGCATCCTATACACTCGACAGTACTGTTGGTAACAATAGCTTACTTTGCTGTCACAGTAGGCAGCAGAACGGTTTACTATTGTCATCGATTGTGCTAGCTTAATCCGATTTGTTGAGATCCCCTTGAGAATGTACTTGTGCTGTCCATCTTCTGGTCCATTCAAGGACAGTACTCCCACGCCGCTTCTTCTTCTCCTTCTTCTCCTTCTTCTTCTTCTTCTTCTTCTTCGATCACTCAGTTTCCTGCCAATTATGAGCGCAGATGCGTCATGCTGCCGTTATGCGCCTAATTAAGAAATAGTTTGGCCCAGCATGTCCGACTTCGACTGGAGGAAATATGTTTGGGGGAAAAGCAGGAGAATGAACTGGTAAGGACGAAATATAGAAGATGACAGTAAAAGCAAAGAGAAAGGGCAAAGTGAAAGAAGAGAGTGACAGATTAGAGGAAGCTACAAGCACAAATCTTCCAGAAGGTGGGGGAACTATTTATGCACCCCCCCCCCCCCCCCCCCCCCCCATCCCCCGGTATCCCCACAGGGGATACCACGCCGCTAATGTTGGGGTTTCAGAACCTAGTAGGCTGCAGCCCCACGTTGGTTTATCCGTTCGTTACCCTGATGCCAGCACTTTGCAGGGATCGATCAATGTTGGTCCGTCAAGAGGTTGGGGAAACCACTGCACTGCTGCTGAGTCCCATTGGTGAAGTTAACCTTCGATTCACCCTTCCTCCTAGGTTCACAGGAACCCAACACACATCTCTGATGTATTACACATCTCTGGGACCATTGGAACTATTCTAATGATATTTTAGGTATCTTTCAAAAGCACACAGTTTTCGCTATGTCAGCGAAATTTAGTGTCAGAGTAGCGAAAGGGAAAGAAATAATTAGTTACATAATTTTTAAATACGCCGTCTAATGCATGCAGTGTGGGTTCAGGTGCACCCATATAGGCATACTTTCCACGGAACTGTAATCGATTGTGCAATTAAAAAAAAGCAGACAACACCTACCAACTGTGGAACTTAAAGGACCATAGTCATCTCCATGGGATCTATGAGCTTCTCGTAAACCACGGGCAGAATGATGCAAAATCGATCTGGATTGTAAACTCTGACATAATTCAAAGTCACAGACAAGCATAAAACTGAACGCAATCATACTGTTAGCTCAAAGTTAGCAAAACTGCGCTGACCTTTTTTCTTCTGTGTACTCTGCTATCTTGAAATCTCGTCTAGGGGTAATTAGCTCAAATGACGCAGTTAAGGGTAGTCAGTAGGCCTAGTTTAGTAGTAGTCCAGGCGAAATTAAGCTTGACCTTGTTTTGTGATATATATTAGGTTTTTATGTCGATCTAACATGATTTGAGGGTCCTGAATCTAAATCCGTTGGAGGCCAAGTTGTAAAAGTTGGGCATTTTGAGCTATGACGAAATATTCAAAATGGCCACTATGGGACTCTAAAGAACTGTTAAAACATGCACTTACTGTAATTATGTTGTATCTAATGCTTTTATTTGTAAGAAAAATAGTAGAGTTTGCTGAAATGATTCAAACTATGTTAAATATATTTCCTATTTTTGTACTTATTAGCCCCCAGCCACTCTGCAGAGAGGGCTATCACGATTTTGTGTCCTTTCATTTGCCTGGCAATTATCTTAAGAACAATGTCACAGGATCACTTCAAATTTGTGTGCTACTATTTTAATGAAGCTGATGTGCCCCTCAGTATACCTTATTGACCTTGACATTTGACCTTGAGTATGTGATTTTAATGTATCAACTATACTTTTTCAACTTTTGCACTGCTGTGGTAAAATAAGCTATGTGGGTTTTTTTCCTAAGCTGAAGTGTATAGAGACTATTGAATTCCTGATACCCATTTTATTAAACCTTTCATCTTAAATGCTTGACCTTGCATTTGTATTGAATATATTAACTTTTTGTTTTTATATGTTTTAAATCTTTGCAGTAATGGTCTCATAATTGGTGCATTAACCAATTTATAGGTAGGTAAAAGTGCCGACGTGCAATGAAATGTTGGTCATTTACCCACCTATAAAATAAAATATAATATCGACACTGATCGCCGTGTTGTTCTGCTTGGCGCATAACAACAAAGGCCAAGCGTTACAATGAAGGCTAGAGATGTCATCGGTACTTAGGTTAGCATCTATATAACCATTGGCTCATGTACCAATTATGAGACAGTTACTGCAATGATTTAAAATATATTAAAGCAAAAGGTTGAAATATTCAATGCTAATTCAAGGTCAAGCATTTAAGATGAAAGGATTAGGCATAAAACAGGCATCAGTAATTCAACATCCTCCATAAACCTTAGCTTAGAAACATTTTACGACAGCAGTGCAAAAGTTGAAAAAGTATAGTTGATACAATAAAATCACATACTCAAGGCCAAAGGCCAAGGTCAACAAGGCATACTTAGGGGCACATCAGCTTCATTAAAATAGTAGCACACACATTCGAAGTGATCCTGTGGATCTCTTAAAATAATTACCAGGCAAATGAAAGGACACGAAATATCGTGATAGCCCTTTCCGCAGTGGCTGGGGGCTAATAAGTACTAAAATAGGATATAGTTCACATAGTTTGAATCATTTCAGCAAATTATTCTATTTTTCTTACCAAAAAAAGCATTAGATACAAAATAATTACGTTAAAGTTCTCTAGAGTCCCATGGCGGCCATTTTGAATATTACGTCATAACTCAAAATGCCCAACATTCACAACTTAGCCTCGGACGGATTTTGATTCAGCACCCTAAAATCATGTTAGATCAACATAGAAACCTAATATATCACAAAACAAGGTAAACTTTATAATTTCGCCTGGACTAGAACAAGAAGAGAGGAACTTGAAGGTGTACAACTTGGCGTCATAATAATAATACGTAACCTCTGACAGCGTTACGTCATAAGCTAGGTCTGAAAGTGTCCCAACAAGTTCTATTATTAAAAACGGGCCACAAACAGGCAAAATAATTTGTCTTCAAATAGTTGAACATCAGTCACAGGTGCCGTATTGATTTCCCCTAATCTTAAATCTACGTCACGCCAAACGGATTATCGCACAAATTCCATTTTTGGTGAGATTCAATGGCAGCTGGCAAATCTGCCCCAGGAGACCGATTTTTGCGAAATAAAAGTGTGTGCGCTCACTTTATCTTGAAGGATGTGACATAAAAGGTAGGTTATATAGATACACTTTGTATACTGTGTCTATGTGTAGTAGGAAATAATGCTGAAACGTTTTCCAGAACGTTTTTAGGTCCGAATGGAGATGACTATGGTCCTTTAAGAACTCACTCATTACAGACTAGACTCACTATAGAATAGACAGAGAATTCTCATCCCAGGCGTCCTACCTCCTGTTAGGCGTGATAGGCCTGGTGACCCACATGGTGGTGTCGCAGTGTATGTAAAAGTTAATTTAATGTGTAAGCATAGGCCTGACCTGTGTGTACCAGATCTAGAAGCAGTGTGGGTAGAAACTAACTGGGTCAGGATACTTTACTTACTAACATTTCATAGACCCCCAGATGTAAATGTAGCTTATTGGAATTTAGTGGACCAATCAGTGCAACTGATTGATAAGTATGTTATCCTAGGAGATTTCAATGCTGATTGTTCAACTCAACCTCCTCCACATCTTCAGAATATAATGACTACTAATAGCCTTTTTCAGTTAGTTAATAAATCAACCCGCATAACAGAACATTCATCAACAATACTTGATCTCATACTAACACCATGCCCTGGCATGATCCAAACAACAGATGTTCTACCACCAATCTGTAGTGACCATTCATCTCCATGTGTTGTTCTAAAACAACAACGCAAACTTGATACTTGTTACAAACGTACACTTTTTAGCTGCTCTAAATTGGATATTGAAAAGCTGATTGCAGAAATGTCTAACATTGATTGGTATGCTATTGTTTTTTTGGAATCAATCGACGATGCTGCTGAGAAGTTTTCTGAGCAGCTCATGTCTATAGCTAAGCTGTGCATGCCAGTAAAAGAGGTTACAATTAACGAACGGGATACCCTGTGGGTCACAATAAAAATAAAGAAATTAATTAAGAAAAACACAATTCACAAACTAGCTAAAATTTTAAATCTTGACTGGACATGGGCACTGTTTTGTCAACCACATAACAATCTTACAAATATAATTAGATCAAGAAAGGATGAATATGTGTCAGGACTAGATGAACGAATCTCTTCCCCTACTAGTTTTGGGTCTACGAACTGGTGGAAACTAGTTAAGACATTCATATCAAAGTAAAGCTATGCCCCAGGATGAACTCCCTCCAATGGAAGATAATAACATAGTTTATTACACCTTAAACGAGAAGGTTACTGCATTTAATAAGTATTTTGCTGCACAGTGTTCCATAAATGATGAGTGTGATGCTTTTCCCAGGTTAAATGAAGTTCATGGGTCCATTAATCAGTTAATTCTTTCAACAGATATGGTTCGGGAAGTACTGAAAAACCTAGATGGCGGAAAAACTGTAGGGCCTGACTTAATACATAACAAAATATTAATTGCTGCTGCAGATGTTATCTGTGAACCTCTTACATATTTATTCAACTGGTCACTAACTATCGATCAAGGTCAAGGTCACGGTCCTTCCGATCTCCCGGACCGTGACCTTGACCTTGATCGATATGCCATCGTCAGAACGAGCATAAGCCAAAGTACCTCCATGCCAAATTTGAAGACTCTAAGACCAACGGTGTGGAAGTTATGGCCCCTTAAAGATGTTCAGTTTTCAAGGTCGTACGCCAAGGTCAAGGTCAGGATGGCGAAAATGTTTGCGCGGATGCCTTCCTCTCATGGTGACACACCACCACACAAAATCTGAAGCGATTCGGTCAAGCGGTTCGGGAGATATCCGTGGGACAGATAGACAGACAGAAAAACAAACAAACAAACAAAGTGACATACGCGAACGAAAACATACTCCTTTGCGATCTACTTCGTAGATCGGCAAAGGACAAAAACAAACATACAAACAAACAAAGTTACATACACGAACGAAAACATACTCCTTTGCGATCTACTTCGTAGATCGGCAAAGGACAACAAACAAAAAAAGAAACATACACGAACGAAAATAGAAATTACAATTTCTAACCAGGCAACGCCAAGCACACAACCCCTGAAACCTAATGACGTGATACTACAGTAATCAGACTCCCATATAGTATACATCTAGGTGTAACCATACAAGGCAATGGGAAATGGGATCTTCATATTAAATCCGTTTTGTCTAAATGTCCTATACTTGTTGCTTGTCTTCTGTCATATAAATACCGTCTTAGCCGTAAATCACTCCTTACTATGTACACATAATTTATTTTGCCTCAATTTGATTTTTCAGACGTTATCTGGGACAACTGCACAAATAGGCAAGCATGAAAGTCTCCATTTAGACGCAATTAGGACAATTATTGGTTTAGTACGTGGGACTAGCCACCAGAAACGGTATGCTGAATCAGGACTTTGAAAGAAAGACGCTGTCGTCCTCAGTTGGTTCCCTCAGTAAACCATACCACAGTCGTAACCAACTTGAAAGACCAAGTTGTAGGCTAGAGTTATATAGATCCTCTTTTTTCCCTTCTGTACTTTGGAATAATCTTCCCGATAATATTAAACAGTGTGATTCTATTAGTGCACTCGAGCGTTTCCTTAGCAACACAGATAGCATTGTACCCAGGTATTAAGCTGGCTGTCCTATCCTTCAGTCACTTTGAACAGGCCCTTCCGCCTTACCTCTCCAGTGCTCTTCACACCTACACTCTTTTCTTCCCGCTCACTCAGGTCCTCAAACAGAAAACTTCCGAAAGTTCCAAAAAACAAATCTAAAATCATTTCAGTTTCAGTGCCTCTGCTGTTTGGAATTCCCTCCCAGTCGATCTCCGCCATGAACCAACTAACTCTACTTTCAAAGCTAAACTCAAGACTCACTACTTTCAAAGCTCATTCGGTTTGTAATTTTTTTTCCTTCTTGATCTTGACCTGGGTGAATGATTGGGTAATAATGTCTTGTGTGACTGCGGGTGTATCAGTGAATGGAAGCGCCTTGAGTGTAAAATAATTATAGAAAGGCGCTATAGAAATACTATCAATTATTATTTTATTATTATTATTTAACTGACAGAGTTTCTGCAACAATAATTTGTAAATTGAGACTTCAAATGAGTGACTTGAAATCCGATTTATTTTGTCGACATCTTTCAAATAATACAGCATGTACTTGTGGATCTGAAACTGAAGATGCAGAACACTTCTTATGACATTGTCCACTATTCCAATCAGACCATTGCATCACTACCGAATTATGTTAAAACAGATAGCAAAATATTAGTGTTCAGTAGCGATGGTAAAAGTTACTCTAAAAATTCAGAAATACTTCTCACAGTTAGTAACTTTATTCAAATGTCTAACAGGTTTGTGTTTAGCTAATTTAATATATCTACTCATGTTGAATTATATGTACATTTATTCATGTCTCCGTTTATTCATTTGCTATTAATTTTCATTTTATTTTCTTAGTTCAGCCAACGTGTTCCCTGGTCACTAACTTGATGTAAATGAGAAGCTGTTGTCCTGGTGCTGGTGTTCTACTGTTTTGCATTTGCCCCTATAATCTTGCCTACTTTGTATTGTTGTTTTAGGTCAAACTTGTTTTGTTTGTGTTCTTTGTCTTGCCGATTGTCATTGTTATACAAATCGATGATATTTTTAATACTATCTTCTTTTGTATACTTTACCTATTGATCTGGTTGTATTTCTTTCAGTTTCCTTTATTGTTCCTTTTTACCGTGAGTTCATATTGTCTTTCTTTTCATTCATAATTCCAGTGCACCTATCATATTTGCGCAGCCAATACTATGTGATGTAGATGGTTTGAGCACCTAGTATAAGCTCTAAGCTTGTTGTGCTCTATGATCTCTCTGTCAATGCTATGTGATGTAGATGGTTTTAGCACCTAGTATAAGCTCTAAGCTTGTTGTGCTCTATGATCTCTCTGTCAATGCTATGTGATGTAGATGGTTTGAGCACCTAGTATAAGCTCTAAGCTTGTTGTGCTCTATGATCTCTCTGTCAATGCTATGTGATGTAGATGGTTTGAGCACCTAGTATAAGCTCTAAGCTTGTTGTGCTCTATGATCACTTTTTTTTCTTTATTGTTTTCTTTAAACCCTCCACTGTCCCTGCCTTTCTTTTCATTTTCTTTTCTTCTTTTTTAATGATTTTGTTTTTGTTGAGGCGGCTCATTTTTTTCCAACATATTTTCTCTCTTTCTCTCCCTCTCTCTTTTACATTTTTATGTGTGTGAACTACTACAATGGACATTATTTTGTGGCGAACGTTTAGTGTTATTTTTTTATACAAATTGTCTGGGGTTCTGTCTGACCTAGTGTGTGGTGTATTGACTCATTCATTCCGTTTGGTGTGCTGTTTGTGAATGTGAGTGCGGGTGTCGACGTGTTCCGAATAAGTATGAAAGTATGTACCGATAAAGAACAGAAAATGATATACTTTAAATAAATACTGCTCGTCCTTCCATTTATAGCCCCCTTGTCCCGAAAATCGAAAATTAAATGGACAAGACCAAGTAGGGAAGAAAATAAAACAAACAAGGGAAAAAAACCACTCATAACAACAACAAGGAACAAAAGAAAGAATCCTATACGAATCCACAATCTCCTCAATCAGAGGATCCCCCCGGTGTCAACCCTAATAGTGAAAAAAAACCTACAAGGGAGACTAGAAGGACTCTAAGTGAAGAGATAGCTGAAGTAGGGACGTAAGTGTGTGTGTGTGTGTGTGTGTGTGTGTGTGCGCGCGTGTGTGTGTGTGTATGATATCATGTGTCTACATGCATGTGTGTTATACGTTTGTACCTTCTTCTTACAATTATCAATTAACATGAAGAGGACAAATGTTAACATAACATAATTATTATGTCTACAAAAGATATTTCCGGTTAAGAGATACTTCCAATACTTCCTTCTTATTTCGTTCTATCAACACATGCACATAGCAATCCAACACACCCTTTTCTAAACCTTAACACCCCAAAGAATATATACCATATATGTCTGTCCCGCGTCCAAGGCCAAAATATTGGGAATAGTCTACATTCTTTCTTGTTAGTTTTCATTCTCTTTTTTTGTTCTGCTATATATATATATATATATAACGTACAAGAATTGAAGAAGAAAAAACAACCACACCATTAAACTTTCCTCTTATATATATAGTTTGCTTGAAAAAAACTTGTTTTGTGTCCAATACTTAAGTTTGTGAGCCTACGAAAGAAACTGAATAACTTTAATTTTAACTTTACAATTTATTCTGTGTTCTGAAAAGAATATAATGTGCTGATTTACTTTTTCTCCCAATGGGGGAGATAGACAATGCCTATGCAAAGACAGCTGTTTCGTCTTTGAGAAAGACTCTTCAGTCTGCATATCGGCCTGCAAAGTATGTCCACAGTGAACATTCAAACTGAGCTAGAAGACTTTCTACAAGAGAAAGGTTGTCCTCTTTGCACCAGATTGAAAGTCCACAATAAAAGCAAACCAGCACTTAATTAAAAAGAAATGGTAACAATCTTGTGTAAAATAACAAAAATAATAATGTTCTAAAGTTACAATCCCTCGAAGAGAGTAGAAGAGATGGGATGCCATGTTGGTGGATCCAGTGAAAGATTCAATAAGGGAGGTCATAGAAATCGTAGTAAACACCAACATACTCCCAGTGAGGAGGAATGCAGAGAGGTGTGCCTGGATCAGGTAGACTGATGCGCTTTCCTTCTTCCAAGTATAATATAAACGTACAAGAATTGAAGAAGAAAAAACAACAACACCATTAAACTTTCCTCTTATATATATAGTTTGCTTGAAAAAAACTTGTTATATATATATATATGATCGCTTTGTTAATGCTGCTTTGTGATGTGATTGTTTATAAATAAAATTTGTGTAAACCAGAGAAGTCTTTTGTGGACACTTGAAGCACACCAGAGCAAGCACAGAACTGTTTTTCTGCAGTGTGCTTCAATATCCCCCATTTTCTGTAATATTCTGCTAATATAGCAGGTAATTGTATGATTTTAAAAAGGTTAGTGTAGGCTGTATTTGAGACCATCTACCTCTTATCCTTCCCAAAGTAGGATGCTTTCTATTATTATATCTTTTGGATGATATATTCATTCTACCACCGCCAAATTTTCCAAGTAAACTTTCAGAAACAATCCCAATAAAACGATTTCAAGTATTAAGAGAACTGACAGATTTGGATGAGCTGTATAGGTGACAAACGTCCCAGTACGTAACAGCAGTACACAGCACACGTAATGTAGGCCAACATCAACAGATTCCCACACTCCTCGATACCAAACAATAGGAACTTAGTGAGCTTAAAGTGACAATCATGGCTAAAATGGAAAACCCCACCCCCTATCTTTTTATATTTATCTCTTTACTTTTCTTTCTCTCTGTGTCTCTGTCGCGCGCGCGCTCTCTCTCTCTCCCTCTCCCCCCCCCCTCTCTCTCTCTCTCTCCCTTCTCTAAGTTTCCCTGAAAGTCTTGGCAGTTTAGGGTCTATACGATCTAGAGTTTTGACAACTGATAGTGAGCGAATTGTGGAGTTTGACTGGATGGTCACATTTTCCTAAGCACATTTCCCGCTGCTTCAATACCCAGTGGAAAGTGGAGGGGAGGGGGATAATAGTGAGAGTTTTCTCATCGGTGGTCAGTCAGCCAAAGTTAGTAAGTAAGTATCAAGTGGAGTCTTATACCAAACTTTGTGAACAAAGTTACTTACTCTACTATAGTGTACCGGTTTTTTCCCTTGAAGTGTTGGTTCCAAATATAGAAAAGTAGCTGAGTAGATTATGCGTTTTTAGAAACGACGGTGACAAGTTTAAGCTCGTACTGCAATTGGGATGATATTGATGTGCCCCCGACCCTTTGTGTCACTCTCATTGTGCCCATGTTTGTATGTGTCCCCGAATCTATGTGTCCCCCCGGGTTAGGGTCAAAGACAGGAGTTACGGGCCTGCTACACTACATACGATTTGCTGTCAGTGCGATGCGACTGTGACGATGCGAGTCATGATTCACTCGAAATACTTCCGTCTAAAACTAATTCCACTACTTTCGCTCTATATACTCAAGTAGACCCAATGCATGGATTTCACGTGAATCATGACTCACATCGTCACATTCGCATCGCATTGACAGCGAATCGATTGTAGTGTAGCAGGTCCTTTAGAGTTTGGGTTAGGGTTAAGGGACACCTAGACCCGGAGATAAATAAAATAGGGACACATAGAGACGGGGACATATAGAGACGGGGACAGAGGGGACACATACTAGACGAAAATGCCGACACTGACACAGAGACGGGGACACATAGAGATTCTATGTAACTCTACCATCAGCCTACGTAAAACAAAAAAATTATAAATCATTATGACAAAACACAATGATCTTACTCGCATAATTGATAATGACCAATTAATTTTGAGAAAAGTGTCTACTCTCAAGAAGTGATTTCGAATGAAGGCACATTTCTGCTGTATACTGGTGATCCAGTTGCCGCTTGACAATGACAAGGACCCTTGTCGCAGCGCAAAATGTTACAACGCGTCAAAATGTTACAATTGTAACAAATTGCGTGAGGTGCCCGGGGCTCCTCGCGCAAAATGTCACAATTGTAACATTTTGACGCGTTGCAACATTTTGCACGGAAAGCCTGCGGCAAAATGTTACAATGTTGTTAGAATTGTAACATTTTGCGTGAGGCGCCCCGGGCGCCTCGCGCAATTTGTTTAAATTGTAATATTTTCAACAACATTGAAAACTTTCAATCAAAAGTGGGCGCCTCGCCCAAAATGTTACATTTGTAACAAAATTGAAACATTTCGCCGCAGGCTTTCCGCGCAAAATGCTATAACGCGGCAAAATTTTACAATTGCAACATTTTGCCGCAGGACTTTCCGCGCAAAATGTTGCAACGCGGCAAAATGTTACATTTGTAACATTTTGACGCCTTGTAACATTTTGCGCTGCCACAACCCTCCTTATGAAACATGTTTGAACTTAAAATTTGACTAATCGCGTACAATTGTTTGCCCCAGTTTTTCTCTTTTGATTACGCTTTTTCGTTTACATTTATTCTTACACGTGTGTTTGTAAATGTTGTACCTTTCTACGTTTACTTTTTCCATATTATCTATTGCCTTCTTTGTTAAATGCCTTTTCCATGATGATTCTTGTTAATTAATTATGCAGCTGCTCTTTTGTAATTTATAAATGTGTTGAGTACGCCCATAAGCTTGTACACTTGCGCTGAGATATATTTGTATCTGCATGAAATTGTGTTAATAAAGTTGTTTAACCCAAGGACCCTCCTTTTGGAGGGTGGGGTGGGGGTATTTCTGTCTTGCTTTCTCAATGTCTAGAATGTGTCGGTCTTGAAGCGATTCGGTCAAGCGGTTCTGGAGATATCCTTGGGACAGACAGAAAACAACAACAACAAACAAACAAACAAACAAAGAAACATACACGAACGATAAAGCACAAATCTTGGTCCTAAAAACACAATCACATTATTTTCAAACATTGCATTGTAGCATTATCTCATCATTGTTTGTTCCCCCGAGCCCGCATAAATATGTGTGTTTTACAAAACAATTCGGCCTCACAGCGCCTAAACTACTGAACCAATCTTAATAAAACAATGATTGCTTAGGCTGCCTAGATGCTGCCCGTTGTATCAGATTTGTTTATTTCAAAGATAATGAATAGATTTAAACTAGAATAGTTATAGTGAAAACGTGTCAACTAATAATATATTTTTTTGTAAAATATCTAATTTCTAAGCAATGCTATGCTGATAGATAAAAGGATGACCCAGACCTTGGGTCTGTATTGTCCTCTCTCTTGGCCTCACTATTTTATATTTTGTTCCGTAGGTTTGAACCACTAAAACAATTATCCCTAATTCATTCAAACGCCTTTCTCCAGCCACTGGCACCCACTTTCTCACAATTCTCACTTTCCGAAATGTCCACACCCAGGTCTTTAACCAGAAAAAAACCGCCGCTGGAAAAATGGAAATTGATTTAAATAGGAATAGGACACAATAAACATGGTAAGCAGAGGTTTCTTTGCTATTGAGAGCAATTAGCTATTCCAGTTTGTTTTTCCCTTACCACCCCAACCTTTGTTTCTCCGTCCCCTGCCCCATCCCCAAACTCTTCCACAACTTCTGCCTTCCCTAATGACCTGTTCTAAAGTTCCGGTTTCCTGCCTGGGTTTGTGCCCAGTAAGGTTGTAGATCCTGTTTTTGTTTGTGTTTTGTTGTTGTTGTCCTTTGCCGATTTACGATCGCAAAGGAGTCTATTTTCGTTCGTGTATGTTTCTTTGTTGTTGTTTTTGTTTGTTTGTTTGTTGTTGTTGTTTTCTGTCTGTCCCAAGGATATCTCCCGCACCGCTTGATCGAATCGCTTCAAATTTTGTGTGGTGGTGTGTCACCATGAGAGGAAGGCATCCGCGCAAACATTGTCGCCGTCCTGACCTTGACCTTGGCGTATGACCTTGAAAACCGAAACTCTTTAAGGGGCCATAACTTCCATACCGTTGGTCTTGGAGTCTTCAAATTTGGCATGTAGGTACTTTGGCTTATGGCCGTTCTGATGATGGCATACCGATCAAGGTCAAAGTCAAGGCCCGGGAGATCGGTAGGCCTTGAAAGTGGTAGGGGTCTACAAATTGGGTTTTAAGCCACATTTTCCACATTTCTACTTGACAGAAGCGCTTCAGATTGTGTGTAGTACTGTATAACCGAGACTAGAAAACATCCGAGCATAAAGTATCGCCATGCTGGCCTTGGCCTTCACGAAAACCGAAATTTCCTTCTTTGCGCTATATATGTCTTGTCCAAGCTGTACTCGTGAACTAGAAGACATAATCCCTTCAAAGTGTGTGTAAGGATGTGACACTAAGAGTATAACACATTCGTACATAAATTATCCCTCGGAAATACAATGTCGCCGAGCGGCCGACATGTTTCCGTTTTTCTTCACCCTCCTATTTATCGTGAAATACTGTATAGAATCACTCCAAATTTTGTGTGTGGAATAAAAGACATTGCAGTACAAACAAGGGCGTCGCCGAGCGGCAGACATGTCCGTCACCAGCAATGCCACGCACTTGCGACACCCCGTAGAGTGTCACATCCTGACACAAAATTGGAAGGGATTCTGTCTTCTAGTTCACGAGATACAGCTTGAAGAAGAAACATATAGCGCAAAGAAGGAAATTTCGGTTTTCAAGGTCACACTTCAAGGTCAAGGTCAGCATGGTGATAATTTATGCTCGGATGTTTTTTTCTCTAGGGTATACAGTACCACACACAATCTGAAGCGCTTCTGTCAAGTACCAATGTGGAAAATATGGCTTAAAACCCAATGTGTAGACCCCTACCACTTTCAAGGCCTACTGATCGCCCGGACCGTGACATTGACCTTGATCGGTATGCCACCATCAGAACGGGCATAAGCCAAAGTACCTTCATGCCAAATTTGAAGACTCTAACACTAACGGTGTGGGAGTTATGGCCCCTGAAAGATTTTCGGTCGTACGCCAAGGTCAAGGTCACGACGGCAAAATGGTTTGCGCGGATGCCTTCCTCTCATGGTGACACACCAGCACACACAATTTGACGTGATTCTGTCAACCCGTTCGAAAGATATCCTTGGGACAGACAGAAGGAGAAAAAAATGACCCTCCGATTTTCAGGCTCCAGCGATCTTTTTGACCTTGACCTTGACCTTGATCGGTATGCCATCATCAGAACGGGCATAAGCCAAACCACCTTCATACCAAGTTTCAACATCCTATGTTGATCGGTGCCCGAGATATGGCTAAAAATAGATTTTCGGTTTTCAAGGTCGTACGTCAAGGTCAAGGTCA
>CM065703.1:26418605-26436873 GCA_017654935.2 Phymorhynchus buccinoides
GTTGCTTCTTTTTAATTTTGAATCCCGCTTTAGATTACTAGGCTACTTACTACTCCTATTCCTACTCCTACTCCAACTACTACTACTACTACTACAACAAATACTACTACTACTACTACTACTACTCCTACTCCTACTCCTACTACTACTACTACTACTACTACTCCTCTCCCTACTACTACTACTACTACTACTATTACTACTACTACTACTACTACTACTACTACTACTACTACTACTACTACTACTACTACTACTACTACTACTCCTCCTACTCCTACTCACTACTACTACTACTACTACTACTTTTTTTTACTACTACCTACTCCTATACTCCTCTACTACTACTACTTCTACTACTACTACTTCTACTACTACTCCTACTCCTACTACTACTACTACTACTCCTAATCCTAACTACTACTACTCTTACTACTACTAACTACTACTCCTACTCCTACTCCTACTACTACTACTACTACTACTTCTTCTACTCCTACTCCTACTACTACTACTACTACTACTACTACTACTACTACTACTACTACTACTCCTACTACTACTCCTCTACTACTACTACTACTACTACTACTACTACTACTACTACTACTACTACTACTACTACTACTACTACCTCCTACTACTACTACTACTACTACTACTTCCTACTCCTCCTCCTCCTACTACTACTACTACTACTACTACTACTACTACTACTACTACTATACTACTACTACTACTACTACTACTACTCCTACTCCTGACTACTCCTACTCCTCCTCCTCCTCCTCCTCCTCCGCCTCCTACTACTACTACTACTACTACTACTACTACTACTACTACTACTACTACTACTACTACTACTAGTAGTAGTAGTTGGCACCTCCTCTTCCCTGAAGAAAGTTAAAACAGATTCCATCAATATTGTTGGATCCGAATTGCCATTTCGGAAGACTGTTAAGTACGTCGGTGTCTCCCTCGATCAAACCATGTCGATGCAGGAGCAAATATCTAGTGTTTGTCGTGCATCTTTGTTAGAGCTAAGGCGTATCGCCTCCATCAGATCCTTCCTGTCCAGAGATGCTGCTGTTAGACTGATTTCTGCCTTCGTGTTGTCCAAATTGGACTACTGTAATTCGATGTATGCTGGGCTTCCAGCAGAACAGATTTCGCACTTACAAAGAGTACAGAACAGTGCTGCTCGGCTTGTGGCTTGGCAAAAGAAAGTGTGATCACAACACACCTCTTTTGGCTGAGCTCCACTAGCTTCCTGTCAAATTCCGCTGGCAGTTCAAGATGGCTACTCTCGCTTTTCGTCACTTTGACAAAACTCTTCCTCACTACCTCTCTTCTTCTCTCTGCACCTACCAAAGCTCTCGTACTCTTCGTTCTTCTTCCCAGAAACTTCTTAAAGTTCCTAAGCGGTCCTTGAAATCTTCGGGTGAGAGGGCGTTTAGTTTTGTTGCACCAAACGTTTGGAATTCTCTCCCTGACCATACCCGTAACCAGTCCACTCTTCCTTCCTTCCAAGTCCCAACTAAAGACCCACTTCTTCAGGAAAGCTTTCTCTCTGCAAAGTCTATGATCCTTTCCCCACTCTTGTTTTCCAGCTCATTGAAGACGTTGAGTTTGAGGTTAACGCGTGCGCGTGTGTGTGTATGGGGTGGAGGGTGGGGAGTAGGGGGCCAGGGGTGGGGGATGGGTGGGGGGGGGAGTGGGGGATGGTTGGGGTGGTGGTGTTGAAGGGACGTGGGGGTGTTGGTGTGTTTTGTTATGATTATATGCAATGCATTCTCTAATATGTATTCCCAGTTTTGATAGAGATGTATGGTGAGGATACGTGAACCAGTCTGTTAGAAATTGGGTTTTGTACGAATGGTGAGTGAAAAGCGCATTGAGTTTGCTTTGCAAGATTATGCGCTATATAAGCATTATTAATTATTCTTATTATTATTATTTACTACTACTACTACTACTACTACTACTACTACTACTACTACTACTACTACTACTACTGCTGCTCGCTGCCTGCTGCTGCTGCTGCTGCTGCTGCTACCTACTACTACTACTGCTGCTGCGTGCTGCTGCTGCTGCTGCTGCTGCTTCTACTACTACTACTACTACTACTACTACTACTACTACTACTACTACTACTACTACTACTACTACTGCTGCTGCTGCTGTTGGTATGTAATCTATCGATGACAAGAACATATTTTTTGTTAAGTCGTCTCACAAGCTTCCCAATTTAGGCTACCTCGACGATTTGTCAAGAAAAGAAATGAATAGGAAGCACTATTACACGTGATGACGGGGGCCTAAGATATGAGGGGGAAGGGAAGTACAAGGCGTAGCCGACAAAGGACATATCTGCCGCTTGGCGATGCCCTTGTTTCATCTCTTTCTCTTACTAGATGAGAAAATAATAAATCGTTGTTGTTGTTGTTGTTGTCGTACCCTGGCTTAAAGAATCCAGGGATCCAGCCGAAGCACTTGAACACTATGGTACAAATGCACCAGCTAGGGAAACATTCCGTGTTTGACCGTTTTTGATTACCCCGCCACACTCCAACTTCAGAGGATTTTGGATACTGATGATGTTATGCTAGGAGCTTGTTATGGCTAAAGAAGAGAACTATAGAATACCAAGTCTGGCTCAGAAAACAAAAGAACCAAAAAAAATAGTGTCAAAGAGCACGCTGCACGCACTTTTTTGAAGTTCCAAATCCTGTATTTAAGTAAGTTGCAGCATTAAAGATAAAAAGAGTACCTTCGTTTGGTTCTGTTATAATTAGTGAGGTCTTTTTCCAATTCTCTTTGTATTTCTGTAATGGTAGACAATCTGAACTTTCTGATTTCAGGATCATCACCACTCTCAGTCTTTTCTTTGTCAGTATTTTCTTTTGGTATTTTTGGATATACTTTAACGGACATCTTTTTATATTTAAAATTTTTTAACATTTAATTTGTGCTTGTTATCATTTTAAGAAGATCATCAGACAAAATGCTTTCAGTGTAATAAAACCCAATGAGATCTAAATTAGTAAGGTTAATGAACGTTAATTCTTTAAGATTGTTTGGATCAACACTTAATATAACTTTATTACTAGTCGACACTGCCTTAATTTCTTCACCACTGTTTTGAATAACAACAGTACATCTCACTGATTCAACATCCAAGTTTTGCCAAGAAATGTTAATCCCTTTCATCAGGACGTCACTAACACCAGCAGGTGGGGAATCAGGATCATCCGCTCTAACAGAAAGTTCAAATATCATAGTAAATTCGTCTGCTAAAACCATTTTAGGAATGAACTCTAATTGTGTGGCTGCGTCTTTTGTCACTGTCTTTTTTCTATGCAACATGTACTGCCTCTTTTTATAAGGTTTGATCGCTATTTCTCTTCTGCTGTTGTTTTGTGGAATCAGACTGATATGTAGCGGTCCTGAGTTAAATGATTTACGAAAATATTTGTTACTGTCGAAGAACGTAAACGGACTTAAAAATTCAAACTTAATTTCCCAATCAACGAATGGAATTAAATGCCACTTGTTATCCCTTTTTTTTAACAACTTTATATTCAAACTGACCAACATTATTAGCTACTACATTGCGCAATTGCTCTAGTTTAGGAACCTTTTTAGCACTTATTTCTGCTTGTTTATAATAGCCGTCTTTTGTGTACTCAAAACTATACAGTGCTCCTATCTCTCCATTTAGATCGAAGTCTTCTGTGTCTGCTAGGTCCTTCAGTTCTAAAGTTGTACATCTAACAGGATCAATCATAACCGGTTGATCTGGTCCACGCGACATTGTCTTTTTTATATCAAATTATTTTATTTCTAACAAAACATTTAGGCTGTCGCACTGTACATCTTTTCCTTTTTCGTCAGTTATTCTTATTTTTAGTGAATGGTGAATCCCGCAAATTAATTCTTTAAACTGTAAGTTTGGAAACGTTATAAGTTCGTAATCACAGTATGCCGCTTTTGCTGATGGAAGAACTCTTAACACAGTAGACGGCTGGTTATCAATAAGTTGTTGTCCGTACTCAAGATATCTAAATGGACGTATAATAAAGAATGTATTCCAAGATTAAGCGAGTTGTCTCCTTCAAAGGTATTGTTACTTTCTGTGACTAAAAAGCTGAATATATCCCTGTTGTCGGTTCTAAACCCTAACATTTTTGCTAGTTCTCCTGCAAAGTTGAAACCTACTCCTCTTTGCTCTTTGAATATCAACGTTACTCTTAAATTTCCATTAAGTTTTAAAGTAATGTCAAACTCGCTTAACATCTCTTTTAATGAACAAAAACCATAATAACCGTCTGGTATAGTTAGTTCGATCATCCCTTCACTAGTAGTTTTTCTTATCCAATTGTTCTTTAAGGATTCGCTTATGTTAATCCATTTGACTTTGTAATAAATTTCATGGAGCGCTACTTTTAGAGAACCATGATTTTCAATAGGACGTTGTAAAAGTATTGGCTCATCTTGATCAGTTATATAAATAAACATTTTTATTACGGATGTATAAATGAATGCTTTTAAATATAACAAAGACGCTAAATATTCATTTGGATCATATAACCCTAAAACTATAGCTGTTGACGGTTTAGTTGTTGCAGTGGGAGTTGATGCCTTTAAAGTTAAGGTCAGTAATCCATTAAACCATTATTTAAATCCTAGCATCAAACATGATAACATCGCAAAGGCATGGTTTAGTCATCCAATGCAGTTTTATCAAAACCAGTTAAACTTTGCTGTGTTTTGTGCAACAACAGGGTGTGGTGTTTCTTTCGCTGATCACTTAAATCATCCTGATCTCATGGTAAAGGCAGTTTATAGATTTCATTTCTATTACACATTCAAGCGTATGTTGTCTGAACTGCAGGCGCCATTACCGAATGATTCAACTTTTAATCCGTTCAACAACAGAATTAACATGAAGGTGTTTGAACGGATTTGTAACGAGTTTAACATTAACTTGAATACAGACTTTAGACAAAAGTTAGATCGTAATCATGGTTTGGGTACACTTTATTATTGGGGCGTGCACAGAAAGTATAACTATGATTGGAATCCTCCTTACACGTCTTTTTCTTCAGGTACGACCGTTCATCTGGAATCTATAGAGCAAAAACATAAAAACGCGTGGACTACATTTATTCTTGATACTTCTGAAGGACTGACTAAGGCAGGAATAGAATGAGTAAATGATTCTATTCGTACTTATGTGTGGTGTTTGCTGGGATCACAAGCGCAAGTGAAGTCTGATATAATGGATCCTTCTACTGGGTTTGATGCGCAGAAACAGTATTTAGCTAATTTAGAAGATGCACTCAATTCTACAGTTGACCTCCCGACAAGTATTAAAAGGTATCAAGACGTTTTGAGATTTGCAAGATCGAAGGTAGACTTTGCTGTTGGTAGTGGATTATACATGCTACCCTCTGATCTTAGACTTCAAATAGGGACAATTGTAAACTACAACAACGAAATCCTTGTAGCCGGAGATAACCAAGCAGTTGGTAAAAACAAAGAAATGAATTCAAAAGTAACCGCACCATCGATCATACAAAGAATACACTATCCCATCCCTGTCAGTCAAAAAAAGAATATGAATTTAACGAACTTAACCTACAAAGCAACCGACAGTCATGAAAACGAAAAAACAGCATTAGTTATTTTTCTAACTACGGCTGGTCTAGTTTATTTTTATTTTACTAGAGAGTAATCCTACAACTAAAACTATTAGCATCCATAAGTGTTCAGCCATAAAACCGACTACTTTGCTTGCAGTAGAAAAAAGCCAACTAACAATTCCGCCTAATATACCGGGTAGAGCATCTAGAGCTTTTTCTCCTAATTTTTTTAATAGATTCGTTAAATGTTCCAGTTGTTTTTTAATCCAGTTCGTATCTTTTGATGGTGAAGGTGGTGAAGGTGGCGAAGGTAATTGACTACCACCTGGTCCTGTTAAAGCAAACACTAAAGTAGAGATTGCAAACCCTAAAGCCGTCATAACGCTCGCAATCGTGACTCCTTGCTCTCTAAATAAAGTTCTTATTCTTTCTGCTAGAGTTGTGTTTTCGTATAACATTATTTGGATGGTTTCTTTTATTCTGTTCACTTGTGTGCGTAATTGTTCGCGGTTAGTTGACAGTACTTCTAGTCTTGCTGATTTTTCTTGTTGAAGATCATTTAGTCTTTGTGTGATTCTGTCTTTCACGTCTTGCCCTAGGTTGTTGTCGTCCGCTTCGGTCAACTTTTGTTTTTCTTTGTTTATGTGAGAATCAAGTTCGCTTAACTTTGCTACATTATTTGTTAACTCGCCTCTGATAGATTTTAATGATTCGTTGAGGGCTATTATTTCTCTCATAGGTAATGGTGGGTCATGCAATGTTTTTACTTGGGTTTCTTCATCTTCTAAAGTTATAAAACTGGTTTCCATTTCTATGATGTCGTCCGCAGTTGCGCTTAAGTCTCTAAGAGGAATTGATTTAAGTTGGGAATCAGTTGGTAGTCTTTGTAGTGTGTTTTGAAGTGTAGAAACCGCTTGTGTTCTTAGGTCTTGTTTGATATTAAATCGTCTTTGATCGCTAACACTGAGCCTTTGGCGAACTGTACTCTTTTTTAAAAACTTTGAGGTGTCTGATTTATTTGTAAGACGGACTAGTTGACCATCATCACCCTTCACAAATAAATGGCTGTCTTTATATTCAAAGTCATTAGGATTTAAAATTTCAGGCGGTTCTTGTCCTATTCTTTCATAAAACGATCTTACTTTACCTTCCATTAGTTCGCGTCTTAAAGTTGATAGATGACGAGACGATGTAGCTTCACTCATGTCATCTCCAGGATCAAAAACATCATAATCGTGGTCGGCTTCTATTCCAGCCATGTTTTTATTATAATTATGTTTTTATTTTATTTAAAAAAAAAAGAGATGTCACAATCATACGGAACAATTCTTGATCCATACAGACGGTTAAAAGAACCACTCGGTGTTAAAGGAACCAGGCAGAGTATCGTTATAAGTAATAATCCTTCAACTATTGATCAGAGACAAATATTATCAGTAAGATTTCCTAGTCTGGGATCTAATGAAGTCATTGTGCCAGGCACTGCACGTCTCGCATTTAAAATAGAGCTGGAGTCAGCGACGGATCCGAATAGAACTTTAGTTGCTAATCTTGGTAGAGCGATCGTTAGTAAGATTACTATTAAACTTGAAGGGAGAGAGGTAATGTCTTTAGATAACGCAGATGTTTTTTTGAGTTATTGTGATTTATGGCTCACACAAAATGAAAGGAAAGATAGGATTTATCAAGGAATACAGGGAGATAATGGAATCAAACATAGAATTGGTGCTGAAGATAAAAAAGATAACAATCAAGATGAGTTGGTTGCACAAGTTTATGGTAATCGATTTTATATACCTCTTGACTTCGAGCTGTTAAACACGCACTCCCCGTATTATCAGGGTGCTTTACAAGATAGGCTTATGTATGAATTAACTTTTAATGATTACAACCGTGTTATCAGAGCAACGACAGATCCTGATGTAAAATATAGTATTTCAGACATCACATTAGAGTTTGATGTTGTTCGTCATCAAGAATTAGCTCAGTTGATTTCACAACAATACCAGACAAAATTAGCAATTTACTACAACAGAATTTTAAATCATAGTAAAATACCTAAAAACAAATCAGACACAATTTGGAACATCGATTTGAATGTGTCTGCAAGGTCATTGAAAGGAATTTTGTTGCTGTTTGAAGAGTCTAAAAACCCCTTTAACAGATTAAGCGAGAAGTTTTATAATCCTAAAATAACTAAACTGATGTGCACGATTGAAGGACAACCGAATCAGTTGTTTGCAAGCGGTCTTTTACCTTATCAGCATTTTGATGAAGTACAAAAGTTGTTTGGTGGAGGTGGGCTACAAAAAGACCCGGTGGCTGATCTTGTTTGCAAAGACCTTCATCTTCATGATGTTAGACTTGAAGATTATTTATCTTCCAAGTATGCTATGTGGCTCGATCTTAGGACAACAGAAGATAACAAACTACATGGTAGTGGAAGAGTAGTTGGTGATGGGTCAGGAGGAATAAACATTCAAATCCAGAAAGAAGCGGAAGAGAGTAAGCAAATATTTATTTATGTTTATTTACTATGCGATGCTCAGCTGAACAATGAAGACAACAGATTAAAAGATATTGTGTATTAAAATAATGGATTTGAAGACTAATTTAAATTTCCTTACAAAAGAACCTCATTGTGGTTTATTTTGCGGAATGACAGGCTGCGGAAAAAGTGTGTTCGCTTTAGATCCTCGGCTGGGTGCCACTGGGCCACATATAATAATACACTCCCTATGTCCCAGGTGGGTAGCACTTTCACAGGTGGGGGCCTCTTGTTAAACACGCCCTTAATAAATCTACAGACAATGGGGTGCTTACCAATGGGGTCACGTTTATGGGATTCTAGCACACTATAGATAGCGGATCTGTGCACATTAAGGGTTCTCCAAGAGAGACCCTTATCAAACAGGTGTTGAATGTAATCCAGCATCTTCTCTACAGAGACGGTAGCTGGGTCCAAAGACTTGTTGGTAGAGAAGCCCAACCATTCTCGCCACACCGCCTGGTACTGCCGCCGTGTACTTCCCCGCCATCTCCCCTCAAGCACTTCAAAGGTAGCCTCCGGGACGTTGAGCCCTGTGGCTGACCGTCACTATTGTCTGGGCCATACTGTCAGCCGCAGGGCCTCCAGGTTCCTCATGGGCCGGCCCGTCGTGGTGTCCGTCAGGAGGTCCAGGGACAGCGGGATCCGGCGGGGCGTGTTGTACAGCAGGTCCATGATCATCGGTGTCCAGGGGGCATAGCTCCAGCAGGGGGCCACCAGCAGCATCCTGGAGCTGGTCCCCCTCAGCTTGTTCACCACCGTCAGCACCAGGGTGGGTGGTGGGAAGGCGCAGAGGAGAGGAAATGTCCAGGTCTGGCTGAGGGCGTCCACTGCGTGGGCCTGACGGTCGCCCCTCTGGAGGCACATGTACCTCCTCACCTGCGTCGTCTCCCTGGAGGCAAACAAGTCGATCTGGGGTCTGGGGTCTGCCGAAGCAGCGAAAGATGTTCTGGGAGAGGGAGTCGGCGATGGTGTTGCCCATACCCCTCACGTACACCGGTATCAGTGTGATCCCCTGACTCTGGCACCACAGGAGGAGGTGGCAGGCTAGTCGACACAGACTGAGAGACTTCGTCCCCCCCTCCTTCGCGATGTATGCCACTGCTCTCCTGTTGTCTATCTGTACGCATACTGATTGCCCTGCTACTGTGGCCCGAAATGACCGTAGGGCATTCAACACTGCCTGTAACTCCAGATAGTTTATATGTTGCCTGCATTCCTCTCTCGCCCACAGGCCGCTGGCTGTCAGGGACTGAAGACTGCCCCCTTCCCCCCCCCCCCCCCCCGCCCCCCCCATCCCGAAATCGACGCGTCTGTTGCCATTATTAGCTGTGGGGGCGGCCGGCGAATCGGGATGGGAGAAGGGGTGAATGCCCTCCAGAAATACAGATTGTCCCTCGCCTCTCGGTGCAGTTGTACCCGTCTGAAGAGATGCACTGGCCTTTTGTAGACTGTGTGTAGGGCGGCTTGTAATTTGCGAGAGTGCAGTCTGGCTAGGGGTGCACCATGGGAGGCGAAGGTGTTCTTGCCTAGGAAGGCCAGCAGCTGTCTCGCAAGGACCACTGGGCGTAGGGACAATCTTTCTCTGTAATGTCCTCCAGCATCGACGAGAGAGGGGTGTCTTTCCCATCACATGTCCCAGCAGAGGACGAGGGAGAGAAGAAGTGGTCAACAGGTACACTGTTGGGCATTACAGAATGACCGCCAGTCCCGTTAGTGAAAGGAAGGGAGGCATTGAAAGCACCGCTTCCCCACACAGAGGAAGTGGAAGGCTGTGTGAGCGGTGGAGCAGAAGGAAAGGAGGGGCCAATTCCCACCTGCTGGCTAGTTGTAGCACCGGTGCCAGTATAATTGGGGGGGAGGGAGGAGGAAGGAAGCGAAAAGGACTGACCGGCTTGCATTCCATAGTATGCAGTAGTCATCGGCGCAGTCGCTGTCGTCGAATGGTGCTGGCTAGTTGGTGGCAGAGGCACAAACGTGGCACTTGTCGACGCTGTGCCATGCAAACCACTAGCACCCACAGACTGGGCCTGCAAAGCCGGAGCTGTGGGTGCAGTGACAGTCGCAGTCCCCATGGGGGTAGCCAGAACCGAGCCTGGGGACTGGAATTTGTTGGAAAAGTTGGCTATTTGTCTACCAACTACATTCGAGATGGCCTGCAGTTGTTTCTCACAGGAACCACTGATACTAGTATTCCCTGCAGCACCACCACACACACCACTGTCTTTTTGAAACACAGAATGACTATCATTATCGGACGACATGTTGCCAAAGCTTCGAGTATTACAAAAAGCGCCAAATCATCCCCGCGCACACATTATGTAGGGGTCTGTGAGGGATTCTGGGAAGCAGAAAGGGGCTGTGATTGGGCCAGACGCCCTCGCGAACGACCCCTTCTGCTCGCTAGCTGGCTCGCAGTTTTCTTTGTTTCTTTGTTTTCTTCTCCCAAGACCTCACAAACCTCGGAAAAAAGGAAGAGTGTTACAAATAACCCATAAGTGTATGCCATTACACAATTGTGTAGAAATTCCAATTTTATGACGTTTCACTCTAAAATTTATCAATTATCGCCATGCTGACCTTGACCTTGAAGTATGACCTTGAAAACCGAAATTTCCTTCTTTGCGTTATATATTTCTTGTCCAAGAAATCTCGTGAACTAGAAGACAGAATCCCTTCAAATTTTGTGACACTAAGAGTATCACATTCGTACATAAATTATCCCTCGGAAATACAATGTCGCTGAGCGGCAGACATGTTTCCGTTTTTCTTCACCCTCCTATATCTCGTGAACTACTGTATAGAATCACTCCAAATTTTGTGGGTGTGTGCAAAAAGTAGAGTAGAAGACTTTGCAGCACAAATTATGCCACGTGGGATTTTAATGTCGCCGAACAGCAGACATGTCTCCGAGTTAAGGTTGTACAACCCATTAAGGGTGTACACCCCACTAAATTTACCTCCGGTAATGGAGGGGGTCTAATGCTAAATGTAAAAGACATTATAGCACAAAATGTGCCACGTGGGGCTTAAATGTCGCCGAGTTTTAAGGGTGTCCACCCCACCAATTAAGGGTGTGCATCCCGGAAAACGATTTGCACCCAGTCAAGGGTGTGTAGGTGCATCACCCAAAGGTCACAAGGAGGACGGGGATCTAATATGTGAGGGGGAAGGGAGGTACAGGGCGGGGCATGTACAGGGCAAAGGACATATCTGCCGCTCGGCGATGCCCTTGTTACTATTGTTAATATTGTTTTGCAGTGACGCAATTAACCACATCGACAATAACGACAACGACCCCGTCATCAGCGCCATCGTCAGACAGGACAACCATCATGTGGTCAGTGAACGGTGTCCACTCCACGCCATACACTGGTCAGTAGCATAGCTATTGTTGTCCTTTGCCGATCTACGATCGTAAAGGAGTATGTTTTCGTTCGAGTTTGTAAATGTTGTCCTTTGCCGATCTACGAAGTAGATCGCAAAGGAGTATGTTTTCGTTCGAGTATGTCACTTTTTTTCTTCTTCTGTCTGTCCCAAGGATATCTCTCGAACCGCTTGACCGAATCGCTTCAACTTTTGTGTGGTGATGTGTCACCATGAGGGGAAGGCATCCGCGCAAAAATTTCGCCGTCCTGACCTTGACCTTGGCGTACGACCTTGAAAACCGAAAATCTTTAAGGGGCCATAACTTCCACACCGTTGGTCTTAGAGTCTTCCAATTTGGCATGGAGATACTTTGGCTTATGCCCGTTCTGATGATGGCATACCGATCAAGGTCAAGGTCACGGTCCGGGAGATCGGTAGGCCTTGAAAGTGGTAGGGGTCTACAAATTGGGTTTTAAGACATATTTCCCACATTTGTGCTTGCCAGAAGCGCTTCAGATTGTATGTGGTATTGTATACCCTAGAGTAGAAAACATCCGAGCATACATTATCGCCATGCTGACCTTGACCTTGAAGTGTGACCTTGAAAACCGAAATTTCCTTCTTTGTGCTATATATTTCTTGTTCAAGCTGTATCTCGTGAACTAGAAGACAGAATCCCTTCCAATTTTGTGTCAGGATGTGACACTAAGAGTATTACACAGTCGTACATAAATTATCCCTCGGAAATAGAATGTCGCCGAGCGGCAGACATGTTTCCGTTTTTCTTTACCCTATATCTCGTGAAATACTGTATATAATCACTCCCAATTTTGTGGGGTGGTGGTGTAGGTGCATCACCCAACGGTCACAAGGAGGACGGGGACCTAAGATGTGAGGGAGAAGGGAGGTACAGGGCGGGGCATGTACAGGGCGTAACCGGCAAAGGACATATCTGCCACTCGGCGATGCCCTTGTTTGTTGCTTTTTCTGTCTGTCCCAAGGATATCGCCCGAACCGCTTGACCGAATCGCTTCAAATTTTGTGTGGTGGTGTGTCACCATGAGAGGAAAGCATCCGCGCAAAACAATTCGCCGTCGTGACCTTGACCTTGGCGTATGACCTTATTGTCCTTTGCGATTTTTGTTGTTGTTTGTTTGTTTTTCTGCCTGTCCCAAGGATATCTCCCGAACCGCTTGACAGAATCGCTCTAAATTTTGTGTGGTGGTGTGTCACCACGAGAGGAAGGCATCCACGCATAAAGTATCGCCGTCGTGACCATGACCTTGGCGTATGAACTTTAAAACCTAAACTCTTTAAGGGGCCATAACGTCTATACCGTTGGACTTAGAGTCTTCAAACTTGGCAAGAAGGTGCATTGGCGATTCTGATGATGGTCTTGTCAAGGTGAGGGAGATCGGTAGGCCTTGAAAGTGGTAGGGGTATAAAAATTGGGTTTTAAGCCATATTTTCCACATTTTTATTTCTCAGAAGCGCTTCAGATTGTGTGTGGTTGTGTATCCCTAGAGTAGAAGACACCTGAGCATAAAGTATTGGCGTGCTGACCTTGACCTTGAAGTGTGACCTTAAAACGGGAAATTTACTTCTTTGCGCTATATATTTCTTGTCTGAGCTGTATCTCGTGAACTATAAGATAACTTTCAAATGTTGTGTGAGGGTGTAATATTTGTACATACATTTTGCCCCAGGAACAAAATGTCGCCGAGCGGCGGACATGTTTCCGTTTTTTCTCTCTGGATAAATGCTGATGAGATGAAAAACATAATGAACATCACGAAGCCTCGATAAACTCTTACATAAACACCTGGGTATGCAGAAGCGTTATAACCGTTATTTCCCCAGTAGTTTACTGAAGATCAGAAAAGGGGTAGGGTTGAATGGTGCACCCAAATCATACAACAAATTAGATGGTGAGAAGTCAGCCAGCATTTGGGACATCGTGAAAGATGACGGAACAGTTATATATTTTTTTTAATCTGTTTGGATGCTTCAGGTGAGACCCCGCTAATAAAATGCCAAAGAAAGCAGAACAGCAGCAAAATCTATCAAACAAATAGTTGCCGTGATTTGCTTTATGAAAAACTGGTTCTATGGCCACAGTTCACCCCCCAGAGAGAAGACCTGTCAGTGTAGATTGAAACATAAGTATTTATTTAATCAAAGTCACGTTGGGTTTGCTGTCCAAGCACTGGTACCCAGTCTCCCCCTATCTCAGTGTGACAGCGCAGTGACCACACAGCTGCAGCTACTGTGAACATTTTCAACATGAAAACAGACTTGTGCAGAGTGTGGCTGGTCTCCCAACCACTTAATGCTTTTACTTATTCCTTTATGACTGTTTTCCTATTATCATAATTTATGTGAAACACTAGTGAAGGGGGAAGCAAATCTCGATAGTTGAATATGCTTGAGCTTGAGCTTGAGCGTTCGTTGAGGGCACTATTTGTGACATACCTCAGTTGACCTGGTCTGGTACCATAACCGTTTTGTTTGAAAGGATATCCAGGTACATGTGTTTTAGTAAAGCTGGAGACAGACTATGCGACTGCCTCATATGACTCGATCAGGTCGTGATGTAGACCAAATTTTGTTTCCCGCACAGAAGAGGTCACAAGCCATCTGACTCGATCAGACTCGATCAGTGAAATTTAGAACCCGCCCTATTCGGCCCTGTCACCTGACTGGGCCCGACTGAGTCAGACTGATCGAGCAGCATGGTATGCAAATGAGGTGAAACGTCACGACCTGATCGAGTCACATGAGGCAGTCGCATAGTCTGTCTCCAGCTTAAGGGATATTTCTAAAAAGTTGGACTAGCCAGAAGGAGGGCGCACACTGCCAATGTTCCACATTGCAAAATATGTGGAGTGCCCCTCGTATAATAAAATCCATTGTGCTTGTGTGTGTGTGTGTGTGTGCTGTATGAGTGGGTTTTTTGTTCGCCATGTAACTTGTGAACCTGTTGACAGAATCGCTTCACAATGTTAGGGTGTATCGTGGTACACAGATGGTCCTCCAGTTCAAACATCTGCCAAGAAAGACTCACTGTTCTGCAAGATCGTATTAAAGGGTAGTGACTCACGGGCAAACTGGTTTGCAGCACTTACTTCTTACTTGGACTTTAAAACCGACTGAATAAAGAGAGGAGGACAGAGAGAGACAGAACACATTGAACACAACACAATTTTAATATTTCAGGCTTCCAATATATTAAAAAATAATATTTATATTAATATATTATATTAATATACTAAAAGCATCAATCATGAATGTGGCTAGTAACTTCTCATATATCTGAGACACGAGTTGTTCTCTTTTCCTCAGTGCATAGTAGATGTACATAGCAATATATCTAGTAATATGTACATTATCATTTTTTCGCAAGTAGTTGTTTTAGTTCGATAGAATTAACATTCGAAAACTGTCTGTGCTTTCAATATGTATTTTTCTCTGAGAGGAGTATAAGCATTGCATCTCAATAAAAAAAAGTGCAGTTCTTTCTCAATTTGGTTACAGAATGGACATGTTTGAACATTTTCGTTGTATCTAATATTGATGTTCATGTCGTTTACGCCAAGACGAAATCTTGTAAAGTGTACTCTAAACTTGTTAACTGTTGAGACTTGAATGAATAGTAAGTACTGAAGCGATCACTTGAATTAAGCTTGCTAAGCCATCCTTTGTCTGAAGATCTTCTTAAAATTTTTAACATTACCAACCCCGCCGGCTAACCAGACATCAGAGAATCCATATCTATCAAGACAGCATTTTATATCATAAGCCCAGTTTATCTTGTATTGCTCTAATCTCGGTGATGTTCATAAAGCGATTTGTCAAGGAGAGGACAGAGAGAGAGAGAGAGAGAGAGACGAGAGAGAGAGAGAGAGAGAGAGAGAGAGAGAGAAGAGAGAGAGAGAGATGAGAGAGAAGAGAGAGAGTGGTTGTGTGTGTGTTTATGTGGATGGAAGTTCAGTTTAACGTCGCGTATCGGCCCTTTTCGCCATGTACGACGGGCTGAACAAACCAACCAAGGTATATTTTTTTTTTTATGTTCCTGAATCACTGTCTTAGCGAAAAGGCAGAGAAGCGATCAGAATTTGAACATTTATTGATTGTTTATGTGTGAGTGAGCGACTTATATATAGGTTTTTTTTCCAACTACCATCACCTTTATTTGCCTGTTGTCCTTTGCCACTGGGTAAAGGAGTACAAGGTTGTCTCGGTCTGGTTTTCACTCGTTCTTCCTTTCGTTCTTTCTGGTTTTGTTTGTTTGTTTGTCTGTACTGTCCGGGCTGTATCTCGTGTGCTTTTTTAATAGAATATATTTTTGTCCTTTCAGGATCGGTAGAGAATGTGACACCGACAGCTAACCAGACCATTCCTTACACTTTGCCCAACATTTGGGCGGCAGGGGGAGGCTTTTCTGAACCACCGTGTGAGTTTCGAGTGTGTGTGTGTGTGTTGTCTGTGTGTGGGGTGTGTGTGTTGGTGTTGGTGGTGGAAGTGGGGCGGGGTGCATGCGCGCGTGCGCGCGTGTGTGTGCGTGCCGTGTCGTGTGTGTGTGCGTGTGTGGCACGCGCGCACGCGCGCGCTCATGTATGTATGTATGTGGATTTGGTTGGGTGCGTGTGTGTTTGTACCGATGAGATAGACTGGATTGGAAATCGAAACTGAGGTCACCAACGAGAGCAGGGCATGCAAGGCCACAACATTTGAGATCTTTGGATATAATGATTGATGGAAATGACTATGATGATGATGATGCTATGGAGTTCCGTATCGGTCTGAGACTTACATCACAGGGCTGTGCTCTACACATTCATTTCATAATGATATCCCGGCGTTAACCAGGCCAGAGAACTACAGACACCTGCAGTGTTGGTCTTGAAATTAGAGCAACACTCTCATAATCGCATCCGTTAAGCGGATGAAGCGGATGAAGCTCGACTGTGTGGTTTCAGTCTTCCCATTGAGCACATAGCCACTCACTTTGGGTAGGAGTCGGTTCAGGACTGAAAAAAACCTCGCCTCTGATAGGATTCGAACTCGGGACCTCCCATCCTGTACTCCGCGACGTTACCACTGCGCCACACAGTTTTGTTTTGTGTTTCTGTCTGTTCGGGCTGTACTTCGTGAAAAGCTAGACAGAATTGCTTCATATTTTGTGTGGTGGTGTATTATGGTACACAGAAGGTTCTGTAGAAAATTATGACTGTGCTGACCTTGACCTTGAATTTTGACCTTGTGGCCAACATCGTTAGAGTTACCTTGTTAAACATTGGTAGACTATGTGAGTGCATTGGCTTATGGACATTCTGAGTCTCGGGATACCTATCAAGTCAAGGTCAAGAACATAGACATTAAACGTGTGAAATCGTTCGTACAGACCAAGGATATATCGTGAACAACTGGACAGAATCGCTTAGAAGTTTATGTGGAGGTGCAATGAAAAGAGTAGAAGCCATATCCTGGGGTCGTCGCAGGTGAGCGACGAAACGAGGTGACGGACATGTCTGCCACTCGGCGACACCCTTGTTTGTTTGTTTTGCCTGCCGCTCCATTCCCCCTCCTTTCTTGTCAACATTGTTGTTGTTGCAACCATAATTGTTTGTTTGTTTGTTTGGACAGTGGATTGGATTACCAGATGGCATTTCCACTGTGACCGTCCAGCCACGCCGCTGTGACAGTATGTACGGCATGTGTGACTCCATCACTGGGACACTGCAACTGCTTCAACCAGGCCTTTGGGTTGCGATGTCAAGGCTGCAAATGGTCAGTCTGGCAGTCCGTCAGTCTGTCTGTCTGTCTGTCTGTGTGTCCTGTCTGTCTGTCTGCCGATGTTATAATGTATGTATGTATGTATGTATGTATGTATGTAGTATGTATGTAGTATGTATCTATGATGTATCAGAATGTATGTATGGATGTATGTATGTATACATATTATATGTGTGGTGTATATGTATGTATGTATGTATGTATGCATGTATGTATTTATTATGTATGTATGTATGTTGTATGTATGTATGTATGTATGTATGTTACTGTATGTATGTATGTATGTATGATGTAGTGTATGGAGGTATGTAATGTAGACTAAATATAAAAACAACCACTGCATCTCTTCTCAGACCTTAGTTATTTCAGGAACGTCTTCGCCGTAAGCTTTCACTGAATATGTATGTATGTATGTATGTAGGTGTATGTATGATGTATGTATGTCTGTATGTATGTATGTATTGTATGTATGTTGTTGTATGTATGTATGTATGTATGTATGTATGTATGTATGTATGTATGTATGTTTCAACTGTTGCACTGATTCAACAATGGTCAGTCTGTTTGTCTGTCAGTCTGTCTGTCTGAGATCTGCCTATGTTTATCTTATTTTGAAAGCTATATCTTTGTACTTTCCTTCGTTCTTTTATACAGCCTGTATTTAAGGGACTTGTAATGTGGTTTTTTAATTTACATAATTCATGCCATTGTCGTTTTCTTGTGAACGAATACAGGATTATTGTATTTGTTTTCAATAGCACAACTTTGGTACTTGCTATTCTCCTTGCCCATAATATGGGGGGGATTAATTATGTGAACTGTGTATGTGTCGGTGACCTTCACGATTAAAACAGTTCGGAAACAGGAGTTCTCTCTCACTCTCTATGTTTCTTTCTCTGTTTCTTTCTCT
>CM065703.1:26437373-26449873 GCA_017654935.2 Phymorhynchus buccinoides
GAAGAGAAAAAAAAACAAGCAAGAGGAGGGGGCACAAGGGAGGGGAAGCGAGGGAGTAAGACCGCGGGACGCGTGACTGGGGGAAACACGCACGCCCCGCTGAAGCAGGCGGGTACAAGGAGGCGAGGGATAAGGAACGGGCAAGGAGGACACCGGGTGGGATCAGAGCAACGACAGAGCCGAGGTAATATATGTATTGCAGACAGCACAGCAGATGTTGAGAGGGTGGTGCGTCAGCACCGAATTGAGCGCAGTGGACTGGCACACAATACCAGCAACTAGCAATTTACGACAACAATTTGCAGCAGAGTAAAATACCGAAAACAAATCAGACACACTGTGGAACATCGGGATGGGGTCTCACTGGGCCGTAGACAGAATTTGGTGGCTGTTGAAGAGTCAAACCCTTTAACATTACGAGAAGTGGTTAGAAGCCTAAAATGAACTAACACTGATGGCGCACGATGAAGGTACACCGAATCAGTTGTTGTGGCAACTGGCCTGTGTACCGTGATCTCGCAGGTGATGAAGGCCAAAAGGTGTTGGTGAGGGGGGCGACAAAAAGACTCGGTGCGCGGACTTGCGATGCTGTGCAAATGACTTCGCGTGCATGATGGTAGACGTGAAAGGAGTTAAGCTTCCCAAGGCATGCTATGTGGCTCGGATCTTAGGACCACAACAATAACAAACTACATGGTAAGTGGCTAGAGTAGGTTTGGGATGGGTCAGGATGATAAACATTCAAATCCAGATACGAAGCGGAGAGAGTAAGAGCAATATTTATTTATGTTATAATTTACTTGTGATGCTTCATGCTAACTTGAATGACAACAGATTAAAAGATAGTTGTTATCTAAATAATGGTATTTGAAGACTCATTTCCAATTTCCTTGTATCATACCACACAGAACCCTCATTGTGTTTAGTATGCCGGAACTGACACAGGCTGCGGAAAAGTGTGTTCGTGCTTGATCCCCTCGTCTGGGTGCCACTGGGCCACATATAATATTACACTCCCTATTCCCAGGTGGGTACACACTTTCTAACAGGTGGGGGCCTCTTTGTTAGCCACCCCTTAATAACATCTACAGACAGAACTGGGGTGTTACTCTAATGGGGTCCACGTTTTATGGATTCTAGCACGACTATAGATAGCGTATCGTTGCACATTAAGTTCTCACAAGAGAGACCCTTATCAAACAGGTGTTGAATGGTAATCCGCATCATTCTCTTACGAGACGGTAGCTGGGTCCAAAGACTTGTTGGTCTAGATGAAGCGCAACCAATTCTCGCCACACAGGGGGGGGGGGGGTGGGGCCTGGTACTGCCGCCGTGTACTTCACACACGCCATCGTCGTCCTCATCACTTTCCAAAGGTACCTCCGACGTTGAGCCCGTGGCTGACCGTACACTTATTGTCTGGGGCCGTACACTGTCCAGCCGCAGGCCTCCGGTTCCTCATGGGCCGGCCCGTCGTGGTGTCCGTCAGGAGGTTCTCTAGGCGACAGCTGTATCCGGAGGGGCGTGTTGTACAGCAGGTCCAGTGTCATCGGTTCCAGGGCATCAGATCCAGCAGGGGGCCACCAACACATCCTGAGCTGTCCCCCTCACTTGTTCACCACCGTCAGCAACCAGCGGTGGGTGGTGGGAAGGCGCAGAGGAAGAGGAAATGTCCGAGGTCTGGCTGTAGGGCGTCCACTGCGTGGGCCTGACGGTACGCCCCTCTGGAGGCACATGTACCTCCTCACCTGCGTCGTCTCCCTGGAGTCATAACAAGTCGATCTGAGGGTCGGGTCTGCCGAAGCAGCGACAAGTATGTTTTCTGCGGAGAGGGGAGTCCGGCGATGGTGTTTGCCCATAACCCCCACGTACACCTGGTATCATTGTGACTCCCCTGACTCTGTCTAACCACACACAGAGAGGGAGGGTGGTCAAGGCTAGTCGACACAGACTGAGAGACTTCCGTCCCCCCCCCCGTCCCCCCCTTCCGCCCCCTCCTTCTGTTCATGTTATGCCACTGCTTCTCCTGTGTACTATCTTGACGCATACTGATTCGGCCTGCTACTAGTGGCCCGAAATGACCGTAGGGGCATATCAACACTCGCCCGTAACCCAGATAGTTTAGATGTTAGCCTGTCATTCCTCTCTCGCCCACGTATTGCCGCTGGTCTGTCGTAGGGACTGAAGAACTTTGCCCCCATTCCCCCTCCCCCCCCGCTCCCCTCCATACCGAAATCGACGCGTCTCTGTTGCCATTAATTAGCGGTGGGGGCGGCCGCGAATCGGTAGGGAGAAGGGGTGAATCCCTCCAGAGAATCAAATTTGGTTTTTTCCTCGCCTCTTCGGTGCAGTTGTACCCGTCGTGCCAGTAGCATTCACTGGCCTTTTGTAACTGTTTGTCAGGGCCCGGCTTGTAATTTGCGAGAGGTGGCAGTCTGGCTAGGGGGTGCACCATGGAGGCGAAGGTGTTTCTTGCTCTAGGAAGCGCCAGCATCTTGTCTCGTCAGGACCTACTGGGCGTGAGGGACTAATCTTTCTCTGTGAATGTCTCCAGCATCGACGAGGAGAGGGTGTCTTTTCCCCTCACATTCCGTAGCTCGGGCATCATAGACGAGGAGAGAAGAAGTGTCAAGCCTGTACACTGTTGGACATTAACGAATGACCTGCCAGTCCGTTCGTGAAATACGGTAGGCATTGAAGTCACGCTTCCCCCACAGAGGAAGTGGACAAGTCTGTGTGACGGGTTGAAGCCCGAAGGAAATTAGGGGCCAATTCCCCACCTGCTTGTCTAGTTGTCTAAGCACCGTGCCATATAATTGGGGGGGGGTATTGGATGAGAAGTGAACTGCGAAAAGGACTGACAACGGGCTTGCCATTCCATAGTATGGCAGTAGTTCATCCGGCGCAGGGACTGTCGTTCGATGGCGTTCTTGGCTAGTTGGTGGCAGAGGCACAAACGTTGGCACTTGTACGACGCTGTGGCCATGCAAACCTATCTACACGCACAGACTGGGGCCTGCAAAGCCGGAGCTGTGGTGTCAATGATCAGTCGCAGTCGCCCTGTAGGAGTTGCCCGAACCGTAGCCTGGGGAACTCGGAATTTGTTGGAAAAAGTTGTGGTATCTATTTGTCTTACAACTACGGCGACGATGGCCCTGCATGTGTTGTTTCTCACAGGAACCACTGATACTAGTATTCCCTGCAGCAACCACCACACACACCGACGGTTCTTTTGGAAACACAGAATGACTATCAGTATGTCGGACGACATGTTGCCACAAGCTTACAGGGGGGGAAGTATCTACCAAAAGCGCCTAAATCATCCCCGCGCACAACATATATGTACGGGTCTGTGTTGGATTCCTGGGAGCAGAAAGGGGCTGTGATGGGCCAGACGCCTCTACGCAGAACGTGACCCCTTCTGCTCGCTAGCTGGCTCGGCTCACCGTTTTCTTTGTTTTCTTTGTTTTTCTTCTCCCAAGGCGCCTCCAGGCGTCAACCTCGGAAAAAAGGAAGAGTGTTACAAATAACCCATAAGTGTATGCCATTACACAATTGTGTAGAAATTCCAATTTTATGACGTTTCACTCTAAAATGTATCAATTATAACCATGCTGACCTTGACATTGAAGTATGACCTTGAAACCGAAATTTCTTCTTTAAGCTATATATTTCTTGTCCAAGAAAATCTCGTGAACTAGAAGACAGAATCCCTTCCAAAGGATGTGACACTAAGAGTATAACACAATCGTACATAAATTATCCCTCGGAAATACAATGTCGCTGAGCGGCAGACATGTCTCCATTTTTCTTCACCCTCCTATATCTCGTGAAATACTGTATGGAATCACTCCAAATTTTGTGGGTGTGTGCAAAAAGTAGAGTAGAAGACTTTGCAGCACAAATTATGCCACGTGGGATTTTAATGTCGCCGAGCGGCAGACATGTCTCCGAGTTAAGGTTGTACAACCCATTAAGGGTGTACACCCCACTAAATTTACCTCCGGTAATGGAGGGGGTCTAATGCTAAATGTAAAAGACATTATAGCACAAAATGTGCCACGTGGGGCTTAAATGTCGCCGAGTTTTAAGGGTGTCCACCCCACCAATTAAGGGTGTGCATCCCGGAAAACGATTTGCACCCCAGTCAAGGGTGTGTAGGTGCATCACCCAAAGGTCACAAGGAGGACGGGGCTCTAAGATGTGAGGGGGAAGGGAGGTACAGGGCGGGGCATGTACAGGGCGTAACCGGACATGACATCTGCCGCTCGGCGATGCCCTTGTTACTATTGTTAATATTGTTTTGCAGTGACGCAATTAACCACATCGACAATAACGACAACGACCCCGTCATCAGCGCCATCGTCAGACTAGGACAACCATCATGTGGTCAGTGAACGGTGTCCACTCCACGCCATACACTGGTCAGTAGCATAGCTATTGTTGTCCTTTGCCGATCTACGATCGTAAAGGAGTATGTTTTCGTTCGAGTTTGTTTCTTTTTTGTCCTTTGCCGATGTACGAAGTAGATCGCAAAGGAGTATGTTTTCGTTCGAGTATGTCACTTTGTTTTTCTTCTGTCTGTCCCAAGGATATCTCCCGAACCGCTTGACCGAATCGCTTCAACTTTTGTGTGGTGTGTGTCACCATGAGGGGAAGGCATCCGCGCAAAGCATTTCGCCGTCGCCGTCTGACCTTGACCTTGGCGTATGACCTTGAAAACCGAAAATCGTTAAGGGGCCATAACTTCCACACCGTTGGTCTTAGAGTCTTCAGATTTGGCATGTAGATACTTTGGCTTATGGCCGTTCTGATGATAGCATACCGATCAAGGTCAAGGTCACAGGTCCGGGAGATCGGTAGGCCTTGAAAGTGGTAGGGGTCAACAAATTGGTGTTTTCAGACATATTTTCCACATTTGTACTTGCCAGAAGCGCTTCAGATTGTATGTGGTACTGTATACCCTAGAGTAGAAAACATCCGAGCATAAATTATCGCCATGCTGACCTTGACCTGTGAAGTGTGACCTTGAAAACCGAAATTTCCTTCTTTGTGCTATATATTTCTTGTTCAATCTGTATCTCGTGAACTACAAGACAGAATCCCTTCCAATTTTGTGTCAGGATGTGACACTAAGAGTATTACACAGTCGTACATAAATTATCCCTCGAAAATAGAATGTCGCCGAGCGGCAGACATGTTTCAGTTTTTCTTCACCCTCCTATATCTCGTGAAATACTGTATATAATCACTCCCAATTTTGTGGGGTGGTGGTGTAGTAGGGTGCATCACCCAACTTTCACAAGAAGGAGGACGGGGACCTAAGATGTGAGGGGGAAGGGAGGTACAGGGCGGGGCATGTACAGGGCGTAACCGGCAAAGGACATATCTGCCGCTCGCTCGGCGATGCCCTTGTTTGTTGCTTTTTCTGTCTGTCCCAAGGATATCGCCCGAACCGCTTGACCGAATCGCTTCAAATTTTGTGTGGTGGTGTGTCACCATGAGAGGAAGGCATCCACGCAAAACAATTCCGCCGTTCCGTGACCTTGACCTAGGCGTATGACCATTATTGTCCTTTTGCGATTTTTTGTTGTTGTTGTTTGTTTTTTCTGCCTGTCCCAAGGATATCTCCCGAACCGCTTGACAGAATCGCTCTAAATTTTGTGTGGTGGTGTGTCACCACGAGAGGAAGGCATTCCACGCATAAAGTATCGCCGTCGTGACCTTGACCTTGGCGTATGACCTTGAAAACCTAAAATCTTTAAGGGGCCATAACTTCTATACCGTTGGACTTAGAGTCTTCAAACTTGGCAAGAAGGTGCATTGGCGATTCTGATGATGGTCTTGTCAAGGTGAGGGAGATCGGTAGGCCTTGAAAGTGGTAGGGGTCTAAAAATTGGGTTTTAAGCCATATTTTCCACATTTTTATTTTAACAGAAGCGCTTCAGATTGTGTGTGGTTGTGTATCCCTAGAGTAGAAGACACCTGAGCATAAAGTATTGGCGTGCTGACCTTGACCTTGAAGTGTGACCTTAAAAACCTGAAATTTCCTTCTTTGCGCTATATATTTCTTGTCTGAGCTGTATCTCGTGAACTATAAGATAACTTTCAAATGTTGTGTGAGGGTGTAATATTTGTACATACATTTTGCCCCAGGAACAAAATGTCGCCGAGCGGCGGACATGTTTCCGTTTTTTCTCTCTGGATAAATGCTGATGAGATGAAAAACATAATGAACATCACGAAGCCTCGATAAACTCTTACATAAACACCTGGGTATGCAGAAGCGTTATAACCGTTATTTCCCCAGTAGTTTACTGAAGATCAGAAAAGGGGTAGGGTTGAATGGTGCACCCAAATCATACAACAAATTAGATGGTGAGAAGTCAGCCAGCATTTGGGACATCGTGAAAGATGACGGAACAGTTATATATTTTTTTTAATCTGTTTGGATGCTTCAGGTGAGACCCCGCTAATAAAATGCCAAAGAAAGCAGAACAGCAGCAAAATCTATCAAACAAATAGTTGCCGTGATTTGCTTTATGAAAAACTGGTTCTATGGCCACAGTTCACCCCCCAGAGAGAAGACCTGTCAGTGTAGATTGAAACATAAGTATTTATTTAATCAAAGTCACGTTGGGTTTGCTGTCCAAGCACTGGTACCCAGTCTCCCCCTATCTCAGTGTGACAGCGCAGTGACCACACAGCTGCAGCTACTGTGAACATTTTCAACATGAAAACAGACTTGTGCAGAGTGTGGCTGGTCTCCCAACCACTTAATGCTTTTACTTATTCCTTTATGACTGTTTTCCTATTATCATAATTTATGTGAAACACTAGTGAAGGGGGAAGCAAATCTCGATAGTTGAATATGCTTGAGCTTGAGCTTGAGCGTTCGTTGAGGGCACTATTTGTGACATACCTCAGTTGACTTGGTCTGGTACCATAACCGTTTTGTTTGAAAGGATATCCAGGTACATGTGTTTTAGTAAAGCTGGAGACAGACTATGCGACTGCCTCATATGACTCGATCAGGTCGTGATGTAGACCAAATTTTGTTTCCCGCACAGAAGAGGTCACAAGCCATCTGACTCGATCAGACTCGATCAGTGAAATTTAGAACCTGCCCTATTCGGCCCTGTCACCTGACTGGGCCCGACTGAGTCAGAATGAACGAGCAGCATGGTATGCAAATGAGGTGAAACGTCACGACCTGATCGAGTCACATGAGGCAGTCGCATAGTCTGTCTCCAGCTTAAGGGATATTTCTAAAAGTTGGACTAGCCAGAAGGAGGGCGCACACTGCCAATGTTCCACATTGCAAAATATGTGGAGTGCCCCTCGTATAATAAAATCCATTGTGCTTGTGTGTGTGTGTGTGTGTGCTGTATGAGTGGGTTTTTTGTTCGCCATGTAACTTGTGAACCTGTTGACAGAATCGCTTCACAATGTTAGGGTGTATCGTGGTACACAGATGGTCCTCCAGTTCAAACATCTGCCAAGAAAGACTCACTGTTCTGCAAGATCGTATTAAAGGGTAGTGACTCACGGGCAAACTGGTTTGCAGCACTTACTTCTTACTTGGACTTTAAAACCGACTGAATAAAGAGAGGAGGACAGAGAGAGACAGAACACATTGAACACAACACAATTTTAATATTTCAGGCTTCCGGACTATAACATAGGAGGTGCGGTGCACACATAAAAAGAAATGACAACAAGTGTATATTAATATATTAAAAAATAATATTTATATTAATATATTATATTAATATACTAACAGCATCAATCATGAATGTGGCTAGTAACTTCTCATATATCTGAGACACGAGTTGTTCTCTTTTCCTCAGTGCATAGTAGATGTACATAGCAATATATCTAGTAATATGTACATTATAATTCGCAAGTAGTTGTTTTAGTTCGATAGAATTAACATTCGAAAACTGTCTGTGCTTCAATATGTATTTTTCTCTGAGAGGAGTATAAGTCATTGCATCTCAATAAAAAGTGCAGTTAATTCTCAATTTGGTTACAGAATGGACATGTTTGAACATTTTCGTTGTATCTAATATTGATGTTCATGTCGTTTACGCCAAGACGAAATCTTGTAAAGTGTACTCTAAACTTGTTAACTGTTGAGACTTGAATGAATAGTAAGTACTGAAGCGATCACTTGAATTAAGCTTGCTAAGCCATCCTTTGTCTGAAGATCTTCTTAAAGATTTTAACATTACCAACCCCGCCCGCTAACCAGACATCAGAGAATCCATATCTATCAAGACAGCATTTTATATCATAAGCCCAGTTATATTGTATTGCTCTAATCTCGGTGATGTTCATAAAGCTATTTGTCAGAGAGAGAGAGACAGAGAGAAGAGAGAGAGAGAGAGAGAGAGAGAGAGAGAGAGAGAGAGAGAGAGAGAGAGAGAGAGAGAGAGAGAGAGAGAGAGAGAGAGAGTGTGTGTGTGTGTTTATGTGGATGGAAGTTCAGTTTAACGTCGCGTATCGGCTTTCGCCATGTACGACGGGCTGAACAAACCAACCAGGATATAAACAAAAATTTATGTTCCTGAATCACTGTCTTAGCCAAAAAGGCCGAGAAGCGATCAGAATTTGAACATTTATTGATTGTTTATGTGTGAGTGAGCGACTTATATATAGGTTTTTTTTCCAACTACCATCACCTTTATTTGCCTGTTGTCCTTTGCCACTGGGTAAAGGAGTACAAGGTTGTCTCGGTCTGGTTTTCACTCGTTCTTCCTTTCGTTCTTTCTGGTTTTGTTTGTTTGTTTGTCTGTACTGTCCGGGCTGTATCTCGTGTGCTTTTTTAATAGAATATATTTTTGTCCTTTCAGGATCGGGAGAGAATGTGACACCGACAGCTAACCAGACCATTCCTTACACTTTGCCCAACATTTGGGCGGCAGGGGGAGGCTTTTCTGAACCACCGTGTGAGTTTCGAGTGTGTGTGTGTGTGTGTGTCTGTGTGTGGGGTGTGTGTGTTGGTGTTGGTGGTGGAAGTGGGGCGGGGTGCATGCGCGCGTGCGCGCGTGTGTGTGCGTGCGTGCGTGTGGGTGCGTGTGTGCGCACGCGCGCACGCGCGCGCTCATGTATGTATGTATGTGGATTTGGTTGGGTGCGTGTGTGTTTGTACCGATGAGATAGACTGGATTGGAAATCGAAACTGAGGTCACCACGAGAGCAGGGCATGCAAGGCCACAACATTTGATATATTTGATATAATGATTGATGGAAATGACTATGATGATGATGATGCTATGGAGTTCCGTATCGGTCTGATACTACATCACAGGGCTGTGCTCTACACCTCATTTCACAATGATATCCCGGCGTTAACCAGGCCCAAGAACTACCTACACCTGCAGTGTTGGTCTTGAAATTAGAGAAACACTCTCATAATCGCATCGGAAGCGGAAGAAGCTCGACTGTTTGGTTTTAGTCTTCCCATTGAGCCCATAGCAACTCATGTTGGGTAGGAGTCGTTCCAGGACCGAAAAAAACCTCGCCTCTGATAGGATTCGAACTCGGGACCTCCCATCCTGTACTCCGCGACGTTACCACTGCGCCACACAGTTTTGTTTTGTGTTTCTGTCTGTTCGGGCTGTACTTCGTGAAACGCTAGACAGAATCGCTTCACATTTTATGTGGTGGTGTATTATGGTACACAGAAGGTTCTGAACATAACCTTGCCGACCTTGACCTTGAATTTTGACCTTGTGGCCAACATCGTTAGAGTTACCTTGTTAAACATTGGTAGACTATGTGAGTGCATTGGCTTATGGACATTCTGAGTCTCGGGATACCTATCAAGTCAAGGTCAAGAACATAGACATTAAACGTGTGAAATCGTTCGTACAGACCAAGGATATATCGTGAACAACTGGACAGAATCGCTTAGAAGTTTATGTGGAGGTGCAATGAAAAGAGTAGAAGCCATATCCTGGGGTCGTCGCAGGTGAGCGACGAAACGAGGTGACGGACATGTCTGCCGCTCGGCGACACATTGTTTTGTTTTGCTGCCGCTCCATTCCCCCTCCTTTCTTGTCAACATTGTTGTTGTTGCAACCATAATTGTTTGTTTGTTTGTTTGGACAGTGGATTGGATTACCAGCTGGCAGTTCCACTGTGACCGTCCCTCCACGCCGTGTGACAGTATGTACGGCATGTGTGACTCCATCACTGGACACTGCAACTGCTTCAACCAGGCCTTTGGGTTGCGATGTCAAGCTGCAAATGGTCAGTCTGTCAGTCAGTCAGTCTGTCTGTCTGTCTGTCTGTGTGGTCTGTCTGTCTGTCTGCATGTATTATGTATGTATGTATGTATGTATGTATGTATGTATGTATGTATGCATGTATGTATGTATGTATGTATGTATGTATCTATGATGTATCTATGATGTATGTATGTATGTATGTATGTATACATATATATGTGTGTGTGTATATGTATGTATGTATGTATGTATGCATGTATGTATTTATTTATGTATGTATGTATGTTGTATGTATGTATGTATGTATGTATGTATGTATGTATGTATGTATGTATGTATGTATGTATGTATGTATGTATGTATGTAGACTATAATATAAAAACAACCCACTGCATCTCTTCTCAGACCTTTTTATTTTCAGAACGTTTCGCCGTAAGGCTTTTTCACTGAATATGTATGTATGTATGTATGTATGTATGTATGTATGTATGTATGTATGTATGTATGTATGTATGTATGTATGTATGTATGTATGTATGTATGTATGTATGTATGTATGTATGTATGTATGTATGTATGTATGTATGTATGTTCAACTTTCAACTGATTCAACAATGGTCAGTCTGTTTTGTCTGTCAGTCTGTCTGTCTGAGCTCTGCCTCTGTTTATTCTTATTTTTGAAAGCTATATCTTTGTACTTTCCTTCGTTCTTTTATACAGGCCTGTATTTAAAGGACCTGTATGTGTTTTTAAATCTACATATTCATGCATTGTCTTTTTCTTGTGAACGAATACATGATTATTTATTTGTTTCAATACACACTTTGGTACTGCTATTCTCCTTGCCCATAAAAGGGGATAATTATGTGAACTGTGTATGTGTCGGTGACCTTCACGATTAAAACAGTTCGGAACTCAGAGTTCTCTCTCACTCTCTCTGTTTCTTTCTCTGTTTCTTTCTCTGTCTGTCTGTCTGTCTGTCTCTCTCTCTCTCTCATCTCTCTCTCTCTCTCTCTCTCTCTCTCTCTCTCTTCTCTCTCTCTCTCTCTCTCTCTCTCTCTCTCTCTCTCTCTCTCTCTCTCTCTCTCTCTCTCTCTCTCTCTCTCTCTCTCTCTCTCTCCCCCCTCGCTCTCTCTTAAAGAAGATTTTGTTTTCTTTTTCGTTTTCGTTTTCTCTCTGACTCTTACCATTCCCTCAGAGATCCGTTATTCTCTGTTCAAGCCTGGTTTGTATTGTATTCTAACTACCCTCTAAAGAGAGAGAGAGAGAGAGAGAGGGACAGAGAGACAGACAGAGACAGACAGAGACAGAGACAGAGACAGAGAGAGAGAGAGAGAGAGAGAGAGAGAGAGAGAGAGAGAGAGAGAGAGAGAGAGAGAGAGAGAGAGAGAGAGAGAGAGAGAGGGCGACACTGTCTTTGAAAATTACCATATTGTTCAGAATGTATGCTGATCCCCTGTCCTAGTCAGTTGACAGTTAACATTTCATACATGTGTATAATTCTGCTTCTTTGTTCACTGTTTTGCTGGCTCTTTTTTTTGTTCTGTATAATGTAGTCATCGTCTGTGTTTCTGTGTTATCTCTGTGTTTTCTCTCTGTTTTGTTGTTGTTGTTGTTTTTTGCCAAAGAGTCCCTCTCATGTCATTGTTTTTCCTTCTCCTTTGCTTTCTCCTCTTTCTCTTCCTTCTTTTCTTTTTTCCCGTCTTTTCTTCCTTACTCTCCTCTTTCAATACATTTGTGTAACTGGAATTTTTTTTAATAGATGTGTGTGTGTGTGTGTGTGCGTGCGCGCGTGTGCGTGCGCGCGTGTGCGTGCGCGCGTGTGCGTGCGTGTGCGTGCTGCGCGTGCGCGCGTGTGCGTGCGCGCGTGTGCGTGCGCGCGTGTGCGTGCGCGCGTGTGCGTGCGCGCGTGTGCGTGCGCGCGTGTGCGTGCGCGCGTGTGCGTGCGCGCGTGTGCGTGCGCGCGTGCGTGCGTGTGCGTGCGCGCGTGTGCGTGCGCGCGTGTGCGTGCGTGCGTGCGTGTGCAATATTATATGTGCTTTTGCACGTGCGCATGCGTGCGATTTTTATGCTAGAGGGTGACTAAGACTAACCTTAACCCACAAACTCGTTATAATATTTCTTTAAATGATTAAGCTATCATTCTGATTTTTCCAGGTTTACAAAGAAAATTCAATGCATGAAAGGTTGCAACAGTTTTTTAGTCGAAGATGCATCGGAGAACTCCAGAAAATAACAGTTTTCGTGGGTACCCAATATTAGTCA
>CM065703.1:26454873-26459873 GCA_017654935.2 Phymorhynchus buccinoides
GAGTTTAGTACTGCTGCGGTTTAAAGAGGTTAAAATTAGTAAGATGTATGGTAATATAAAAAATTCTTTACAAGATTTGTTAGACTGCATTCCAAGAAAGTGAGATTATTGTCCAATTGGTCGTCGACCCTTATGGACGTTCATCATGAAGACTGCAAGGTCTTCTTGGGGTGAAGACAATACAATGGCAATGAGTGTCTGGTTATGAAAGAAAGCGGATCAGTGCAGCGTACTACTTTTCGTTGGGCTCATGCAGATAAGAGTCTGTATCTTGTTTTCTCTCTGTTTTTTTCCAACGTGATGGCATCCCGGCTGGCTTGGCCTCCTAGATCCTCCTAGTCTCAGCATTTACTGGCTCATCTTCAAGGTTTCACTTTTCAGTACCACCCCCAGTGTATAATATGGATCCACGTGATCCAATGGGGCTCAGTTCGGGTAGAACACCCTTGCTGAGAAATCCCCCGGCCACACAGGCCATAGGACAGGTGTTAGACGCTGGGTTACCTTGGCCTACGAGAGTAGCTTGGGATACTCCTAATCTTTTTCGGCGTTGGTGGCCGATTTTGCAGCTCTGTCTGCTAGGTCGTTTCCCTTTATTCCCGAGTGGGAGGGGAGCCACATGAGTGTCAAGTCTGTTCCTTTGCAGATGATTTGATGTGCCAAAAATTGGATTTCCATCTGCATTTCCAGTCTGGGTTTTGTCCCTGCCTTTTCTAGGGCTTGTAGAGAGAGGATTTTGAGTCTGACAGTATGATGACTGCTCTGGGGGGTTGCGGCATATCGTTCACAGTGTTGCATGCCATAAGAATGGCAAGCAGTTCGGCTGTGAAGATACTGACTCGACTCCTTTGTTCAGGTGGAACTTTTGGGTGATTCCCAAGTCTGGGATCACGAAGGCACTTCCAACTACTCCATCCTGCAGGACAGAGCCGTCCGTGTAGATTTGGAGATGGTGTTGGTACTGTTCGTGTACCATGGCCTTGGCAATGGTAGCCAGTCACAGTGGGTCTGACTTTTTAGTGGATCCTGTACCTATGGATGTGATTATCCATGGTTTCTCAAGTTTCCCAGGGAGGGTAGGGTGAGATAGGGATTGATACCGCTATCTCTGGGTCAATTTGGCAGTGCTCCCATATGTCTTCTGTATGGGATCGGAAAGGTTTCATATGATTGTACTTCATCGGTTTGGTTTCTTTCTTGTGTTGTAGGAAGGCGGCTTGCCTTTTTTTGTTGTCCGCGCTTAGGACTTCCTTAACAGTATTTGGTACTATTGAGGTGCGGACTTCAAAGTTGGCACATCTCCGGCGACATTCCTCACGGATGGGGAGCCACCCTGCTTCTTGGTATACCAGGGCATTGTTCGCATGCGGGGGTAGTCCCAAGGCGTGTTTGAGGGCAGCCATTTCCGTCTTTTCTAGCTGTTTCCAGCTTGAGTCAATGGCGTTGAAAAAAGCCTCGTGTCCGTATGTTAGTTTGGAGCGGACGAGTGCAATTGCTTGATGCACTAGGTTTGCGGGTGTGGCCCAAGATTCTTTGCTGAGAAACTTGATGTAGCCAACGGTTCTTCCTGCTTTGGCTGTTAGGTTTCTGACGTGGGTTGTCCATGTTAGTTCTTTTGTGATGGTAACTCCCAAGAATTTGGTCCGATCGTTGGGTTTGATCCCATCAAGAGTTATTGATTCAGTGGCTTTCTATTTTACCAGTTTGGGTTGGAAAACCATGAAAACTGTCTTTTCAGTGGACAGTTGGAATCCATTTGCTTTCATGTTCGTGGTGTCCACACACCTTTGGAAGAATTCCAGTTTGTCTCGTTCCCAGTAGGACACATCAGTCATATATGGCCAGGTTATCGGCGTATATCGCGATGTTGAGTTTGTTGTCTTTTAGGTTTCCCTTTTTGGAGTAGGTAACATTTTCGTCTATGTTACTTTGGATCACTTTATCCAGATCATGTAGCATGATGCTGAATAATAGTGGGGTGATGACACTCCCATGAGGTTGTGTGTTCCTGATGTGGCGGAACCAACTTTGACCGCCATTTGCCTGTTTGCCAGGAAGGTCTTGACAAATTGGTAGAGTCGACCATTGATGCCGAGCTTTTGCATCTTGTCCAGTAGTTTGGCGTGCCAAACGGTGTCGAATGCCTTTTTGATGTCAAAGAAGGCAGCGAGGGTTTTCTTTGTTTTCCTGAAACCATTTTTGATGTATTGGACGAGGCTTACAACGTGCTCAATGCAGTTTCTGTTTTTGTGGAAGCCAGCTTGACACATTGGGAGTGCATTCGCAATAGTATGAATTTATGTAGTACTGCTGTGGCTAAAAGAGGTTAAGAATAAAAAAGATGAAGGAGTGAGGTTAAAAATAACTGATTGATAAGCTATGTAGTAGTAAAAATTATTCTGGTTAATATTTCAGGACCACATTCCCATATTCAAAACTTTATTATAAAACTCTTCCTAGGCTCTCAAATAAAACTGCCTAACATGTATTTACACTATCTACTCTTTCTACTGTTCACAAAAAGAAAAGCATACTTTTTGATTTCTTCACTGCTGATGCCAATGCGTTAGTAGGATGTAGCCAACTAGTCCAAAATGTCTGTTTACTTCTGTGCTTCACGTGCGCTCACGCTTTTAGCGCTTGTCGGATTGCACGTGAACAAAATGACGAGTTGAACAATTTTTCGGTTTTTTTTTCCTGCTTTGCGACTGGTTGAAGCAAATTCATGCACACCAAGGCAAACAAACCATGCACACACTGGGTCATTCTGATGAAAACTTGTGCGTCAATTTTAACTGCAAAGATGCCGCGTCTCAGTCAGCCAGAACGTGAGAATGCACTAGGGCGTTTGCAAGCTGGGCAAAGTCAACCTGAAGTCGCCCGACACTTCAACGTGAGCCAGAGCACCCTTAGCAGGCTTCTGAGTCGTCATCGAAACACCGGCTCCACGGCAGACCGCCCACGCTCTGGAAGACCTTTAGTGACTACTCCAGCGCAAGATCGCTTCATCCGGGTCAGCCACCTTCGGAATCGCTTTCAGTCAGCCTCAGCAACCGCCCAGCAATTACCCGGAGGTCGCAGAATCACTGGCCAGACCGTTCGGAATCGCCTGCATGCTGCAGGGCTCGCAGCTCGCAGACCTGTCAGAGGACCTGTCCTCACACAGCGCCATCGTGGGAACAGGCGGCAGTGGGCCACCCACCATCGTCCTTGGACCCTCAGGAACAACTGGAACAGGGTCCGACTTTCAGACGAGTCCCACTTCCTGCTCCAGCGCCATGACAGAAGGAGAAGGGTGTACCGTAGACGTGGGGAGCGTTTTGCCCAGGGCTGTGTGGATGAGGCACCTGCCCATGGTGGTGGAGACGTCATGGTGTGGGGGGCCATCCACTATGCTGGCAGGAGTCCTCTGTGCGAGTCCGAGGCGCGCTGAACGCCCAGCGGTATGTGGCTGAAATTCTCCAGCCTCACGTCCTGCCTCTTGTGGCCGAGCCTCGCTTGATCTTCCAACAGGACAACGCCAGGCCTCACACTGCGCGATTGACAATGAAAACCCTCGCCAACAACAACATTAACGTTCTTCCTTGGCCCTCAATGTCGCCAGATCTCAACCCCATTGAGCCCATATGGGATGAGCTGGACAGACGAGTCCGGGCGCGAGTGCACGCCCCTGCCAACGTCAACGAGCTGTTCACTGCCCTCCAGGAGGAGTGGGACACCATGCCAGCAGAGGTGATCCGCAATGTGATCCGCTCCATGCCAGCAAGGTGCCGCGCCGTTGTTGCTGCAGGTGGTGAACATACCCCTTACTGAGTCCTCGCTGCCTGGAACGGGCTGTATCGGCAATGGGAACTGTTCACACACTGGAAATGAATCTGGAATCGCTTACCTTTGTTCCAAAACAAATTCTGTTGTGAAATGTTTGCAATCGAATTTTTGCGAATGTAATGAAATTTGGAATAAAATGTATTTCAAAAAAGTATGCGTTTCTTTTTTTGAACAGCATATATACTATGTACATTATGTACAAATTGGTAGCAAATTGTATACACAATGTCTTCTTTGACTCAAATCGACGAGTAATGTTTGATTAACATTATTAAAATTTGTAGGATGTATAGAGCCACAGGGGGTGCCGAGCAGCGGCTGCCCGGCGATCGCTTAATTAAAACAAGGGTTCAGAGAAGGGTAATTTGGAATTTTATTTTTTATAGACGATTAGAAATATCATTGTAAGTATTAAAGAAAATTCGAATAAAGAAATATAGATGCTGCACGAATGAATGAAAATCTGTTTTACGTCCTCCGGTCTGGAACAGACACATACCTAAAGATGGTGGGAACGATCCTGGAGGCAATGCCCGGAGGCAGTGCAACACCAGTAAAGTCCCGAATTTTTGTATAAAAAACTTAAGATTATAGATGCTGCACAGGATGTCAGATTCACAAAATGACTAGCCATATCAACGTAATCCGAGTGAGGAACTTTTGAATAATGAAAAGACACTGATTATTTTAAAGGTAATGAAAGGATTTAAACCAACAGTTTACTGAAAAAGTGTTATTTAATAATATTTTGTTGTAAAATATAAAATGTCTAAGCAAGACATTTTTAAACACAAAAATACACAATGACCATAGAATCCAAAATGAACTCCCCAATCAATCAAATTTTTTATTGTCTTTAAAACATAAAGAAATTGTTTGTCTGGCACACATATAAAACACACATATAAATATGATGGGGTGGTAAGGGATAAGGGATAAGGAGGAGTTGATGAGGAAATGGGGGTGATGATGAGCACACACCACACAGACCAGGAACACATAGAGGAAACCAGACAGTTGTTTAGCTTTTGTTTATTTGGGTACTAGGAAATACTAAGAAAGACAGTGCAGCAAATAAGATCAGCTAGGAGCAGGGATCAGTGCTCAAACATTTCAGGCTGATGACCACAGTTAGGCACACGCAGACGACAAGTATAATGACGTCGGTGCGA
>CM065703.1:26465369-26467869 GCA_017654935.2 Phymorhynchus buccinoides
TATATTAACAGTCATCCATGTTTTGAGATGGGAAAGACAGTAAAGAAATTATAACATCTGATATTTCGAGAATTAACATCTGTCCTTTGTCGGATTTGTTTCCTTCTCAACACTGGAAATACAAATAAAAGAAATTAACAAAATGAAGGAAATACGAAATGTTTTTGTTGTAGGAGGAATAAGAGAAGACACACACACACACACACACACACACACACACACACACACACACACACACACACACACACACACACACACACACACACACACACACACACACACACACACACACACACACACACACACACACACACAGACACACACACGCACACACACACACGCACACACACTCACACACACACACACACACACACACACACACAGACACACACACACACACACACACACACACACACACACACACACACACACACACACACACACACACACACACACACACACACACACACACAGAGAGAGAGAGAGAGAGAGAGAGAGAGGGGACTCGAAGACAATAATAGGCAAAAAGGGAGAATGGACATTTCGATTCGTATTAACGTCGCTGTCTTCTTTGTGTGTTCAGTTTTAATAATCTTAATTTTATCTTTGTCTTTTAGTGTTAAGTTGTAGAGAAAGAAAGAAAAAGGATAAGAAAAGAGAACATGATAGAAGTGAAGAAAAGGGAAAAGAACATTTAAAAAGACAAACCAAAAAGAGAGAAAACATTAAGACCCATTAAACGAAGAACATTAAAGAAAGAAAAAAGAAGAAAAAACAGAAAGGTAAAAAAAAAGAAAATGAAAAAAGCAGGAAAAGAATAAAACGTGACAAGGGTTTTCCGGTTGCTTAAGAAAGGTGACAGAAATTATCCTGACAATTATAGGGGCATATGACTGGTGTCGTTCTTGACTGGTTCAGGTCATATTTATCTGGTCGCACACAGTCTGTTTGTATCAAAGGAAACCAGTCTTCCCCATCATTACTGAAATACGGCGTCACACAAGGGTCTGTCTTATGCCCCATCTTGTTCACAATGTATACACAGCAACTCAGTCTAGCCTACAATCATTTATTTGCTGATGATTCACAAAGGTATGATTCTGCCCCACCTTCTGAAGTTTCTCGTCTATCATCAGACATCACATCTTGTATAGAGAATGTGGCAACTTGGATGAAATGTAACAAACAAAAACTGAACTTGCCTTGATTGGAACCAAGAACAAACTTGAGCAAACTGCTGTTCGTTCCCTCGTTGTGGGTCTTTCTGATGAAAAACTGTCCAAACTTCAAAACATACAAACTTATGCTGCCAGACCAGTTTTGCTAAAGTCGAGGTGCAACAGCTCTTCTGCGCATCCTCTACTGGCTGCCTGTCAAGGCTAGGATAGAGTACAAGGTTGGTTCTCTTTTCTTTCAATGCCTAAATTCCGAATCTGCACCCTCTTATCTTTCTGAGCTTTTCCACCCTTACATGCCTCATAGAGCACTTAGGTCTCAAGACTCTTCTCTGTTAATTGTTCCGAGGTATTCTCTGAATTCCTACGGCAAAAGGGCTTTCTCTGTTTCTGGACCTACAATTTGGAATTATCTACCTCTTTCACTTTGAAAAGTCACATGTCTCCAAACTGTCAAATCCCAATTGAAAGCATATCTGTTCAGAAAATACTTTGATTTTGTTTGGCATGAGAAAACATATGTACCTTTAGCCTCTCTCTCTCTTACTCTTAGTGTGTATGCGCGCGCGTATATATATATGTGTGTGTGTGTGTGTGTGTGTGTGTGTGTGTGTGTGTGTGTGTGTGTGTGTGTGTTTAGAATTATTATATAATTATTTAGCATATAAATTTAGTATTTTTATAGTGATATATTTTGTTTATTTTGTGGTGGCCAGAATGTTTAAATTCAGGTTATTACAAACAAGTGTGTCGCTTAAATGATATAATTATATCAGGAATTCTGTATTATGAGAGAGAGAGAGAGAGAGAGAGAGAGAGAGAGAGAGAGAGAGAGAGAGAGAGAGAGAGAGAGAGAGAGAGAGAGAGAGAGAGCATGGCCCATGTGTATGCATGTATTCTTGTTGTTTGTTTACTTTTTCATTATTTTTTGCACATGTCATTGTTGAGCTAAGACTACTATAAATATGTTGAGATGTGTGTGTGTGAATGTTAGTTTTAAATTCCTCATTGTTTTGTTAAAATACCTGTAATTATTTGCGGGCTTGAGTTTCTTTATGTCAATTTGTCAGTATTTGTCTGGTATCCAAAGTTCATTAGTTTTGTGAGTAAGAATCATGTTATCTTTGCTACTTTATTTCTTTGCATCAGAATGTTGATAATTATTATGCATGTTGCTTTTGTAAAGCGCATCGAGCATACTACTGCATGGAGTTTAGCGCTATATGAAATAAAATTATTAATTATTAATTGATTATTAATCTCTTCTCAATATTTGCAGTAAACTCTATAGCCACATTTTAAGTCAAAGACTTGGTAAATGGATT
>CM065703.1:26475369-26485369 GCA_017654935.2 Phymorhynchus buccinoides
TCTAGAAACGTTGGACCGCACGTTTCAGTCACCGAACCCAAGCAGGGGTGGGGGAATCGGGACACGACTAACTACATGGATCCCAGAGTGTCCACCTCCAACCCTACAGGGCCTAAAGACTGGTCAGTGGATTCGGGCCGATCCACCATGCCCAATTCCAGAAACGACTCGCTGGACAACCCTAATTCCAACATCCCAGCCTCCTCCGCTGCTGCTGCTGCTGCCTTCATCGCTGACTCTGCATCTAGGGTACCGCGTCATCACCATCCGGGAACCGGCACGTGGTCTTCTTCCTCGTCGCGCGACAGTCCCCGCACGTTTCGCCCAATCGCTGAACAGAATCGTGCAGGGAGGAAAACGACGCCAACGCTCAACGCTCCAGGGGGAAGTGGTGGTAGTGGTGGTGGAGGTGGTAGGACTAACAGCCAAGGGGCAGTCACTCAGAGGAGGTTGACACCAGTGCGTGACTCCCCGTCTCCCGGAAGCGGAAGTCTGTGCGAGTCGTGTCGCAAGGTGATTGGACAATCGGACGTTTCCTGTACATCAGACACGCCAGAATCGTTATCGGAAGTGTCGGAACGCAACGGCGTTGAAACCACGGTGTGATGATTTTTGTTTCCTTTTGTGAATTTGTTGATATATTTTTTGTCGCCCTGAATTATTTTAGGGTCGGATTAGGGAGAAGGGTTAGGAGGGGGCGATGCGAGGGGGTGGGTGGGGAGAGGGGTACAATTCGGGTTGAGCATACAGCACTATTAAAAACTAACGTTGATTTCATTATGAAACTTTGATTTTGTTGTTGTTGGATATTCTATTTTAGCATGTTTCTAATCCAGTGCGTTACTTTGCTTATGAATCAATTACTAATTAGAAGTTTTGTTCTTTATTTCCATTCTTTTATGCAGATCCTGTTTGATGATTATGTATCGTGAGAAATCTTATGTTAATTATTACTGTTAATTATACTGGTGTAATATTTTCTTGGTTTTATTCACAAACGAGATCGATTTTCATTTTATGTTGCACGAAATGTTGCTTACCATTGTTTTTCCAATATCAAATGCTAAGGTTATAATTGTGTATCTTACCTGTTGCGCTTTTTTAATCTTTTTTGAAAGAAAACACATTCTGGTGTGGTTAGATTGAGAATGATGGTCGTTTGTTTTACATTCACATGTGTACATTTTCTTCATGGTGCATGACTTATTTTTCAATTGGATTAATTTATTTCATTGCTAGAGGACAGACTCGCGTGCTGTACTCTATTACTCAGTCACCTCGTAGTTGCATGCAGTAATATTATTTGTATCACCTTTTTTGTAAATAGTGATTGTTTTGAGGAGGACATTGGACAGAAGGCCTTATGTAAAGAATACGGATTGTTACGGATTTTATTGCTAATGTTTACGACGCTTTTTTTCTCAAATGGCTTTTATCATTGGTTGACGTTAACATGTAGAACAATACGGTGAGAGATGAACAATGAATTTCTACCGTAATGGGAAATCATAGTACAGCTTAGTCTTTTGTAGAAGACTATGACTCTCACATTAAGGGGGAGAGAGAGAGGGTTAGCTGGGAATTTGAATTAGTTTTTAATATTGCTACTAAAGGGATTGGTTGGCCTTTGGGGACTATAATGAGTTGACTGTTGTTGTTGTTGTTGTTGTTGTGGGTTCACTGACGCGTGCATTACATCCAGAGGAAACACAACTGACTACATGGATCATGTATATAAGCACGTTTTTAACACTACACAGGATAATCATGGAACACAGAGACAAAGGCTTGCTGCTGATAGCGTGTCTAGTAGGAGAGTGAAAGTAGGCTAGAAGTAGACAGAGCAGGACGGGAGGGATAGCGTTGTTTTGGTGCCAGACCAATGGAGAGTGTAGCACGTAAGAGATAGAGCAGGAAGAATGAGGTCAGCTAGTTATTCAATAGTTGTTGCAACTATGGCTATTAATGATATCACTACATCCCTCCTCTTACAAAAGTAAATGTCCATGGCTGTTCACATGTTAGGAAGAGGAAACTTATTGTCAGTTCTTGTTCACTTCACTATCAGTTCTTTGCTTGGTTTCCTTTTCACAGTTATCTAAACCACACATTAAATGATAGCTATGTAAAAGTTACGATTACACAATTTACGACAGATAATAAGGTACTACAAGCATAAATGTATGAATCTATGATTGTCACTTTGAAACACTTCTAAAACTCAACTGCCATGTATAGGTACTTTTCAACATGCGCTTATAAAGAAGGATTGCATGATTATATTGAAACATACATACGTAAACGTAAACATAAACATCAACACACACAAATGGTTACTGTTGCGTGCATTTTATACTTTTGCATTCAAAAGTATGTTTGTGTGCAAATGTGTCTTTTGATCATTTCTTTTGTACTGATTGTTCATGTCTGCGTATGTTCCCATTTGTTACTAGTTTTCTGCGGCATGCTCTTCTCCCTGTTCTGTTTTTTGATAGGTTATGTCTGCTGAGTGGTTTTGGGATCCGGCTGGATCGTCGCAGGCCTGACTGGGGGGTGGTCTGGCCCTGGGAAGCTGAAGTGTCGTTCGCTCTGCCGGCACCCGGGTTGTCCCCTCTGGAGTCAGGTTGGTCAGGCCACGTGATTGATGGCCTGGCCTGCAGCGGCGATGGTCGCAGGTGTCCCTCGTTTCGCCGATGGGTGCCACCCTCGGGGGTTTTAAGGGTGTGCGACCGTGGCTCCGGTCTTTCTTCTGCAGTGGTTGCTGGCGTCCGTGGGCCGTTTCGTGTCTGCACAGAATGTCCCCTTTTGCGTGGTGGAAAAGGTCCAGTGCCGTCCTGCCGTAGTACAGCTTCTGAGACTGTTGGCGTTTCGTCTCAGCGTGTTTGGGCTGGGTTTGGACTCGAATGGGGAGTTTAGGTTTGGGTTTACGGGAGTAGCGGACTCTAGTATGGGAGGGTGAGGCCAACGCCCTTGGTGCTCACGGGACATTGTCCCTGGGTGTCCCTCCTATCCCGGATTGTTGGTAGGGTAGGTTTGTTGCATGCTGGTCGAGCCGATGTCAGGAACAATGAAACGTCACCAGTTTCATCTTTCTGCTGCTGGGAGTCCCAGGATGGCTGGGCCATGACAGTCTGTGATGTAGAATTCTGCCACATGCCACTGTGGCTGTCCGTGTCGGCATGCGATAGTGATCACGCCATACTGCCTGATGGGCGTGCCGTTGTAGGCATGGCGGATGGTTCTCCTGGTCTGGACGGTTCCGTCAGCAGGGAGCCCATCACTGTCCAGTTTCTCTGGGAACATTTGTCTAAAGATGCGCAGGGGAAGGATGTTCCCCTGAGCGCCTGTGTCGATTTTGACCTTGAGATGGGCAGGGCGTTTATATTGGATGTCCAGCTTGGCGTAGACTTCATCGCGTTCGCCACCCGTGTCCTTTTCTATGCTGGAAAATGCCAGTGCCTCCATGTCCTGGAAGAGGTCGTCGTCATAGTGGTCGGTGACGTAGGGATGCCGTCTCCGATGTCTGGTGGTGTGTTGGAGTTCCATCCACGTGTGTCGCTGCTTCCCGAGCGGCACATCTTCGGCCAGTGGTTTCTCTTCTGGCATTTGGAGTAGGTTGTACCGTAGGCAGGACACTGGCGAGGAGGGTGGCTGCCTCCGCAGTTGCCACAGTGCTTGTTGGCGGTCATGGCTCTGACGGCATCGATGGTCGACTCGTCTGCTGCTGCTGCTGCTGCTGGTGCTGGTGGAGAGAGTCGTTGCAGCAGCTTCATGTGCTGCTGGCTGGCTTCGTGCAGTTTTGCGATGTCAAGAGCATCTTGGAGTTTCAGCTTGTCGTCTTTTCCAAGTAGCTCTCTCTGCGCACCCGGCAGGGATGTTCCCGCTATCAACTGCTCCAGGACACGCTCCTCTGTCTGCTGGGGGGTCTGGAACTGGCAGCTGTTGGCCTTTGTTTTCAGGCGGGTTGCGAAGCCGTCCACACTCTCTCCTTGTTTTTGGTACAGCCTTTGTAGTTCAAGTCTCTGGATCCGAAAGTTTTTGGCTGGCTCCAACTCGCTGAGTTTGGTCCAGATGTTGGTGGGGTCCTTCTTCTGTTCCTCCGTGAGGCCCCACGTGCTGAGGAGTCTCAGGCCCTCTGACCCCAGCCACAACATGATGTAGTTGTGCTGCATGGGCGCGTTGATTTGGTTGACCACGAACCACATGGTGGCCTTGAAGTCTTTCATGGCGCTCCAGTCCATCTTGGGGTGGGGAAGGGAGTGATCGGCCATTTTTTTAAGTCTGTGGTATGTGTCACAACTGTTAATGATATATAACGTCACTTACCGGATTGACTGGGGTAGTGGGGGGTAAGGTAGCATCGGCCAGCAATACTCACAGTAAGTCATACGTATATATATACACACACAAGCACAGGTTGAATATGAATCCTCTTGATCCCACCGCTGCCACCATGTAATGAGTTGACTGTTGTTGTTGTTGACTGTTGTGGGTTCACTGACGCGTGCATTACATCAAGAGGAAACACAACTGACTACAAGGATCATGTATATTACAACTACACAGTATACAGGATAATCATGGAACACAGAGACAAGGGCTTGCTGCTGATAGCGTGTCTAGCAGGAGAGTGAAAGTAGGGTAGACAGAGCGGGACGGGAGGGATAGCGTTGTGTTGGTGCCAGACTGACCAATGGAGAGTGTATCATGCGCTGTGCACGTGTGCACGTAAGAGATAGAGCAGGAAGAATGAGGTCAGCTAGTTATTCAATAGTTGTTACACACCTATTAATGATATCACTACAGGGACTTTCCCTAGCTGACCTCAAATCTGTTTGGCCACGGAAATGAAAAAATACTCTTGGCAATACTATGAACAAATTCCATCCCAGCCGTCCAAAATAGCAGCTGCCCCCTTCTGCTATCTGGCAGTCATAGTCGGAAACGACAAACTGGAAGTCATTGTCTGAGTTTATTAAGACCGCCTCAGACTATCCAACTCAGTTGGATGAAACTGGGTATGGCCTTTCCACAGTTTTTCCTTCCTTTTGACAGAGTAGAAATCACAAATGCAAATTTTGGTCGGATGAAACTCTTCCAACTGGTCGGATGGAATTAGCGACTCGACTGCACCATTTCCTTCCAGGAAGCTGTGGGAATACAGGCAATGTGGTGCTGATAGTGTGAAGACAGCACACGGCCAAATCTAAGTGAATGAAGTTCACGACTGAATTTTCTTCCAACTAAAAGGTTGGATAGTTTGAGGCGGCTTGGTTTGGATTGGGTTGCGGCCATTTGCCCCCCGGGCCATCCACCGCTGGCCTTCTGCCTCCCGGCCATTAGCCCCCGGGCCGGCCATCCGCCCCTGGCCTTCTGCCTCCCGGCCATTAGCCCCCGGGCCATCCGCCCCTGGCCTTCTGCCTCCCGGCCATTAGCCCCCGGGCCATCCGCCCCTGGCTTTCTGCCTCCCGGCCATTAGCCCCCGGGCCGGCCATCCGCCCCTGGCCTTCTGCCTCCCGGCCATTAGCCCCCGGGCCGGCCATCCACCGCTGGCCTTCTGCCTCCCGGCCATTAGCCCCCGGGCCGGCCATCCGCCCCTGGCCTTCTGCCTCCCGGCCATTTGCCCCCCGGGCCATCCACCGCTGGCCTGCCTCCCGGCCATTAGCCCCCGGGCCATCCGCCCCTGGCCTTCTGCCTCCCGGCCATTAGCCCCCGGGCCATCCGCCCCTGGCCTTCTGCCTCCCGGCCATTTGCCCCCCGGGCCATCCGCCCCTGGCCTTCTGCCTCCCGGCCATTAGCCCTCGGGCCATCCGCCCCTGGCCTTCTGCCTCCCGGCCATTAGCCCCCGGCCACCTAAGCCTTTTGCCCCTCCCCCGTCTCAGGGTCGGTTTCACGTTTACTGCATCTCACGATTTATGCATTTCAGCTATTTCAGTTAATACTGAGTGCTGAGTTCGATGAACTCCCATGCGTGAGTGATTGTTTGCTGAGTCGGTGAATACTGAGTACAGCACTCAGTATTCACCGATTTCAAGAAAATCCCATGCGTGAGTGATTGGTTGCATTAATCGTTTTGTCACAGTCGTTCATAATAATAATAATAACTAACATTTATAGAGTGCCCTTTCTCTCTTGAGCTCAGGGCGCTTCACAAATTATTTAAATTAATAAGTAGATAGACCATAAATATTTAAATAAACTACTAAAATATTAACCAGCACAAACACGCACACAGCCACAACACGCACACACATAGTTTTAAGGCAGGAAACAGGACAAGGAAGAAATCAGAGGTATTGCTGGAAGAGGTGAATTTTAAGAGCGGTTTTGAAAGATTGTAAAGGGCTACACCAAGGTTTGTAGCTGACTGAACGAAGTTCATAGGGTAGGGAGTTCCAGATAGAAGGGGCACTGAAAGAAAATGAACGTTCACCATTATGTTGTAGTGTTTGTACGAGGAATAGAAAGGATAAGTTTGTCAGAAAAGGAACGGAGAGACCTGGAGGGTGAGTACAGGTGAACGAGATCAGAGAGGTAGGCATGAATAGACTATTGAAACAGAGGCAAGCAATTTTATACTTTATTCTTGCCTCGACTGGAAGCCAGTGTAAGGTATTGAGGTTTGATGTGGTCTGCTAAGGATTAACCGAGCTGCATTGTTTTGAAGTTTGTTGAGGAGGGTTTGCGGACAGCCTACAATTGCAATAATCGATGCGAGACAGTACAAATGCTGATACTAGAGTCTTGGTGGCTTCAACTGTGAGATAGTGACAAATGGCACTAATACGACGGAGTTCAAAGTTCACGGAGTCATATCATGAATGACCATAGTTAGCTGACAGTTGAGGGTTACATCAAGGTTTTTAGCTGACTGAAAGAAAGGAACAGTAGCATCACCAATGACAACATAATCAGGAAACTGAACAGAGTGGAAACGATCATTGCTTCACTCTTATTTAGTTTCACTTTATTGGAGGTCATCCACGACTTCACATCTGAAACAACAAAACAAAATTGCATGGACAAAACTAGATCATCAATCTCACTAGGCTTAGAAGACGTTTGCAGTTGGGTATCATCAGCGAATGAGTGGTGGATAGCTGAATGCTGGAACATGACGTCTGAAAGAGGAGAAGTGTAGATAACAAATAGAACAGGTCCCAGGACTGATCCCTGTGGCACACCACAGGAAACAGAGGCTGGGGCAGAGTTGCTGTCCTGAATGGAAACAATCTGGGTACGGTTAGAAAGATAAGAGGTGAACCACTGGAGAGCTGTATCACTGATGCCGAAGACAGATTCCAAACGAGAAAGAAGAGTGTTGTGGTCAATGGTATCAAACACTGCTAAAAAGTCCAAAAGAGTCAGAACTGAGAGTTTTCCTTCAAGCTCGTCACATAGTCATGCACATAAAATATGTCAGCTATGGAGTAAATTCCATCTGCCCGTGGTGGAAAAAAGATCGCGTTGGAGGGCTTTGTGTATGTGATACAAAAGACCACTGATGATGGAGTGATAACATATGAGTGTGAATTGCGGAGGAGATGAGAGTGCAAGGCTAAGGTGAAGGTAATTATCCACCCCTCTCCCTCTCTATCTGTCTGCCTCCCCCCCCCCCATCTCTCCCTCTCTCTCTCCTCTCTCTCTCCTCTCCTCTCATCTCTCCCTCTCTCTCTCTCTCTCTCTCTCTCTCTCTCTCTCTCTCTCTCTCTCTCTCTCTCTCTCTCTCTCTCTCTCTCTCTCTCTCTCTCTCTCTCTCTCTTATATACTAAATTTAAAGTCCATGCAATTCGAAGCAAAACCAAATTAATAATGCCCCGCCCCAGAACAGATCTATATAAAGCATCCCCTACATACTCAGGTGGTAAACTGTGGAACGACATCCCTGATGATTTCAAAAATAAAACTAGCGTATCTTCCTTTCGCAAATCTGTTTGTAGTAAAACTCATTAACATAACTGATTGTCCATTATGTACTGATAACAAGTACATAATGGACAATCAGTTATGTTAATGAGTTTTACTACAAACATCAACTTATGCCAAGATTCTTGTAAATCTTTTATGTCTCTGTATGAATGTCTCATTCTCCTCCCCCCAATTTGATTCTCTGTCAATTATTTCATGTGCCAATTTTTGTTTCATTTTCTTGACTTGAGGCCGGGCTGATGGCTGATGGCCGGGTGGCAGAAGGTCGGGGGCGAATGGCCTGGGGGCAAAAAGCCTAGAACCGTTGGGATTGTAATCCCCATTTGTGAAGGATTCTATTTTTCAAATCGCTCAAACTGTGGACAGTTGTATATGTACATGTATATGCTGAATAAGAATGTTCAGAATGGATTTGTGCGAATATTATGCAATTATCATGATAAATTTCTTTGCACGTGGATATTTCATAAGAATCGGGGGGGGGGGGGGGGGGGGGGGGGGGGGGGGGGGGGGGTGGGGGGGGGGGGGGGGGGGGGGGGGGGGGGGGGGGGGGGAGCGAAGGAAATGTAAGCGAAAGAATTGAGTAATGAGGCTCAATCTGTAATGTTTTATATCGTATGTTTCGGTTTTTTCTTCTTTATTGTTTGCTGTCTGTTTCTACGTGGATTTTTTTTCTCTTTATCTTTTTGTGTATGTGTGTGTGTGCGTATGTGTGCGCGTGTGTGTTATGTAACTCAATCCTGCCTTTTTTGTACTCCCAGGTACGGGAGTGCATAGCAATTGTAACGAAGGCCCGTGCGTCCGTTTGCATGTCTGTCTGTCTTTCTTTGTGTATGTGTGTGTATCTGAGTGTGCGCACACACGCGTATGTGTGTGTGCGCGCGCGCGTGCCCGTGTGTATGTCTGTCCGTATTTGTGTTTGGGTATATGTGTGTGTGCGTGTGCGTGTGCGTGTGCGTGCGCGCGCGCGCGTCTGTATGTGAACAAAGTATAACATTATTACACCCTCACCCGCGCCTAAGCTGCTGAACTGATATCAACAGAACTTGGCAGAATGGGGAATTTCCCCAAACGACAATGGATGGATTGAAATCTAAGGTAGTGAAGCCAACAAGCGTCAGCCGATACAGCAAAACACGGTTATAACGGAGGTGATTTTTTGTTTTCTTATATCCGAGTTTTCTTATATCCAAAACTTTGTTTTATTTTCTTCTTTGTCTTTCTCTCACTGTGTGACTCTGTCTCTCAATCTCTCTTTCCCGTTCTCTGTGTGTGTGTGCCTCTATCTCTGTCTCTGTCTCTGTCTCAGTCTCTCTCTCTGTCTCTTTCTTTCTCTCTCTTTGTGTGTGTGTCTGTCTGTCTCTGTATGAATATCTGTCTCTGTCTTTCTTTGTCTCTGTCTCTCTCTGTGTGTTTCTTCCTCTTTCTTTCTATAATATATGTCGCTGTCTTTATGTCTCTCACTGTCTTTACAGATAAAGAAAGAGAGACAGGGAGAAACTGAAGCTGAAACTGAGAGAGAGGGAGAGAGAGGCAGAGATAGAGAGACAGACAGACGGAGAGACAAACTAAAGACAAACAGAAAAGAAAAAAAAGACAAACAGAAAAAGACAAAGAGAAAGACAAATTGTGTGAGAGAAAATAGCCTGAATTCTTTTTGTCCACTAGCCACTACCATAAAATTAAGGAACAAACAGAACTCAATTTGTCTTTCTGTGGTTTGGTCGGACTAAACCTTCAGTAAACATACCTTTTTTTAGAACGACTGCAGTTTTCTTAGAACATCCTTGTCAATGGCAATTCGCTTATAAGAAAATCGAACTGGCTTATAAGAAAATGAACTGCAAACCAAGTTAGTTGCATGTATGAAATAATGTTCTTATATCCGAGTTTACATCGCGGATGGGAGAAGGAATTTGTTTGATTATAAACGAGTTTTCTTAAGTAACCCTTAAATAATAATATGCAACCGGGAGTTTACAAAGAAATATTATATATTCAGAATAAACAGGCTATACAAAAACGTTCATAAAGTGAGAAAGTCAATGGCATCATCAATGTTAATTCCACG
>CM065703.1:26490369-26492869 GCA_017654935.2 Phymorhynchus buccinoides
GATGCACTGATGATGTAACAGTGATATAACAAACAAAGCAACGATAGACTGAAACTCTGTCAGTGATGCACTGATGATGTGCAACAAACTGCAAGTAAATGCTGAAAAGACAGAGATGATTCTTGTAGCCTCTAACCACACAATTAAAACTCAGGTTCTCCCAGGTTCTGTCGACATTGATGGCACTGAGATCAAGCTATCGGCATCCGTCCGCAATCTAGGTGTTACTTTGGACCAAACCCTTTCTTTCAAACAGCATGTTTCCAATGTTTGCAAGGCTTGCTATCTAGAACTTCGAAGAATTAGTTCAATCCACCGTTTCCTCTCTCAAGATGCCCTGAAGACTCTAGTATGTGCTTTTGTTCTGTCTCGCCTTGACTACTGTAACTCACTTCTTGCTGGCGGTCCATCAACTCTCATCTCTAAGCTCCAACGGGTCCAGAATAATGCTGCTCGTCTCATTTATCGCTCCCCTAAGTACGATCATATCACTCCGGTTCTTCGTTCCCTACATTGGCTCCCAGTTCAATCACGTATTGACTACAAAATTCTCCTCCTCGTCTTCAAGTCACTGTATCAAGCTCCACTGTATCTCTGTGACCTTCTTCATCTCTATGTCCCAGCTTGCCAACTACGTTCGTCTTCTGATTCTCATCTCCTTTCCCTTCCCTCCATCCGTCTCAAATCTGCTTGCCAACGTTCTTTTTCTTGTCAAGCACCATCTCTTTGGAATTCTCTGACTTCTCCTCTCCGACACTCCAACTCAGTCTCCTCATTCAAAACCTCTCTTAAAACCCATCTTTTTCCTGCTGCACCCTAAATATTTGATCAGTTGTCTATCGTTATGTGCACGTGAGGGAAGATTGAATAAGAGGTGTGTGCTGTGTTTTGTGGTGCGTGTGTGTGAGTGTGTGTGTGTGTGTATGTGTGTGTGTGTGTGTGCGTGTGTGTGTGTGTGTGTGTGTGTGTGTGTGTGTGTGTGTGTGTGTGTGTGTTGTGTGTGTGTGAGCATGCATGTGTGCATACATGTGTGCTTGTGTGTTTTTTGGTTTTGTGGGTTGTGTGTGCACGCATGTGTGTGTGTGTGTGTCTGTGTGCGTGTGTGTCTGTCTGTCTGCGTGCGTACGTTGTGTGTGAGGGTGTTTGTGTATGTGTGTTGGTGTATGTGGTCAGTCCGTGCGGCTCGGTTGCTGTGGTTTACTGAATGTGGTATGAACGAGTTGGCGTCGATAAATGTGTGTGTGTGTGTGTGTGTGTGTGTGTGTGTGTGTGTGTGCGCGTGCGTGCGTGCGTGCGCGCGCGCGTGTGTGTGTGTGTGTGTGTGTGTGTTAGAGAGAGAGAGAGAGAGTTGCTTTGTATATGCGTTGTTGCTGGTTGGTGTCATTCTTGAATGCTGTTTTTGTTGTCTGTTGATGAATAATTGATTGTAAAGCGCTATTATCTGAGGTAAAGCGCTATATAAATCTACTATTATTATTATTATTATTATGTAACAGTGATATAGCAAACAAAGCAACGATAGACTGAAATAGATGGAAAAGTGATAGAACAAACAGTCATGAAACAAGAAACACCATTAGGACAAACTCTGTCAGTGTTGCACTGATGAGGCTCTTGTATAAATGAATTGGACACATGCTGCAAATAGGACATTTTATCATGACAGGGGAATACAATAGGACATTTTATCATGACAGGGGGGTACAACAGGACATTTTATCCTGACATGGGGTACAATGGAACATTTTATCATGACATGAGGAATACACTAGGACATGACAGGGGGAATGCAATAGGACATTTTACAGGGGGAATACACTAGGACATGACAGGGGGAATACAATAGGACATTTTACAGGGGGAATACAATCGGACATTTTCATTTTTTAATACGACTCTGTCTATGACCTGGGCCTCGGGACATCACTACTGTGTGTCTCTTGCAATATTCAAGAAGTCAAAGTGTGCCGTTAGGACATTTGTTCTGATTCTGATATAGAGGGACTGATTAAGACATTTTCAATGTTGATAGGACATATTATGTCCTATGACCTCGGGACATCACTACTGTGTGTGGTGCCTTACCCGTGATCGACCACAATGAGTTTCTGAGAGCCCATCCCGTCCGACACCGTGCACGTTTCTACCCGTAAATCATCAATGTTGGCTGCAACACACACGCGCGCGCGCGCACACACACACACACATGCGCGTACACACACATATGCGCGCGCACGCACACGCACACACACACACACACACGCACACGCACACGCACACGCACACGCACACGCACACGCACACGCACACGCACACGCACACGCACACGCACACGCACACACACACACACACACGAAACAGGGTTTCTATTGTGTTTAGAAACTGCGTATCACACATCTACAGCTCACATACAATGCATAATATTAGACGTATTATCCTAACCTCAATCAAAATGAGTAGAATAAACAAAGTGATGAAATAAGATCATTTAAATCTGCCA
>CM065703.1:26497869-26507869 GCA_017654935.2 Phymorhynchus buccinoides
ATCCACTAGTTGTAAATTTCGAATGATCTCTCTTGAATTTAATCAAATAAAACCTACTGGAATTGGGACGCAGTGGGCTCGATGTCGTGAAAACAGAGAGTTATCTTTCTTGAGGCGCGACACGTTCGCTGCCTTCTGGCTGCACATTTGATCTGTTTTTGGTGGTTTTTCGTGGTTGTTTTAGTGTGCAAGATGTTTCCTTTATGTTCAGTGAAAGTGATTTTACAGTGTGCTTTTGACTGTTTATCTTTAAGGTATGTTTTTAGTGATCTTTTCTTACTAGTCCCTTTCCCAACGACAAGCCCTGGGTGTCCAGAGAGCTGGCCGGCATCATCAGGCAGCGACAGCAGGCCTTCCAGGACGGGGACGAGGCCGAGGTGAAACACCTGCAGGAGACCAGGAAGACGGTGCTGGCTGACAGGGGCCGCTTCAGGGACAGGGTGGAGAACCACTTTGCCTCCGGCAACCCCAGGCAGGTGTGGAGCGGCCTGCAGTCCATGACGGATTACAAGCCAGGGAGGAAGGCCCTGAGAGCTGAGGACCCGCAGGCGCTGGCCAACGACCTCAACACCTACATCTGCTTCGACACCGCTGACTTCTCCACTGAGCGTTCAAGTGCTCTCCTGGAGCTGGCTCAGCGGGACGATGGGGAGGAGGTGCTGACGGAGGAGGAGGTGAGGAGACAGTTCCGGCAGGTCAACCCACGCAGTGCCTGTGGTCCTGATGAGCTGCCTGGGGTGGTGCTGAAGCACTGCCATGGCTCCCTGGCTGGTGTGTTCAGGATCCTCTTCCAGCGGTCCCTGGACTCCGGGCTGATCCCGTCCATGTGGAAATCCTCCACCCTTATCCCTGTCCCCAAGAAACCCTCCCCCACCACCCTCAATGACTACCGCCCTGTGGCCCTGACCTCTGTCCCCTTCAAATGCCTGGAGCGGATGGTGCTGCGCAGACTGCTGGGGGCCACACGCCAGTTCCAGGACTCCCTGCAGTTTGCCTACAGCCCCAACAGGAGCACGGACGATGCCATCATCATCATGCTCCACTCTGTGCTGACCCACCTTGAGCGGCCGGGGAGCTATACCAGGCTTCTGTTCCTGGACTTCTACTCGGCCTTCAACACCGTCCAGCCTCATCTGATGGTGCGGAAGCTGATGGCGATGAACGTCAACCCCCTGATCATCAGATGGCTCTGCAGCTTCCTTGCAGACAGGCCTCAACACGTGATGATCAGGACGCCCACCTCGTCTGTCGCCTCAGCCCAGGTCCGCACCAACACCGGAGCTCCACAGGGGGGTGTTCTGTCCCCGGCCCTGTTCACACTGTACACTGCCGACTGCCACTGCACCGCTGAGGGCACCCTCCAGGTGAAGTTTTCGGACGACACCTCCCTGACCGGCCTCATCACAACCAGCGAAAATTCCTACAGGGGCGCTGTGGAGGCGCTCGTCGGCTGGTGTGATGACAACCATCTCCTCCTGAACGTGGCCAAGACCAAGGAGATGGTTGTCGACTTCCGCCGGAAACCACCAAAGCCGACTCCACTGGTCATCAAAGGGGAGGAGGTGGAGTTGGTGGACCAGTACAAGTACCTGGGATCCATCATCGACAGCAAGCTGGACTGGTCCGCCAACTCCCAGGCCCTCCTCAAGAAAGGCAACCAGCGCCTCTTCTTCCTGAGGAAACTGAACAAGTTTGGGGTGTGCCAGAGACTGCTCGGTCTGTTCTACGGAGCTACAGTGGAGTCAGTCCTGACTTTTAACCTCCTTAGCCACTTCGGCAGCCTCAAGGAGCACGAGGCTGACGAAGATCACCAAGACAGCTGGCAGGCTGATCGGTGCTCCTGTTGCCAGCCTTCAGGAGGTGTTTGAGAGGAGGGCAGGGCGTCTGAGGGCCATCCAGGGTGACTCCAGTCACCCACTGTGCGAGCTGCTACAGGCGCAGACTTCTGGCAGATCAGGCAGGCTGATCAGTTTCAGTGCACGCACTGACAGACTGAGGCGGTCATACCTGCCGACAGTAGTGCGCCTCTTAAGGCGGCGACAGACTATGTGGCTGCCTCATGTGACTCGATCAGGTCGTGACGTTTCACCTCATTTGCATACCATCTAACTCGATCAATCTGACTCAGTCGGGCCCAGTCAGGTGAATAGGGCGGGTTCTAAATTTCACTGATCGAGTCTGATCGAGTCAGGTGGCTTGTGACCTCTTCTGTGCTGGAAACAAAATTTGGTCTACGTCACGACCTGATCGAGTCATTTGAGGCAGCCACATAGTCTGTCGCCGCCTTTAAACAGGACATGATCGGCCTGCAGCCCTGTACTTTTGGCAGCATCCTCACCTTCAAACAGGAAAAATGGCAGCAATGTGTGTGGGTGTGAGTGGGCGGGTGGTCGGATGTGTGTGTGTGAGTATATGTGCATGGCTTGTGTGTGTGTGTGTGTGTGTGTGTGTGTGTGTGTGTGTGTGTGTGTGTGTGTGTGTGTGTGTGTGTGTGTGTGTGTGTGTGTGTGTGTGTGTGTGTGTGTGTGTGATTAAAAGGAAATGATATTTCTTATGAGTTACGTGATATATTTCTTGTGATATTATATTGTCTTCTGCTGTTGTGATTTGCTCGTGATATTATTAAGTAATTTAGTTGTGTGTTTGTGTTTGTGTGTGTGGGGGGGGGGGGGGGGAGTGTCAAGTCAAGTCAAGTCAAGTCAAGTCAAGTCAAAATGATCTTTATTGAGGATAAAGGAGTAAGCTTGACAGCTTTTTTTTCATCCTGTCCTCATGTGTGTGTGTGTGTGTGTGTGTGTGTGTGTGTGTGTGTGCGTGTGTGTGCGTGTGCGTGCGTGCGTGCGTGCGTGCGTGCGTGCGCGTGCGTGTGCGTGTGAGTGTGTCTGTTTGTGGTGTGTGTGTGTGTGTGAGAGAGAGAGAGAGAGAGAGAGAGAGAGAGAGAGAGAGAGAGAGAGAGAGAGAGAGAGAGAGAGAGAGAGGGGGGGTAGAGAGGGAGAGAGATGGGGGGTGGGGGATAGAGAGGGTAACTGTGTTGCTTTGTTGATTTTTAGCATACATTATAATATGATCTAGCATCTTATGATGTCTCTGTTTCTTTGTTATTGCTATTATATATATTGATTGTTCATTTTAGTTTTCTTATGTGTATTATCCTATATTAGTTTTAAACAAATGATGGTTTAAGCTTTGTGTGGGGGAAGTGAGAGAGAGAGAGGGGGGGTGGAGATTGGAGGAGGGTAGAAAGGGAGAGAGAGAGAGAGAGAGATCTAGATGAGAGAGAGAGATGAAGAGAGAGAGAGAGAGAGAGAGAGAGAGAGAGAGAGAGGAGAGAGAACTAGGGTGAATGTGTGTTGATTTTAGCATACCTTTTATCATTGTTCTAGTAGTATTCAGTATTGGGTTTTTTTTATAATCTTAACTTTGTTTTTATGTATTATGTATTTTGCTAGGGATATTATTCATTTTAATTTTGTTTTATGCATATTGTCCCATTATTACTTTATACAAATTGTTGGCTTAAGCTGTGTGGGGGGGGGAGAGAGTGGGGGGGGGGGGGAGGAGAGAGAGAGGGAGAGAGGAGAGAGAGAGAGGTGAGAGGAGAGAGAGAGGGAGGGAGGAGGGGAGAGGGAGAGGGTGAGAGGGTGTGAGAGAGAGAGAGAGAGAGCCAGGGTGAATGTGTGTTGACTTTTGCATACATTATTTTACATTGTTCTGGTATTCAGCATTGGTTTTTTATAATCTAAACCTTGTTTTTATGTACCCCCTTTTATAAATTTAGTTTGTTGTCCTGTTATTACTTTTTTACAAATTGTTTGTTTAGCTGTGTGTGTTGTGTGTGTGTGTGTGTGTGTGTGTGTGTGTGTGTGTGTGTGTGTGTGTGTGTGTGTGTGTGTGTGTGTATATGTGTGTGTGTGTGTGTGTGTGTGTGTGTGTGTGTGTGTGTGTCTGTGTGTCTGTGTGTGTGCGTGCGCGCGCCGCGTGTGTTGTGTGTATGTGTGAGTGTGTTATATTGCATTGTAATTTAATTCTTATGATGTATTTACTGTTTATTGTCTTATTGTCTCTATTTTTATGTGACCGAGTGACCCACTCGTCATTAATTATTCATAGCCATACTGGTCACAAGACTGTTCAAAGCAGATGGTTCAATCTGCCGACAGACGGCCCAATTGCAATTCGCTAGTTTTTACATCTATTGTTGTCGTGTCAGCAGACAACACGATTGCGTTGTCTCCTTTGCAGTCACGCAACCTTATGCAAATCAAACAAGTCACGCGCCTTGGTTCAAAACGAAGGCAGGCTACCAATTCAAATCCTAAGCCTGTTAATAAACTTATATTTTAGCCTCTCCCCCTCTTTTATTTTCATATTCATAAAATCCTATCTTGGCTATGTAACTTAATTGACTAGTCTGTCAATTACAGCCTCAAAATGCCGATATATCTCATATATAGCTAACGATTTATTCTGTTAAATTACATCACTCTTCCTTGCTTAGAAACCTTTTTTTATTCAAGGTTTCCCTTTCGCCTCTCAATAGCAAGAAAGCGCTTTGATGTAATACATTAGTATTGACAGTATATATTTTACGTCAAACTTAACTTTTGACGAAACGTCGCACCGACGTCATTATACTTGTCGTCTGCGTGTGCCTAACTGTGGTCATCAGCCTGAAATGTTTGAGCACTGATCCCTGCTCCTAGCTGATCTTATTTGCTGCACTGTCTTTCTTAGTATTTCCTAGTACCCAAATAAACAAAAGCTAAACAACTGTCTGGTTTCCTCTATGTGTTCCTGGTCTGTGTGGTGTGTGCTCATCATCACCCCCATTTCCTCATCAACTCCTCCTTATCCCTTATCCCTTACCACCCCATCATATTTATATGTGTGTTTTATATGTGTGCCAGACAAACAATTTCTTTATGTTTTAAAGACAATAAAAAATTTGATTGATTGGGGAGTTCATTTTGGATTCTATGGTCATTGTGTATTTTTGTGTTTAAAAATGTCTTGCTTAGACATTTTATATTTTACAACAAAATATTATTAAATAACACTTTTTCAGTAAACTGTTGGTTTAAATCCTTTCATTACCTTTAAAATAATCAGTGTCTTTTCATTATTCAAAAGTTCCTCACTCGGATTACGTTGATATGGCTAGTCATTTTGTGAATCTGACATCCTGTGCAGCATCTATAATCTTAAGTTTTTTATACAAAAATTCGGGACTTTACTGGTGTTGCACTGCCTCCGGGCATTGCCTCCAGGATCGTTCCCACCATCTTTAGGTATGTGTCTGTTCCAGACCGGAGGACGTAAAACAGATTTTCATTCATTCGTGCAGCATCTATATTTCTTTATTCGAATTTTCTTTAATACTTACAATGATATTTCTAATCGTCTATAAAAAATAAAATTCCAAATTACCCTTCTCTGAACCCTTGTTTTAATTAAGCGATCGCCGGGCAGCCGCTGCTCGGCACCCCCTGTGGCTCTATACATCCTACAAATTTTAATAATGTTAATCAAACATTACTCGTCGATTTGAGTCAAAGAAGACATTGTGTATACAATTTGCTACCAATTTGTACATAATGTACATAGTATATATGCTGTTCAAAAAAAGAAACGCATACTTTTTTGAAATACATTTTATTCCAAATTTCATTACATTCGCAAAAATTCGATTGCAAACATTTCACAACAGAATTTGTTTTGGAACAAAGGTAAGCGATTCCAGATTCATTTCCAGTGTGTGAACAGTTCCCATTGCCGATACAGCCCGTTCCAGGCAGCGAGGACTCAGTAAGGGGTATGTTCACCACCTGCAGCAACAACGGCGCGGCACCTTGCTGGCATGGAGCGGATCACATTGCGGATCACCTCTGCTGGCATGGTGTCCCACTCCTCCTGGAGGGCAGTGAACAGCTCGTTGACGTTGGCAGGGGCGTGCACTCGCGCCCGGACTCGTCTGTCCAGCTCATCCCATATGGGCTCAATGGGGTTGAGATCTGGCGACATTGAGGGCCAAGGAAGAACGTTAATGTTGTTGTTGGCGAGGGTTTTCATTGTCAATCGCGCAGTGTGAGGCCTGGCGTTGTCCTGTTGGAAGATCAAGCGAGGCTCGGCCACAAGAGGCAGGACGTGAGGCTGGAGAATTTCAGCCACATACCGCTGGGCGTTCAGCGCGCCTCGGACTCGCACAGAGGACTCCTGCCAGCATAGTGGATGGCCCCCCACACCATGACGTCTCCACCACCATGGGCAGGTGCCTCATCCACACAGCCCTGGGCAAAACGCTCCCCACGTCTACGGTACACCCTTCTCCTTCTGTCATGGCGCTGGAGCAGGAAGTGGGACTCGTCTGAAAGTCGGACCCTGTTCCAGTTGTTCCTGAGGGTCCAAGGACGATGGTGGGTGGCCCACTGCCGCCTGTTCCCACGATGGCGCTGTGTGAGGACAGGTCCTCTGACAGGTCTGCGAGCTGCGAGCCCTGCAGCATGCAGGCGATTCCGAACGGTCTGGCCAGTGATTCTGCGACCTCCGGGTAATTGCTGGGCGGTTGCTGAGGCTGACTGAAAGCGATTCCGAAGGTGGCTGACCCGGATGAAGCGATCTTGCGCTGGAGTAGTCACTAAAGGTCTTCCAGAGCGTGGGCGGTCTGCCGTGGAGCCGGTGTTTCGATGACGACTCAGAAGCCTGCTAAGGGTGCTCTGGCTCACGTTGAAGTGTCGGGCGACTTCAGGTTGACTTTGCCCAGCTTGCAAACGCCCCAGTGCATTCTCACGTTCTGGCTGACTGAGACGCGGCATCTTTGCAGTTAAAATTGACGCACAAGTTTTCATCAGAATGACCCAGTGTGTGCATGGTTTGTTTGCCTTGGTGTGCATGAATTTGCTTCAACCAGTCGCAAAGCAGGAAAAAAAAACCGAAAAATTGTTCAACTCGTCATTTTGTTCACGTGCAATCCGACAAGCGCTAAAAGCGTGAGCGCACGTGAAGCACAGAAGTAAACAGACATTTTGGACTAGTTGGCTACATCCTACTAACGCATTGGCATCAGCAGTGAAGAAATCAAAAAGTATGCTTTTCTTTTTGTGAACAGTAGAAAGAGTAGATAGTGTAAATACATGTTAGGCAGTTTTATTTGAGAGCCTAGGAAGAGTTTTATAATAAAGTTTTGAATATGGGAATGTGGTCCTGAAATATTAACCAGAATAATTTTTACTACTACATAGCTTATCAATCAGTTATTTTTAACCTCACTCCTTCATCTTTTTTATTCTTAACCTCTTTTAGCCACAGCAGTACTACATAAATTCATACTATTGCGAATGCACTCCCAATGTGTCAAGCTGGCTTCCACAAAAACAGAAACTGCATTGAGCACGTTGTAAGCCTCGTCCAATACATCAAAAATGGTTTCAGGAAAACAAAGAAAACCCTCGCTGCCTTCTTTGACATCAAAAAGGCATTCGACACCGTTTGGCACGCCAAACTACTGGACAAGATGCAAAAGCTCGGCATCAATGGTCGCCTCTACCAATTTATCAAGACCTTCCTGGCAAACAGGCAAATGGCGGTCAAAGTTGGTTCCGCCACATCAGGAACACACAACCTCATGGGAGTGTCATCACCCCACTATTATTCAGCATCATGCTACATGATCTGGATAAAGTGATCCAAAGTAACATAGACGAAAATGTTACCTACTCCAAAAAGGGAAACCTAAAAGACAACAAACTCAACATCGCGATATACGCCGATAACCTGGCCATATATGACTGATGTGTCCTACTGGGAACGAGACAAACTGGAATTCTTCCAAAGGTGTGTGGACACCACGAACATGAAAGCAAATGGATTCCAACTGTCCACTGAAAAGACAGTTTTCATGGTTTTCCAACCCAAACTGGTAAAATAGAAAGCCACTGAATCAATAACTCTTGATGGGATCAAACCCAACGATCGGACCAAATTCTTGGGAGTTACCATCACAAAAGAACTAACATGGACAACCCACGTCAGAAACCTAACAGCCAAAGCAGGAAGAACCGTTGGCTACATCAAGTTTCTCAGCAAAGAATCTTGGGCCACACCCGCAAACCTAGTGCATCAAGCAATTGCACTCGTCCGCTCCAAACTAACATACGGACACGAGGCTTTTTTCAACGCCATTGACTCAAGCTGGAAACAGCTAGAAAAGACGGAAATGGCTGCCCTCAAACACGCCTTGGGACTACCCCCGCATGCGAACAATGCCCTGGTATACCAAGAAGCAGGGTGGCTCCCCATCCGTGAGGAATGTCGCCGGAGATGTGCCAACTTTGAAGTCCGCACCTCAATAGTACCAAATACTGTTAAGGAAGTCCTAAGCGCGGACAACAAAAAAAGGCAAGCCGCCTTCCTACAACACAAGAAAGAAACCAAACCGATGAAGTACAATCATATGAAACCTTTCCGATCCCATACAGAAGACATATGGGAGCACTGCCAAATTGACCCAGAGATAGCGGTATCAATCCCTATCTCACCCTACCCTCCCTGGGAAACTTGAGAAACCATGGATAATCACATCCATAGGTACAGGATCCACTAAAAAGTCAGACCCACTGTGACTGGCTACCATTGCCAAGGCCATGGTACACGAACAGTACCAACACCATCTCCAAATCTACACGGACGGCTCTGTCCTGCAGGATGGAGTAGTTGGAAGTGCCTTCGTGATCCCAGACTTGGGAATCACCAAAAAGTTCCACCTGAACAAAGGAGTCGAGTCAGTATCTTCACAGCCGAACTGCTTGCCATTCTTATGGCATGCAACACTGTGAACGATATGCCGCAACCCCCCAGAGCAGTCATCATACTGTCAGACTCAAAATCCTCTCTCTACAAGCTTAGAAAAGGCAGGGACAAAACCCAGACTGGAAATGCAGATGTAAATCCAATTTTTGGCACATCAAATCATCTGCAAAGGAACAGACTTGACACTCATGTGGCTCCCCTCCCACTCGGGAATAAAGGGAAACGACCTAGCAGACAGAGCTGCAAAATCGGCCACCAACGCCGAAAAAGATTAGGAGTATCCCAAGCTACTCTCGTAGGCCAAGGTAACCCAGCGTCTAACACCTGTCCTATGGCCTGTGTGGCCGGGGGATTTCTCAGCAAGGGTGTTCTACCCGAACTGGGCCCCCATTGGATCACGTGGATCCATATTATACACTGGGGGGTGGTACTGAAAAGTGAAACCTTGAAGATGAGCCAGTAAATGCTGAGACTAGGAGGATCTAGGAGGCCAAGCCAGCCGGGATGCCATCACGTTGGAAAAAAACAGAGAGAAAACAAGATACAGACTCTTATCTGCATGAGCCCAACGAAAAGTAGTACGCTGCACTGATCCGCTTTCTTTCATAACCAGACACTCATTGCCATTGTATTGTCTTCACCCCAAGAAGACCTTGCAGTCTTCATGATGAACGTCCATAAGGGTCGACGACCAATTGGACAATAATCTCACTTTCTTGGAATGCAGTCTAACAAATCTTGTAAAGAATTTTTTATATTACCATACATCTTACTAATTTTAACCTCTTTAACCCGCAGCAGTACTAAACTCCCATCCATCAGTATTAACAAATACATATACTACCATATCCTAATAAAAACAGACATCATCATTATTAATCCTTTCATTCTTGGTGCCCCTTCTCCATTTCTTTTTCTCCCCCATCTTAATCCTAACAAATGTCCCATATGTGCCTCTAAGCAGGACGTAAATCAACTTTCTGATCTGTGCAGCATCTGCAAGATCTAGGGAACCATTGTGCCAAGTTTCATTACGATCGGTTTAGGGGGTTAGGCGCTATATACTGGAACACATTTCGGTTGTGTATGGACAGGCAACGCACAGCCCTCGTTCCCATTCCAATGTACTCCCGTTCTTGGGAGCACAAAAATCATGAAGGTAGTGACTGGTTTCTACAGTTCTTCTTCTTCTTCG
>CM065703.1:26512869-26532869 GCA_017654935.2 Phymorhynchus buccinoides
CACGCACACGCGCGCACGCACACGCGCGCACGCACGCACACGCACGCGCACGCACACACGCGCGCGCACGCACACGCGCGCACGCACACGCACGCGCGCACGCACACGCGCGCACGCACACACACACACACACATCTATTAAAAAAAATTCCAGTTACACAAATGTATTGAAAGAGGAGAGTAAGGAAGAAAAGACGGGAAAAAAGAAAAGAAGGAAGAGAAAGAGGAGAAAGCAAAGGAGAAGGAAAAACAATGACATGAGAGGGACTCTTTGGCAAAAAACAACAACAACAACAAAACAGAGAGAAAACACAGAGATAACACAGAAACACAGACGATGACTACATTATACAGAACAAAAAAAAGAGCCAGCAAAACAGTGAACAAAGAAGCAGAATTATACACATGTATGAAATGTTAACTGTCAACTGACTAGGACAGGGGATCAGCATACATTCTGAACAATATGGTAATTTTCAAAGACAGTGTCGCTCTCTCTCTCTCTCTCTCTCTCTCTCTCTCTCTCTCTCTCTCTCTCTCTCTCTCTCTCTCTCTCTCTCTCTCTCTGTCTCTCTCTGTCTCTGTCTCTGTCTCTGTCTGTCTCTGTCTGTCTCTCTGTCCCTCTCTCTGTCTCTCTCTCTTAGAGGGTAGTTAGAATACAATACAAACCAGGCTTGAACAGAGAATAACGGATCTCTGAGGGAATGGTAAGAGTCAGAGAGAAAACGAAAACGAAAAAGAAAACAAAATCTTCTTTAAGAGAGAGCGAGGGGGGAGAGAGAGAGAGAGAGAGAGAGAGAGAGAGAGAGAGAGAGAGAGAGAGAGAGAGAGAGAGAGAGAGAGAGAGAGAGAGAGAGAGAGAGAGAGAGAGAGAGAGAGAGAGAGAGAGAGAGAGAGAGAGAGAGAGAGAGAGAGACAGACAGACAGACAGACAGAGAAAGAAACAGAGAAAGAAACAGAGAGAGTGAGAGAGAACTCTGAGTTCCGAACTGTTTTAATCGTGAAGGTCACCGACACATACACAGTTCACATAATTATCCCCTTTTATGGGCAAGGAGAATAGCAGTACCAAAGTGTGTATTGAAACAAATAAATAATCATGTATTCGTTCACAAGAAAAAGACAATGCATGAATATGTAGATTTAAAAACACATACAGGTCCTTTAAATACAGGCCTGTATAAAAGAACGAAGGAAAGTACAAAGATATAGCTTTCAAAAATAAGAATAAACAGAGGCAGAGCTCAGACAGACAGACTGACAGACAAAACAGACTGACCATTGTTGAATCAGTTGAAAGTTGAAACATACATACATACATACATACATACATACATACATACATACATACATACATACATACATACATACATACATACATACATACATACATACATACATACATACATACATACATACATACATACATACATACATACATATTCAGTGAAAAAGCCTTACGGCGAAACGTTCTGAAAATAAAAAGGTCTGAGAAGAGATGCAGTGGGTTGTTTTTATATTATAGTCTACATACATACATACATACATACATACATACATACATACATACATACATACATACATACATACATACATACATACATACATACACATACATACATACATACATAAATAAATACATACATGCATACATACATACATACATACATATACACACACACATATATATGTATACATACATACATACATACATACATCATAGATACATCATAGATACATACATACATACATACATACATACATGCATACATACATACATACATACATACATACATACATACATTCATACATGCAGACAGACAGACAGACACACAGACAGACAGACAGACAGACTGACTGACTGACAGACTGACCATTTGCAGCTTGACATCGCAACCCAAAGGCCTGGTTGAAGCAGTTGCAGTGTCCAGTGATGGAGTCACACATGCCGTACATACTGTCACACGGCGTGGAGGGACGGTCACAGTGGAACTGCCAGCTGGTAATCCAATCCACTGTCCAAACAAACAAACAAACAATTATGGTTGCAACAACAACAATGTTGACAAGAAAGGAGGGGGAATGGAGCGGCAGCAAAACAAAACAATGTGTCGCCGAGCGGCAGACATGTCCGTCACCTCGTTTCGTCGCTCACCTGCGACGACCCCAGGATATGGCTTCTACTCTTTTCATTGCACCTCCACATAAACTTCTAAGCGATTCTGTCCAGTTGTTCACGATATATCCTTGGTCTGTACGAACGATTTCACACGTTTAATGTCTATGTTCTTGACCTTGACTTGATAGGTATCCCGAGACTCAGAATGTCCATAAGCCAATGCACTCACATAGTCTACCAATGTTTAACAAGGTAACTCTAACGATGTTGGCCACAAGGTCAAAATTCAAGGTCAAGGTCGGCAAGGTTATGTTCAGAACCTTCTGTGTACCATAATACACCACCACATAAAATGTGAAGCGATTCTGTCTAGCGTTTCACGAAGTACAGCCCGAACAGACAGAAACACAAAACAAAACTGTGTGGCGCAGTGGTAACGTCGCGGAGTACAGGATGGGAGGTCCCGAGTTCGAATCCTATCAGAGGCGAGGTTTTTTTCGGTCCTGGAACGACTCCTACCCAACATGAGTTGCTATGGGCTCAATGGGAAGACTAAAACCAAACAGTCGAGCTTCTTCCGCTTCCGATGCGATTATGAGAGTGTTTCTCTAATTTCAAGACCAACACTGCAGGTGTAGGTAGTTCTTGGGCCTGGTTAACGCCGGGATATCATTGTGAAATGAGGTGTAGAGCACAGCCCTGTGATGTAGTATCAGACCGATACGGAACTCCATAGCATCATCATCATCATAGTCATTTCCATCAATCATTATATCAAATATATCAAATGTTGTGGCCTTGCATGCCCTGCTCTCGTGGTGACCTCAGTTTCGATTTCCAATCCAGTCTATCTCATCGGTACAAACACACACGCACCCAACCAAATCCACATACATACATACATGAGCGCGCGCGTGCGCGCGTGCGCACACACGCACCCACACGCACGCACGCACACACACGCGCGCACGCGCGCATGCACCCCGCCCCACTTCCACCACCAACACCAACACACACACCCCACACACAGACACACACACACACACACTCGAAACTCACACGGTGGTTCAGAAAAGCCTCCCCCTGCCGCCCAAATGTTGGGCAAAGTGTAAGGAATGGTCTGGTTAGCTGTCGGTGTCACATTCTCTACCGATCCTGAAAGGACAAAAATATATTCTATTAAAAAAGCACACGAGATACAGCCCGGACAGTACAGACAAACAAACAAACAAAACCAGAAAGAACGAAAGGAAGAACGAGTGAAAACCAGACCGAGACAACCTTGTACTCCTTTACCCAGTGGCAAAGGACAACAGGCAAATAAAGGTGATGGTAGTTGGAAAAAAAACCTATATATAAGTCGCTCACTCACACATAAACAATCAATAAATGTTCAAATTCTGATCGCTTCTCGGCCTTTTGGCTAAGACAGTGATTCAGGAACATAAATTTTTGTTTATATCCTGGTTGGTTTGTTCAGCCCGTCGTACATGGCGAAAGCCGATACGCGACGTTAAACTGAACTTCCATCCACATAAACACACACACACACTCTCTCTCTCTCTCTCTCTCTCTCTCTCTCTCTCTCTCTCTCTCTCTCTCTCTCTCTCTCTCTCTCTCTCTCTCTCTCTCTCTCTCTCTCTCTCTCTCTGTCCTCTCCTTGACAAATAGCTTTATGAACATCACCGAGATTAGAGCAATACAATATAACTGGGCTTATGATATAAAATGCTGTCTTGATAGATATGGATTCTCTGATGTCTGGTTAGCCGGCGGGGTTGGTAATGTTAAAATCTTTAAGAAGATCTTCAGACAAAGGATGGCTTAGCAAGCTTAATTCAAGTGATCGCTTCAGTACTTACTATTCATTCAAGTCTCAACAGTTAACAAGTTTAGAGTACACTTTACAAGATTTCGTCTTGGCGTAAACGACATGAACATCAATATTAGATACAACGAAAATGTTCAAACATGTCCATTCTGTAACCAAATTGAGAATTAACTGCACTTTTTATTGAGATGCAATGCTTATACTCCTCTCAGAGAAAAATACATATTGAAGCACAGACAGTTTTCGAATGTTAATTCTATCGAACTAAAACAACTACTTGCGAATTATAATGTACATATTACTAGATATATTGCTATGTACATCTACTATGCACTGAGGAAAAGAGAACAACTCGTGTCTCAGATATATGAGAAGTTACTAGCCACATTCATGATTGATGCTTTTAGTATATTAATATAATATATTAATATAAATATTATTTTTTAATATATTAATATACACTTGTTGTCATTTCTTTTTATGTGTGCACCGCACCTCCTATGTTATAGTCCGGAAGCCTGAAATATTAAAATTGTGTTGTGTTCAATGTGTTCTGTCTCTCTCTGTCCTCCTCTCTTTATTCAGTCGGTTTTAAAGTCCAAGTAAGAAGTAAGTGCTGCAAACCAGTTTGCCCGTGAGTCACTACCCTTTAATACGATCTTGCAGAACAGTGAGTCTTTCTTGGCAGATGTTTGAACTGGAGGACCATCTGTGTACCACGATACACCCTAACATTGTGAAGCGATTCTGTCAACAGGTTCACAAGTTACATGGCGAACAAAAAACCCACTCATACAGCACACACACACACACACACAAGCACAATGGATTTTATTATACGAGGGGCACTCCACATATTTTGCAATGTGGAACATTGGCAGTGTGCGCCCTCCTTCTGGCTAGTCCAACTTTTTAGAAATATCCCTTAAGCTGGAGACAGACTATGCGACTGCCTCATGTGACTCGATCAGGTCGTGACGTTTCACCTCATTTGCATACCATGCTGCTCGATCAGTCTGACTCAGTCGGGCCCAGTCAGGTGACAGGGCCGAATAGGGCGGGTTCTAAATTTCACTGATCGAGTCTGATCGAGTCAGATGGCTTGTGACCTCTTCTGTGCGGGAAACAAAATTTGGTCTACGTCACGACCTGATCGAGTCATATGAGGCAGTCGCATAGTCTGTCTCCAGCTTTACTAAAACACATGTACCTGGATATCCTTTCAAACAAAACGGTTATGGTACCAGACCAAGTCAACTGAGGTATGTCACAAATAGTGCCCTCAACGAACGCTCAAGCTCAAGCTCAAGCATATTCAACTATCGAGATTTGCTTCCCCCTTCACTAGTGTTTCACATAAATTATGATAATAGGAAAACAGTCATAAAGGAATAAGTAAAAGCATTAAGTGGTTGGGAGACCAGCCACACTCTGCAAAAGTCTGTTTTCATGCAAAATGTTCAAAGTAGCTGCAGCTGTGTGGTCACTGCGCTGTCACACTGAAATAGGGGGAGACTGGGTACCAGTGCTTGGACAGCAAACCCAACGTGACTTTGATTAAATAAATACTTATGTTTCAATCTACACTGACAGGTCTTCTCTCTGGGGGGTGAACTGTGGCCATAGAACCAGTTTTTCATAAAGCAAATCACGGCAACTATTTGTTTGATAGATTTTGCTGCTGTTCTGCTTTCTTTGGCATTTTATTAGCGGGGTCTCACCTGAAGCATCCAAACAGATTAAAAAAAATATATAACTGTTCCGTCATCTTTCACGATGTCCCAAATGCTGGCTGACTTCTCACCATCTAATTTGTTGTATGATTTGGGTGCACCATTCAACCCTACCCCTTTTCTGATCTTCAGTAAACTACTGGGGAAATAACGGTTATAACGCTTCTGCATACCCAGGTGTTTATGTAAGAGTTTATCGAGGCTTCGTGATGTTCATTATGTTTTTCATCTCATCAGCATTTATCCAGAGAGAAAAAACGGAAACATGTCCGCCGCTCGGCGACATTTTGTTCCTGGGGCAAAATGTATGTACAAATATTACACCCTCACACAACATTTGAAAGTTATCTTATAGTTCACGAGATACAGCTCAGACAAGAAATATATAGCGCAAAGAAGGAAATTTCGGTTTTCAAGGTCAAACTTCAAGGTCAAGGTCAGCACGCCAATAATTTATGCTCGGGTGTCTTCTACTCTAGGGATACACAACCACACACAATCTGAAGCGCTTCTGAGAAATAAAAATGTGGAAAATATGGCTTAAAACCCAATTTTTATACCCCTACCACTTTCAAGGCCTACCGATCTCCCTCACCTTGACAAGACCATCATCAGAATCGCCAATGCACCTTCTTGCCAAGTTTGAAGACTCTAAGTCCAACGGTATAGACGTTATGGCCCCTTAAAGAGTTTAGGTTTTAAAGTTCATACGCCAAGGTCAAGGTCACGACGGCGATACTTTATGCGTGGATGCCTTCCTCTCGTGGTGACACACCACCACACAAAATTTGAGCGATTCTGTCAAGCGGTTCGGGAGATATCCTTGGGACAGGCAGAAAAACAAACAAACAACAACAAAAATCGCAAAGGACAATAAGGTCATACGCCAAGGTCAAGGTCACGACGGCGAATTGTTTTGCGCGGATGCTTTCCTCTCATGGTGACACACCACCACACAAAATTTGAAGCGATTCGGTCAAGCGGTTCGGGCGATATCCTTGGGACAGACAGAAAAAGCAACAAAACAAGGGCATCGCCGAGTGGCAGATATGTCCTTTGCCGGTTACGCCCTGTACATGCCCCGCCCTGTACCTCCCTTCTCCCTCACATCTTAGGTCCCCGTCCTTCTTGTGAACGTTGGGTGATGCACCTACACCACCACCCCACAAAATTGGGAGTGATTATATACAGTATTTCACGAGATATAGGAGGGTGAAGAAAAACGGAAACATGTCTGCCGCTCGGCGACATTCTATTTCCGAGGGATAATTTATGTACGACTGTGTAATACTCTTAGTGTCACATCCTGACACAAAATTGGAAGGGATTCTGTCTTGTAGTTCACGAGATACAGATTGAACAAGAAATATATAGCACAAAGAAGGAAATTTCGGTTTTCAAGGTCACACTTCAAGGTCAAGGTCAGCATGGCGATAATGTATGCTCGGATGTTTTCTACTCTAGGGTATACAATACCACATACAATCTGAAGCGCTTCTGGCAAGCACAAATGTGGGAAATATGTCTTAAAACCCAATTTGTAGACCCCTACCACTTTCAAGGCCTACCGATCTCCCGGACCGTGACCTTGACCTTGATCGGTATGCTATCATCAGAACGGGCATAAGCCAAAGTATCTCCATGCCAAATTGGAAGACTCTAAGACCAACGGTGTGGAAGTTATGGCCCCTTAAAGAGTTTCGGTTTTCAAGGTCGTACGCCAAGGTCAAGGTCAGGACGGCGAAATGCTTTGCGCGGATGCCTTCCCCTCATGGTGACACATCACCACACAAAAGTTGAAGCGATTCGGTCAAGCGGTTCGAGAGATATCCTTGGGACAGACAGAAGAAGAAAAAAAGTGACATACTCGAACGAAAACATACTCCTTTGCGATCTACTTCGTAGATCGGCAAAGGACAACATTTACAAACTCGAACGAAAACATACTCCTTTACGATCGTAGATCGGCAAAGGACAACAATAGCTATGCTACTGACCAGTGTATGGCGTGGAGTGGACACCGTTCACTGACCACATGATGGTTGTCCTGTCTGACGATGGCGCTGATGACGGGGTCGTTGTCGTTATTGTCGATGTGGTTAATTGCGTCACTGCAAAACAATATTAACAATAGTAACAAGGGCATCGCCGAGCGGCAGATATGTCCTTTGCCCTGTACATGCCCCGCCCTGTACCTCCCTTCCCCCTCACATCTTAGATCCCCGTCCTCCTTGTGACCTTTGGGTGATGCACCTACACACCCTTGACTGGGTGCAAATCGTTTTCCGGGATGCACACCCTTAATTGGTGGGGTGGACACCCTTAAAACTCGGCGACATTTAAGCCCCACGTGGCACATTTTGTGCTATAATGTCTTTTACATTTAGCATTAGACCCCCTCCATTACCGGAGGTAAATTTAGTGGGGTGTACACCCTTAATGGGTTGTACAACCTTAACTCGGAGACATGTCTGCCGCTCGGCGACATTAAAATCCCACGTGGCATAATTTGTGCTGCAATGTCTTCTACTCTACTTTTTGCACACCCACACAAAATTTGGAGTGATTCTATACAGTATTTCACGAGATATAGGAGGGTGAAGAAAAACGGAAACATGTCTGCCGCTCGGCGACATTGTATTTCCGAGGGATAATTTATGTACGAATGTGTTATACTCTTAGTGTCACAAAATTTGAAGGGATTCTGTCTTCTAGTTCACGAGATACAGCTTGGACAAGAAATATATAGCGCAAAGAAGGAAATTTCGGTTTTCAAGGTCATACTTCAAGGTCAAGGTCAGCATGGCGATAATTGATAAATTTTAGAGTGAAACGTCATAAAATTGGAATTTCTACACAATTGTGTAATGGCATACACTTATGGGTTATTTGTAACACTCTTCCTTTTTTCCGAGGTTTGTGAGGTCTTGGGAGAAGAAAACAAAGAAACAAAGAAAACTGCGAGCCAGCTAGCGAGCAGAAGGGGTCGTTCGCGAGGGCGTCTGGCCCAATCACAGCCCCTTTCTGCTTCCCAGAATCCCTCACAGACCCCTACATAATGTGTGCGCGGGGATGATTTGGCGCTTTTTGTAATACTCGAAGCTTTGGCAACATGTCGTCCGATAATGATAGTCATTCTGTGTTTCAAAAAGACAGTGGTGTGTGTGGTGGTGCTGCAGGGAATACTAGTATCAGTGGTTCCTGTGAGAAACAACTGCAGGCCATCTCGAATGTAGTTGGTAGACAAATAGCCAACTTTTCCAACAAATTCCAGTCCCCAGGCTCGGTTCTGGCTACCCCCATGGGGACTGCGACTGTCACTGCACCCACAGCTCCGGCTTTGCAGGCCCAGTCTGTGGGTGCTAGTGGTTTGCATGGCACAGCGTCGACAAGTGCCACGTTTGTGCCTCTGCCACCAACTAGCCAGCACCATTCGACGACAGCGACTGCGCCGATGACTACTGCATACTATGGAATGCAAGCCGGTCAGTCCTTTTCGCTTCCTTCCTCCTCCCTCCCCCCCAATTATACTGGCACCGGTGCTACAACTAGCCAGCAGGTGGGAATTGGCCCCTCCTTTCCTTCTGCTCCACCGCTCACACAGCCTTCCACTTCCTCTGTGTGGGGAAGCGGTGCTTTCAATGCCTCCCTTCCTTTCACTAACGGGACTGGCGGTCATTCTGTAATGCCCAACAGTGTACCTGTTGACCACTTCTTCTCTCCCTCGTCCTCTGCTGGGACATGTGATGGGAAAGACACCCCTCTCTCGTCGATGCTGGAGGACATTACAGAGAAAGATTGTCCCTACGCCCAGTGGTCCTTGCGAGACAGCTGCTGGCCTTCCTAGGCAAGAACACCTTCGCCTCCCATGGTGCACCCCTAGCCAGACTGCACTCTCGCAAATTACAAGCCGCCCTACACACAGTCTACAAAAGGCCAGTGCATCTCTTCAGACGGGTACAACTGCACCGAGAGGCGAGGGACAATCTGTACTTCTGGAGGGCATTCACCCCTTCTCCCATCCCGATTCGCCGGCCGCCCCCACAGCTAATAATGGCAACAGACGCGTCGATTTCGGGATGGGGGGGGGGGGGGGGGGGGGGGGGAAGGGGGCAGTCTTCAGTCCCTGACAGCCAGCGGCCTGTGGGCGAGAGAGGAATGCAGGCAACATATAAACTATCTGGAGTTACAGGCAGTGTTGAATGCCCTACGGTCATTTCGGGCCACAGTAGCAGGGCAATCAGTATGCGTACAGATAGACAACAGGAGAGCAGTGGCATACATCGCGAAGGAGGGGGGGACGAAGTCTCTCAGTCTGTGTCGACTAGCCTGCCACCTCCTCCTGTGGTGCCAGAGTCAGGGGATCACACTGATACCGGTGTACGTGAGGGGTATGGGCAACACCATCGCCGACTCCCTCTCCCAGAACATCTTTCGCTGCTTCGGCAGACCCCAGACCCCAGATCGACTTGTTTGCCTCCAGGGAGACGACGCAGGTGAGGAGGTACATGTGCCTCCAGAGGGGCGACCGTCAGGCCCACGCAGTGGACGCCCTCAGCCAGACCTGGACATTTCCTCTCCTCTGCGCCTTCCCACCACCCACCCTGGTGCTGACGGTGGTGAACAAGCTGAGGGGGACCAGCTCCAGGATGCTGCTGGTGGCCCCCTGCTGGAGCTATGCCCCCTGGACACCGATGATCATGGACCTGCTGTACAACACGCCCCGCCGGATCCCGCTGTCCCTGGACCTCCTGACGGACACCACGACGGGCCGGCCCATGAGGAACCTGGAGGCCCTGCGGCTGACAGTATGGCCCAGACAATAGTGACGGTCAGCCACAGGGCTCAACGTCCCGGAGGCTACCTTTGAAGTGCTTGAGGGGAGATGGCGGGGAAGTACACGGCGGCAGTACCAGGCGGTGTGGCGAGAATGGTTGGGCTTCTCTACCAACAAGTCTTTGGACCCAGCTACCGTCTCTGTAGAGAAGATGCTGGATTACATTCAACACCTGTTTGATAAGGGTCTCTCTTGGAGAACCCTTAATGTGCACAGATCCGCTATCTATAGTGTGCTAGAATCCCATAAACGTGACCCCATTGGTAAGCACCCCATTGTCTGTAGATTTATTAAGGGCGTGTTTAACAAGAGGCCCCCACCTGTGAAAGTGCTACCCACCTGGGACATAGGGAGTGTATTATTATATGTGGCCCAGTGGCACCCAGCCGAGGATCTAAAGCGAACACACTTTTTCCGCAGCCTGTCATTCCGCAAAATAAACCACAATGAGGTTCTTTTGTAAGGAAATTTAAATTAGTCTTCAAATCCATTATTTTAATACACAATATCTTTTAATCTGTTGTCTTCAATGTTCAGCTGAGCATCACATAGTAAATAAACATAAATAAATATTTGCTTACTCTCTTCCGCTTCTTTCTGGATTTGAATGTTTATTCCTCCTGACCCATCACCAACTACTCTTCCACTACCATGTAGTTTGTTATCTTCTGTTGTCCTAAGATCGAGCCACATAGCATACTTGGAAGATAAATAATCTTCAAGTCTAACATCATGAAGATGAAGGTCTTTGCAAACAAGATCAGCCACCGGGTCTTTTTGTAGCCCACCTCCACCAAACAACTTTTGTACTTCATCAAAATGCTGATAAGGTAAAAGACCGCTTGCAAACAACTGATTCGGTTGTCCTTCAATCGTGCACATCAGTTTAGTTATTTTAGGATTATAAAACTTCTCGCTTAATCTGTTAAAGGGGTTTTTAGACTCTTCAAACAGCAACAAAATTCCTTTCAATGACCTTGCAGACACATTCAAATCGATGTTCCAAATTGTGTCTGATTTGTTTTTAGGTATTTTACTATGATTTAAAATTCTGTTGTAGTAAATTGCTAATTTTGTCTGGTATTGTTGTGAAATCAACTGAGCTAATTCTTGATGACGAACAACATCAAACTCTAATGTGATGTCTGAAATACTATATTTTACATCAGGATCTGTCGTTGCTCTGATAACACGGTTGTAATCATTGAAAGTTAATTCATACATAAGCCTATCTTGTAAAGCACCCTGATAATGCGGGGAGTGCGTGTTTAACAGCTCGAAGTCAAGAGGTATATAAAATCGATTACCATAAACTTGTGCAACCAACTCCTCTTGATTGTTATCTTTTTTATCTTCAGCACCAATTCTATGTTTGATTCCATTATCTCCCTGTATTCCTTGATAAATCCTATCTTTCCTTTCATTTTGTGTGAGCCATAAATCACAATAACTCAAAAAAACATCTGCGTTATCTAAAGACATTACCTCTCTCCCTTCAAGTTTAATAGTAATCTTACTAACGATCGCTCTACCAAGATTAGCAACTAAAGTTCTATTTGGATCCGTCGCTGACTCCAGCTCTATTTTAAATGCGAGACGTGCAGTGCCTGGCACAATGACTTCATTAGATCCCAGACTAGGAAATCTTACTGATAATATTTGTCTTTGATCGATAGTTGAAGGATTATTACTTATAACGATACTCTGCCTGGTTCCTTTAACACCGAGTGGTTCTTTTAACCGTCTGTATGGATCAAGAATTGTTCCGTATGATTGTGACATCTCTTTTTTTTTTAAATAAAATAAAAACATAATTATAATAAAAACATGGCTGGAATAGAAGCCGACCACGATTATGATGTTTTTGATCCTGGAGATGACATGAGTGAAGCTACATCGTCTCGTCATCTATCAACTTTAAGACGCGAACTAATGGAAGGTAAAGTAAGATCGTTTTATGAAAGAATAGGACAAGAACCGCCTGAAATTTTAAATCCTAATGACTTTGAATATAAAGACAGCCATTTATTTGTGAAGGGTGATGATGGTCAACTAGTCCGTCTTACAAATAAATCAGACACCTCAAAGTTTTTAAAAAAGAGTACAGTTCGCCAAAGGCTCAGTGTTAGCGATCAAAGACGATTTAATATCAAACAAGACCTAAGAACACAAGCGGTTTCTACACTTCAAAACACACTACAAAGACTACCAACTGATTCCCAACTTAAATCAATTCCTCTTAGAGACTTAAGCGCAACTGCGGACGACATCATAGAAATGGAAACCAGTTTTATAACTTTAGAAGATGAAGAAACCCAAGTAAAAACATTGCATGACCCACCATTACCTATGAGAGAAATAATAGCCCTCAACGAATCATTAAAATCTATCAGAGGCGAGTTAACAAATAATGTAGCAAAGTTAAGCGAACTTGATTCTCACATAAACAAAGAAAAACAAAAGTTGACCGAAGCGGACGACAACAACCTAGGGCAAGACGTGAAAGACAGAATCACACAAAGACTAAATGATCTTCAACAAGAAAAATCAGCAAGACTAGAAGTACTGTCAACTAACCGCGAACAATACGCACACAAGTGAACAGAATAAAAGAAACTATCCAAATAATGTTATACGAAAACACAACTCTAGCAGAAAGAATAAGAACTTTATTTAGAGAGCAAGGAGTCACGATTGCGAGCGTTATGACGGCTTTAGGGTTTGCAATCTCTACTTTAGTGTTTGCTTTAACAGGACCAGGTGGTAGTCAATTACCTTCGCCACTTTCACCACCTTCACCATCAAAAGATACGAACTGGATTAAAAAACAACTGGAACATTTAACGAATCTATTAAAGAAATTAGCAGAAAAAGCTCTAGATGCTCTACCCGGTATATTAGGCGCAATTGTTAGTTGGCTTTTTTCTACTGCAAGCAAAGTAGTTGGTTTTATGGCTGAACACTTATGGATGCTAATAGTTTTAGTTGTAGGATTACTCTCTAGTAAAATAAAAATAAACTAGACCAGCCGTAGTTAGAAAAATAACAAATGTTGTTTTTTCGTTTTCATGACTGTCGGTTGCTTTGTAGGTTAAGTTCGTTAAATTCATATTCTTTTTTTGACTGACAGGGATGGGATAGTGTATTCTTTGTATGATCGATGGTGCGGTTACTTTTGAATTCATTTCTTTGTTTTTACCAACTGCTTGGTTATCTCCGGCTACAAGGATTTCGTTGTTGTAGTTTACAATTGTCCCTATTTGAAGTCTAAGATCAGAGGGTAGCATGTATAATCCACTACCAACAGCAAAGTCTACCTTCGATCTTGCAAATCTCAAAACGTCTTGATACCTTTTAATACTTGTCGGGAGGTCAACTGTAGAATTGATTGCATCTTCTAAATTAGCTAAATACTGTTTTTGCGCATCAAACCCAGTAGAAGGACCTCACTTGCGCTTGCGATCCCAGCAAACACCACACATAAGTACGAATAGAATCATTTACTCGTTCTATTCCTGCCTTAGTCAGTCCTTCAGAAGTATCAAGAATAAATGTAGTCCACGCGTTTTTATGTTTTTGCTCTATAGATTCCAGATGAACGGTCGTACCTGAAGAAAAAGACGTGTAAGGAGGATTCCAATCATAGTTATACTTTCTGTGCACGCCCCAATAATAAAGTGTACCCAAACCATGATTACGATCTAACTTTTGTCTAAAGTCTGTATTCAAGTTAATGTTAAACTCGTTACAAATCCGTTCAAACACCTTCATGTTAATTCTGTTGTTGAACGGATTAAAAGTTGAATCATTCGGTAATGGCGCCTGCAGTTCAGACAACATACGCTTGAATGTGTAATAGAAATGAAATCTATAAACTGCTTTTACCATGAGATCAGGATGATTTAAGTGATCAGCGAAAGAAACACCACACCCTGTTGTTGCACAAAACACAGCAAAGTTTAACTGGTTTTGATAAAACTGCATTGGATGACTAAACCATGCCTTTGCGATGTTATCATGTTTGATGCTAGGATTTAAATAATGGTTTAATGGATTACTGACCTTAACTTTAAAGGCATCAACTCCCACTGCAACAACTAAACCGTCAACAGCTATAGTTTTAGGGTTATATGATCCAACTGAATATTTAGCGTCTTTGTTATATTTAAAAGCATTCATTTATACATCCGTAATAAAAATGTTTATTTATATAACTGATCAAGATGAGCCAATACTTTTACAACGTCCTATTGAAAATCATGGTTCTCTAAAAGTAGCGCTCCATGAAATTTATTACAAAGTCAAATGGATTAACATAAGCGAATCCTTAAAGAACAATTGGATAAGAAAAACTACTAGTGAAGGGATGATCGAACTAACTATACCAGACGGTTATTATGGCTTTTGTTCATTAAAAGAGATGTTAAGCGAGTTTGACATTACTTTAAAACTTAATGGAAATTTAAGAGTAACGTTGATATTCAAAGAGCAAAGAGGAGTAGGTTTCAACTTTGCAGGAGAACTAGCAAAAATGTTAGGGTTTAGAACCGACAACAGGGATATATTCAGCTTTTTAGTCACAGAAAGTAACAATACCTTTGAAGGAGACAACTCGCTTAATCTTGGAATACATTCTTTATTATACGTCCATTTAGATATCTTGAGTACGGACAACAACTTATTGATAACCAGCCGTCTACTGTGTTAAGAGTTCTTCCATCAGCAAAAGCGGCATACTGTGATTACGAACTTATAACGTTTCCAAACTTACAGTTTAAAGAATTAATTTGCGGGAATCACCATTCGCTAAAAATAAGAATAACTGACGAAAAAGGAACAGATGTACAGTGCGACAGCTTAAATGTTTTGTTAGAAATAAAATAATTTGATATAAAAGACAATGTCGCGTGGACCAGATCAACCGGTTATGATTGATCCTGTTAGATGTACAACTTTAGAACTGAAGGACCTAGCAGACACAGAAGACTTCGATCTAAATGGAGAGATAGGAGCACTGTATAGTTTTGAGTACACAAAAGACGGCTATTATAAACAAGCAGAAATAAGTGCTAAAAAGGTTCCTAAACTAGAGCAATTGCGCAATGTAGTAGCTAATAATGTTGGTCAGTTTGAATATAAAGTTGTTAAAAAAAGGGATAACAAGTGGCATTTAATTCCATTCGTTGATTGGGAAATTAAGTTTGAATTTTTAAGTCCGTTTACGTTCTTCGACAGTAACAAATATTTTCGTAAATCATTTAACTCAGGACCGCTACATATCAGTCTGATTCCACAAAACAACAGCAGAAGAGAAATAGCGATCAAACCTTATAAAAAGAGGCAGTACATGTTGCATAGAAAAAAGACAGTGACAAAAGACGCAGCCACACAATTAGAGTTCATTCCTAAAATGGTTTTAGCAGACGAATTTACTATGATATTTGAACTTTCTGTTAGAGCGGATGATCCTGATTCCCCACCTGCTGGTGTTAGTGACGTCCTGATGAAAGGGATTAACATTTCTTGGCAAAACTTGGATGTTGAATCAGTGAGATGTACTGTTGTTATTCAAAACAGTGGTGAAGAAATTAAGGCAGTGTCGACTAGTAATAAAGTTATATTAAGTGTTGATCCAAACAATCTTAAAGAATTAACGTTCATTAACCTTACTAATTTAGATCTCATTGGGTTTTATTACACTGAAAGCATTTTGTCTGATGATCTTCTTAAAATGATAACAAGCACAAATTAAATGTTAAAAAATTTTAAATATAAAAAGATGTCCGTTAAAGTATATCCAAAAATACCAAAAGAAAATACTGACAAAGAAAAGACTGAGAGTGGTGATGATCCTGAAATCAGAAAGTTCAGATTGTCTACCATTACAGAAATACAAAGAGAATTGGAAAAAGACCTCACTAATTATAACAGAACCAAACGAAGGTACTCTTCTATCTTTAATGCTGCAACTTACTTAAATACAGGATTTGGAACTTCAAAAAAGTGCGTGCAGCGTGCTCTTTGACACTATTTTTTTTGGTTCTTTTGTTTTCTGAGCCAGACTTGGTATTCTATAGTTCTCTTCTTTAGCCATAACAAGCTCCTAGCATAACATCATCAGTATCCAAAATCCTCTGAAGTTGGAGTGTGGCGGGGTAATCAAAAACGGTCAAACACGGAATGTTTCCCTAGCTGGTGCATTTGTACCATAGTGTTCAAGTGCTTCGGCTGGATCCCTGGATTCTTTAAGCCAGGGTACGACAACAACAACAACAACAACGATTTATTATTTTCTCATCTAGTAAGAGAAAGAGATGAAACAAGGGCATCGCCAAGCGGCAGATATGTCCTTTGTCGGCTACGCCTTGTACTTCCCTTCCCCCTCATATCTTAGGCCCCCGTCATCACGTGTAATAGTGCTTCCTATTCATTTCTTTTCTTGACAAATCGTCGAGGTAGCCTAAATTGGGAAGCTTGTGAGACGACTTAACAAAAAATATGTTCTTGTCATCGATAGATTACATACCAACAGCAGCAGCAGCAGTAGTAGTAGTAGTAGTAGTAGTAGTAGTAGTAGTAGTAGTAGTAGTAGTAGTAGTAGTAGTAGAAGCAGCAGCAGCAGCAGCAGCAGCAGCAGCAGCAGTAGTAGTAGTAGTAGTAGCAGCAGCAGCAGCAGCAGCAGCAGCAGCAGCAGTAGTAGTAGTAGTAGTAGTAGTAGTAGTAGTAGTAGTAGTAGTAGTAGTAGTAAATAATAATAATAATAATTAATAATGCTTATATAGCGCATAATCTTGCAAAGCAACTCAATGCGCTTTTCACTCACCATTCGTACAAACATTTCTAACAAACTGGCCCACGCATCCTCACCATACATCTCTATCAAAATGAATACATATTAGAGAATGCATTGCATATAATCATAACACAACACACCAACACCCACGTCCCTTCAACACCACCACCCCAACCATCCCCCCACTCCCCCCCCCACCCATCCCCACCCCTGCCCCCCTACTCCCCACCCTCACCCCATACACACACACGCGCACGCGTTAACCTCATACTCAACGTCTTCAATGAGCTGGAAAACAAGAGTGGGGAAAGGATCATAGACTTTGCAGAGAGAAAGCTTTCCTGAAGAAGTGGGTCTTTAGTTGGGACTTGAAGGAAGGAAGAGTGGACTGGTTACGGGTATGGTCAGGGAGAGAATTCCAAACGTTTGGTGCAACAAAACTAAACGCCCTCTCACCCGAAGATTTCAAGGACCGCTTAGGAACTTTAAGAAGTTTCTGGGAAGAAGAACGAAGAGTACGAGAGCTTTGGTAGGTGCAGAGAGAAGAAGAGAGGTAGTGAGGAAGAGTTTTGTCAAAGTGACGAAAAGCGAGAGTAGCCATCTTGAACTGCCAGCGGAATTTGACAGGAAGCCAGTGGAGCTCAGCCAAAAGAGGTGTGATGTGATCACGCTTTCTTTTGCCAAGCACAAGCCGAGCAGCACTGTTCTGCACTCTCTGTAAGTGCGAAATCTGTTCTGCTGGAAGCCCAGCATACATCGAATTACAGTAGTCCAATCTGGACAACACGAAGGCAGAAATCAGTCTAACAGCAGCATCTCTGGACAGGAAGGGTCTGATGGAGGCGATACGCCTTAGCTCTAACAAAGATGCACGACAAACACTAGATATTTGCTCCTGCATCGACATGGTTTGATCGAGGGAGACACCGACGTACTTAACAGTCTTCCGAAATGGCAATTCGGATCCAACAATATTGATGGAATCTGTTTTAACTTTCTTCAGGGAAGAGGAGGTGCCAACTACTACTACTAGTAGTAGTAGTAGTAGTAGTAGTAGTAGTAGTAGTAGTAGTAGTAGTAGTAGTAGTAGTAGTAGGAGGCGGAGGAGGAGGAGGAGGAGGAGGAGTAGTAGAGTAGTAGTAGTAGGAGTAGTAGTAGTAGTAGTAGTAGTAGTAGTAGTAGTAGTAGTAGTAGTAGTAGTAGTAGTAGTAGTAGTAGGAGGAGGAGGAGTAGTAGTAGTAGTAGTAGTAGTAGTAGTAGTAGTAGTAGTAGTAGTAGTAGTAGTAGTAGTAGTAGTAGTAGTAGTAGTAGTAGTAGTAGTAGTAGTAGTAGTAGTAGTAGTAGTAGTAGTAGTAGTAGTAGTAGTAGTAGTAGTAGTAGTAGTAGTAGTAGGAGTAGGAGTAGTAGTAGTAGTAGTAGTAGTAGTAGTAGTAGTAGGAGGAGTAGGAGTAGGAGTAGTAGTAGTAGTAGTAGGAGTAGTAGTAGTAGTAGTAGGAGTAGGAGTAGGAGTAGGAGTAGTAGTAGGAGTAGTAGGAGTAGTAGGAGGAGGAGTAGGAGTAGGAGTAGTAGTAGTAGTAGTAGTAGGAGTAGGAGTAGGAGTAGGAGGAGTAGTAGTAGTAGTAGTAGTAGTAGTAGTAGTAGTAGTAGTAGTAGTAGTAGTAGTAGTAGTAGTAGTAGTAGTAGTAGTAGTAGTAGTAGGAGGAGGAGTAGTAGTAGTAGTAGTAGTAGTAGTAGTAGTAGGAGTAGGAGTAGTAGTAGGAGTAGTAGTAGTAGTAGTAGGAGGAGTAGGAGTAGTAGGAGTAGGAGTAGGAGTAGGAGTAGGAGTAGTATAGTAGCCTAGTAATCCTAAAGGCGGGGATTCAATTAAAAGAAGCAACAACAACCAAATTTAAAGTAGAAAAAAGATAAACAAATTTTCCCAACAATTATGTAGCAAACAATAATAAAAACACACAAGTAAGGAACATTGAAACCAACAATACAAAACAAAACAAAATGTGTAACTCACAAAGCATGAAGAACAGAAACAGACTGTAAAACACATCCTCGCCAGCCGCCATCTTGAACTCATGTGAACTAAGAATACCATTGTTGTTCGCAACCTGTGACAGATGTGTAATTATTAATAGCGGGAAAGAAAGGAAAGAAAGAGTGAAGCAGTTCATCACCACATTCTTGAATAATTTGCAGTCCTAATTAGCATTGTCACCGCAGAGAAACAGGTCCTACACACAGACACACACATATTTACTGACAAACACACACACACACGCACGCACGAGCGCGCGCGCACACGCACACGCACACACGCACGCACACACGCACACACACACACACACACACACGCACACGCACACGCACACGCACGCACACGCACACACACACACAAAACCCAACAACATACAGTATTTATACGGCGCTGAATCTTGATAGAAATCCAATTAAAGCGCACACACACGTTAGCATTCATAATGCATTAAAACAAAACCGCAATACTAAGCGAACACACACGGACGACATAAATGGAATACAGCAGAAATAGACCTAATGGCAAGAGAGAGAAGAGAAAGAGAGCGGAGCTTTAATGACGGGCGAACAGGTGGGTTTTGAGGTTAGCTTTGAAAGCAGAGAGGGTACTATGCACACACACACACACAACACACACGTAAGCGCAGGCGTACGCTCAT
>CM065703.1:26540369-26547869 GCA_017654935.2 Phymorhynchus buccinoides
ACACACAATCTGAAGCGCTTCTGTCAAGTACCAATGTGGAAAATATGGCTTAAAACCCAATGTGTAGACCCCTACCACTTTCAAGGCCTACGGATCGCCCGGACCGTGACGTTGACCTTGATCGGTATGCCACCATCAGAACGGGCATAAGCCAAAGTACCTTCATGCCAAATTTGAAGACTCTAACACTAACGGTGTGGGAGTTATGGCCCCTGAAAGATTTTCGGTTTTCAAGGTCGTACGCCAAGGTCAAGGTCACGACGGCAATATGGTTTACGCGGATGCCTTCCTCTCATGGTGACACACCAGCACACACAATTTGACGTGATTCTGTCAACCCGTTCGAAAGATATCCTTGGGACAGACAGAAGGAGAAAAAAATGACCCTCCGATTTTCAGGCTCCAGCGATCTTTTTTACCTTGACCTTGACCTTGAACGGTATGCCATCATCAGAACGGGCATAAGCCAAACCACCTTCATACCAAGTTTCAACATCCTATGTTGATCGGTGCCCGAGATATGGCTAAAAATAGATTTCGGTTTTCAAGGTCGTACGTCAAGGTCAAGGTCACGACGGCAAAATGGTTTGCGCCGATCTCTTCCTATTAAGGAGGCACACCTTCACACAAAATTTGACGCGATTCGGTCAAGCGGTTCGGGAGATATCCTTGGGACAGACAGAAGAGAAAAAAAGAGAAAAAAATACAAACCAGCCCATCGCAATAGTCCGTCTTGGTGACGGACTAATGAGGAAAACTTTATTAAAATGAAACGTGCTAAAAACCACAGTAACAGGGTTGTTGCAAAAGCGAAACGTCACTATTTTACTCATTTCTGTCATTCAGAAATATCTACGTCTAAGGACATGCACAGAGTCTGGAAAAAGGTAAAGGAATTAAAAAACAAGTGTCACCTACCATCGTATCCTATTAAATTAGAAAACTGTGCTGTTCCAACATCATCAGAAAAAGCAGAAGCATTTGTACAAACATTTTCAAAATTGAATTCATCATCTAGACTTAATTCAGATAATTTTTTATTAAGAACTACAACTACAGAAAACAACAAGAAGAAAAATCTAGTTATTGTGATCCAACATAAATTCATCTATTACATTTGAAGAATTTAATGAAACACTAGAGTCATTCTCTTCTAATAAAACAGCTGTTGGTTTAGATGGCATTTCATATCAGTTGCTATGCCACTTAGCTTTGTGTTGGAAGCAATTACTCCAATCTTTTTACCAAAAAGTTGGTTAAATGGAGCTCTCCATACTTTCTGGAAGAGGACAGTTGTAATACCGATTCCAAAACAAGTTAAACCTAGGTCTGCAATTGACAGTTATCGACCAATAGCACTAACTTCTCAAGTTGGCAAGATATTAGAAAAACTAGTTGAAAAACGCATTCTACATTATTGTGAAAAGAATCATATCATCCCCCACAATCAAGCAGGGTTTAGAAAAGGTAGAAGTACGACCTTGTTAAACTTACGAGTCATGTTAAAAAACAATTTGTTCGTAGAAAAAGTACACTAGCCACTTTTTTCGACATTAGAAAAGCGTATGATAGTGTGTTGCATGCTCGTTTACTCTATAAGTTGAAAAATATTGGGATAAGTGGGTAACGTATCAGTTTATTAAATGTTTCTTATCCGGAAGATCAATGTGTACTAGAGTTGGTAAATGTTATTCTTCATTTCAAGATATTGATATTGGAATCCCTCAAGGTTCTATTATTGCCACAGTTCTTTTTACAATTTTTATTCATGATCTTCCTAAAGTACCATCTAAAAATATACATTTAGTGCAATATGCAGACGATATTGCAATTTGGATGAATACAAATATTTTAAAAAAATTAGAGAACGATAACATATGTGCAAAAACTATATCAAATTGAAATAGATAAACTAGATAAATATATGAAAGAAAATTGACTAGAACTTTCTGGAGAAAAGACACAATTGATGTTATTTAACAATGGTAAAAATCCAAAATGTTTGCCAGAACTTGTATTAGAAGATAAAACTCTTCAATATTCCAATAATGTAAAATTCTTAGGTGTCAATTTCACTCCTAAATTAAACTGGCGCTGCCATATCGAGCACCTTATAAACAAAGCAAGACAACGGCTAACTTTATTGAAAATAATTAGTGCACAGTCATGGGGTCATGATACTCAAACACTCATACATCTTGCTACCAGCCTGGTTCGAACAAAACTGACTTATGGGCAGGAAGTTTATTTTTCGTCTTCTCAGACATTACTAAAACAGTCACAAAGTATAGACAGTAAAGCTATCAAAGTAGCACTGGGTGTACCAGTACATACAAATACGCTTAATACATATAGAGAAGCTCATTTGTTGTCACTTGACGATCAACGTAAACTAGACACTGCCAAGTATGTAACTAGAAGTCTTTCAGTATCTAATTCAGTGACAAATGAAATATTTCTTGATTCAAGAAAGGATTTTTCCAAAAGGGCACAGAATCTTTCTTACCTTCAGCCCATTAAAAAATTATACAGATGATTTATTTAGGAAATGTAAGATCGATATTTCATTGATTTCAAGTACACCAACCATGCCTATTGTTCCTCACTGGGAGCATAATTCTGCAAAAATTGATATAGATTATACTACTCTGAAAAAAGACGATAACATCAATTTAATACCAGTAGAAGCAAAAGAACACCTCGAAAATACATATCCACATAATCTTAAGATTTACACAGATGGCTCGGTTTTAGAATCTTATACAGGAGCTGGATTGTGATCCCTCATTTAAAAGTCAGAAAATCATTTTGTTTAGGAAATGACTTTTCTGTATATACTGCAGAACTTGATGCAGTTCTAATGGCACTATCCTGGATAGCTGATATGGATATTGCAATTTATAGTATTTTACTTTGTGTTGACTCGAAATCTGTTCTTTATAGTTTACAAAACTGGAATGCAAACACCAGAAGATATTTAATTTTTGATGTAAAATATCTAATACATTCTATTATATTTAACGGAATTAACGTAGAATTAGGCTGGATTCCATCGCACTGTGGTATCATTGGGAATGAACTAGCTGATAAATTAGCGAAAGAAGGTGCTAGTAGAAAATCGTCAGATTGTTCAATAAAACTAGAAAAACACGAAATAAATTCAATGTTAGAAAATAGTATATATAATGAAAAGCTTCCTTCAAAATCTAAGATATTATTATGTTCAAGATCTTTATCTAGCCTTATCTACAAAATTCGATTAAATTCGTGGAGGACCAAATTTTCTAAAGATGTAGAATGCGATTGTGGTCTCCCAATATCAGTTCAACACATTATTTTAGAATGTCCATTATTATCATTGTTATGCAAACTATCTGGGATACAAGTTGCACAAATTGGAACTTTAAAAGATGTAGCTTACAGTCATGAAATGATCAAAATTGTTACAGTCATATCCAGCTCTGGAATTGCAAGATTACTTTAGTTCATGAGTTAATTAACTTTAATTTTGTTTTCTTTTTCACTTTTTTATTTATTTGTTGCTATTAATTTGTTAGGGATTTGTTACACACACACTCATATTCACATGCACACACGCGCGCGCGCGCGCACACGCACACACACATTTTTTTATTTATGTTTTTTCCCCCAGTCTAATATCACCATTGTGTGAACAGACTTTAAATCAAATCATGTCCGTGCACGGGGGTGGGTGGGTGGTTGTGTGTACGATTTATTTGATTGATTGATTCAATTTAAAGTCTGTTCACAACAATGGTGATATTAGACCTTTTAAATAAAAATAAAAAGAAGCAGAATGAAATCAATGGATTAAGATAATGGGGAAAAACTGTGTCAAAGTGAAAGTCAAAGTCAAATTATTATTTTTTTCAGATGGTACATTGAATAAGCAGCAATATTTGCTTTTTACACCAAGCCAAGAAATAACTAAGTGAGGAAAAATGAGCATGCAATAAAAACAACAACGAAAAAAACCACTACAAAGCGTAAACAAACTATATGCTTGCAAATATGCCCGCACTCACACAATATGTACATTCCCCACCTCCCCCTCTCTCTCTCTCTCTCTCTCTCTCTCTCTCTCTCTCTCTCTCTCTCTCTCTCTCTCTCTCTCTCTCTCTCTCTCTCTCTCTCTCTCTCTCTCTCTCTCTCTCTCTCTCTCTCTCTCTCTCTCTCTCTAACACACGCACATATACTTCCTAATTCATATACATATATACAGTAGCATAAAAGATATAACAGGGCAAAGTTTATGAAACATTATTTTTAAAAAACAATTCAGTAGAAGACATGAAATTCCACTTTTCGTCTATTTCAAGCATTATGAAGGAAATATAAGCACACAACAGATTAACAAAGTGGAAAGCTTACATTATTTTAATTTTAAAATCATTGGAAGAAAAAAAACACCATAAAACATATAAACATTATATAATCGATAAAATATTACAGTAAACTTTAGTCATTCTTACAAAACGTTACTATCCATGAGGTGAGCTTTGAGTTTTTTCTTAATCTGATTCTTGTTTTTTATGCATTTTAAATTTTGGTAATTGATTCCATAAGTTTCCACCCGAGTAAAGAAAACTAGATTTGTAAATATTGTTTTTTGATCGAGGGGTTGATAATAAATGGTTATGTCTATGTTGGTTAGTTTTAAAAGTGTATGTTATCTTTTTCGGGTCATTTCCATTTACAACGTTATGCATCATTTCTTTATTAAAGAAAAGTCTGTTGTGAAGTGATAATATATTAAGTTTTTTGTACTCATCATTTGATAAAGAATTTGATTACATGTATAACAAAATTAATTTCACTGCTTTTTATGCATACAATGAATTATTTTCATATTGGTATCACTACAGCTATCCCACAATGTTGACGCATAATCGATTAATGATAGAATGTGGGCATTAAAGAAGAGGTTACGAGAATGGGTATCTAGTAGGTTCTTGATTTTAGTTAACTAGAAATGTTTTTTGGAAAGACGTTTACCTATGTTCAGTCCAAGCAAGATCTTTATCAATGATAATGCCTAACATTTTATGAGGGTCAACTTCTTCTATTTTGTTACTTCGTATATATAGAAGTGGGAATTTTGTCTTCATTTCTTGTCGTTTTTGTCTTGTTGTTATGTACAGACATTTTTGGGGGTTTCATTTAAAGACATGTGATTTAATTCAGTCCAAGTGACAAGATTATGTATACTACTTTGAAGTTTACTTCCTAATCTATTGGCATCAGCATCACTTGAATGACAGGACGCGTTGTCTGCAAACATTTCACATTTACCAGAACAGAACAGGGTAAATCGTTGACATAAATAGAGAACAAGAGAGTGCCAAGCATAGAGCCCTGAGGGACTCCATATTTGATCGGCAAAGGTGTTGCAATTATGTTGTTTAGAACCACTGACTGTTTTCGATCACATAAAAATGGTATAAGACTAATAAAGTCTGGAGTTAGCTTGTAAAGTTCGAGTTTCTGCAGTAATAGAGAATGGTTTATGACATCGAAAGCTTTTTGAAAATCTGTGAAGAGAATACCATTGGATTTATTGTCATTTACATTGTAAAGAAGGCTGTCAATAAGCTGTGTTAGAGCAGTGTGGCAGGAATGTTTTTTACGAAAACCAGACTGGTCTCCATGAAGTAAATAATTTTTATCTAGGTAAGAATACAGGAATATTTGGATGTGAACAGCTTTTACCCCTCTGCTGTCAGAGCCATCAATACTCAGTAGGGAATTCTTTATCCTATTTTGCCCAGATTTGTGTCAATCGGTGTGCCTGCATGCTCGCGGTCTTGTGTGTGAGTGTGTGTGTGTGTGTGTGTGTGTGTGTGTGTGTGTGTGTGTGTGTGTGCGTGCGTGTGCGTGCGTGCGTGTGCGTGTGCGTGTGCGTGCGTGCGTGCGTGTGTGCGTGCGTGTGCGTGCGTGTGCGTGCGTGTGCGTGCGTATGTGCGTGTGTGAGGAGGTGGGACATGTATTGGTATAAATGTGTATACACACGTGTATGTGTGTGTGTGTTGATGTATGTGTAGGTGTGCGTCTGAGAGAAAGAGAGAATCTGAGGGAGAGCATGATGATTTAATTTGTCCATTCGATGTGCTTGCTTTCGTTGTTGTTGGATTGTGTCTTGTGCAAAACCAACACGATTTCCTTTGGCTGATTGGCTGATTAAAGAATCTTGATCTTGATGTGTTTTTCAATAGGTTTTGATATGGCAGAAAGAATAGAAATGGGTCGGTAATTTGAAGGGTCAGATGTTTCACCAGATTTAGATAGAGGGATTACTTTAGCTTGTTTGAACTGAATAGGAAAGCATTGCTTATCAATGCACAAATTATACAAATAGGTTAATGAATCAGAAATAACAGGGCATGCATTTTGTAATATATTAGTATATCACGTATTCCTGATCGTTTTAAAGAAGAGAGACTTTCACTAACATCGAAAAGAGTCATTGGTTGAAGAACAAAACGATAACAAACATATTTTGAGTCAACGTAGTGTTTTAAATTGCCAAGATCATTATCAGTGGACCTGTCGTGTTTTATAACCTTATCTTTTATATTTGCAAAATGATCGTTTAATTGATCTGCATATATATATCTTTAATTACTTGTTGATTTTCATGTTCAGCAGCTGAAGGGCGCACTGTCCAGGTGAGGGCGGCACTTGGGTGCAGGCACAGCTACACCCGGATTCTGGACAGGACGTTGATGATTTGGTTTGTTCCCCCGTGAAAGGAGGCGGGTATTGGGAAGGGGGGTACTGAGATGGAGGGTAGTTGGGAGGGTGGTAATGGGGAGGAGGAAATGGGTGCGTTGAAGAGGGGTACCTGGGTCCTTGGGATGAGTAATGGGATGGAAAGGGATGTGAAGAGGAGGGGTAGTGAAGGGGTTCTAGGAATGCATAACGGGATGGGTTGAGGGGTAGAGAAGAGGGGACACCACTGACTTGATGGGCAGGCCTGCTTCTGCTGTCCTGGGGCGAATGGTTGACAGCAGTCTCAAAGGCGTGGTTTGTGAAGTCATTATGCAGCTGGGCTGCAGCAGGACGTGCGGGGACAGCTTCCTCAGGCAGGTGAGGGGTAAAGGTAAAGATGTGCCCCCCCCCTGTGTTTCTCGGTTAATTCCATTTTTCCGTTTTTGCCTTTCTTACCAAACATAGAGCTGCATTTTATGAACCTTTTCAGCTAATTATCTTTTTTGAATACTAACCCTAACCCTAACCCTACCCCCCCCCCCCCCCCCCCCCCCCCCCTATAAGACGAAAAACGCAATGAACCACGACTGTGACAAATGCCGCGGTGTACTGCAGTACATAGGGGGGGGTGGGGGTCCTATTAGATAATGGCCTTTATCATGACTGCAATTAATTATTCAACAAAGATAATTAGCTGAAAATGTTCATAAAATACAGCTTCATGTTTGGTAAGAAAGGCAAAAACTGAAAAATGGAATTAACCGAGAAATG
>CM065703.1:26557869-26570369 GCA_017654935.2 Phymorhynchus buccinoides
TCTCTTTCTTCATTTCTCTCTCTCTCTCCCTGTCTCTCTTTCTATGTGTAACTCTCTCTGTCTCTCTCATTGTCTCTCTCTCTCTTTTGTCTTTCTCTCACTGTGTGACTCTGTGCCCCCCCCCCCCCCTGTCTCTCTCTCTCACTTTGTGTTTGTGTCTCTCTTTGTCTCTGTCTCTCCATTTATTTATCTCTGTGTCTCTGTATCTCTCTATATATCCCTGTATCTCTGTCTCTCATTCTCTCTCTCTCTCTCTCTCTCTCTCTCTCTCTCTCTCTCTCTCTCTCTCTCTCTCTCTCTCTCTTTCTCCATTTCTGACTCTCTCTCTCTCTCTCTCTCTCTCTCTCTCTCTCTCTCTCTCTCTCTCTCTCTCTCTCGCGCTCTCTCTCTGTGTGTCTCTCAGTCTCTCTCAGAGAAATATATACTGAAGCAGAGAGAGAGAAACAAAAACAGGCAGAGAGTGAGACATACACAGATATATAGATAATGAGTCTGAAATGGAGACAGACAGAGAGAGAAAGACAGTGAGAGACAGAGAGAAAGCGAAATATATTATAAAGAGACAGAGACACAGAGAGAGAGACAGAGACAAAGAAAGACAGAAACATGAGAAAGTAAGAGACACAAACTGAGAGAGAAATATATAGAGACTGAGACACAGAGAGAGAGAGAGTCACACAGTGAGAGAAAGACAAAGAAAAAATAAAAACGAACAGAGGGACATATAGAAAGAAAGACAGAAAAGGAGACACAAAGAGAGACAGGGAGAGAATGAGATGGAGGGAGACAAAGAGAGAGCAGCAGAGAGAGACAGATACACAGAGATAAACAGAGATTAAACAGCCGGAGAGAGAAAGAGGGAGACAAAGACAAAGAAAGACAAAGACAGAGATAGAAAGAGATACATGGGCACACAGAGAAAGAGATACAGAGAGACAGACAGAAAGAATGAAAAACGGAAAAAAAATAACAAAGAGAGAGACATACAACAAACAAACAACAACACAAGAAGAGTAAAGTGAAAAGAGAGAGACAGACAGATTGTGAGGGGAAAATAACCTGAATTATATTTTCCCCCATGAGGCAAAATAGCCTGAATTCTATTTTGCCACATGACGTTGAATAGCCACTGCCTTACCATTTGCAGAAGATAAAAATAAAATCCCCACGTGACAAGTCTTGGCGTCTCTGACAATCACGGTCACTGGGCTAGCCGAGAGAGTAGTAAAACACTAATTTTGCGTTGGGCTGTTTTTGAAATCCATTCTTTACGGTTTCGACTGTTTAATAATACTTACGGGTAATATTAAATAGAAGGAAACGGTTGTATGAAAAGAACATTATCTACTCTATGTTCACAAGAAATATTAAATAGATATTGAAACTATTTAATTTTTTTTTTTATTATTCAATAAAGAATGGTTTGTGCAGGCTCGGAATCTATTCTTTACTATTTAGCGTTTTATTTTCTTCTCTACTAAGATTGCGTCTATTCAATAATGTTGTTGTTCTATGAAATAGAAAAGTGCAGTAAATAATTAAAAAAACCGATAGTCATGAAAATAATTGTTTTTACTTTGGATTCTTTACTTTTCCTATTTAATATTGATGATGACATTATTAAATGCGGTTTTTGTGTATTTAATAGCTATTTGTCCTATTGAATAAGCTACAATAGAGTAGATAATTTTTACACATCTGGCATTTCATAACATATAACGTCTATTTACAGTACTATGGACAAGTAAGACATAGTAGCAAGCTTTACATATAACGTCTATTTACAGTATTATGGACAAGTAAGACATAGTAGCAAGCTTTGCATAATTATAACGTCTATTTACAGTACTATGGACAAGTAAGACATAGTAGCAAGCTTTACATATAACGTCTATTTACAGTACTATGGACAAGTAAGACATAGTAGCAAGCTTTACATATAACGTCTACTTACAGTACTATGGACAAGTAAGACATAGTAGCAAGCTTTGCATATAACGTATATTTACAGTACTATGGACAAGTAAGACATAGTAGCAAGCTTTACATATAACGTCTATTTACAGTACTATGGACAAGTAAGACATAGTAGCAAGCTTTACATATAACGTCTATTTACAGTACTATGGACAAGTAAGACATAGTAGCAAGCTTTGCATATAACGTATATTTACAGTACTATGGACAAGTAAGACATAATAACAAGCTTTACATGTAACGTCTATTTACAGTACTATGGACAAGTAAGACATAGTAGCAAGCTTTACATATAACGTCATTTACAGTACTATGGACAAGTAAGACATAAACATAACATTTTATGAAAATATTCAAAATGTAATCATTACCAGTTTGAAAATAGATAAAGGTAATGCTATGTACATACACATACAACCAACCGACAAATCATAACAATCAGTAACAATATCATATAAAGTGATATTTGTTTGATTCCTATGAAACAGTATGAACCAGTCTGGTCTATAAACTGTTTGCCGAGGGAACTAACTTTTTAACTATGACTGTGAGGTGTATAACAAAATTAATAACAACCTATTATGTTATTTACAATAGCAAACATAGCAAACCGATTAAAAGTCAATAACGACAAAATAAAGATAACAGCAGTGGCGTAGCAACGTTTTCAAACCGGGGGGGGGGGGGGGGGGGGGGGGGGGGGGGGGGGGGGATTGCCAACAAACCGGGGGGGGGGGGGGGGGGGGGGGCGGAGCGCAAGCGCACGGACGAGAGATGAATGGAACACTTTACAATTATTATTTTTAACCATAATCATAATCAACAATAAAAATCTATGAATGAAAGAAAATGTGATGTGAATTGCAAGGAGACAACAACAAAACATAAAAATCGACCATGCTTGGAGCCAGTCTTGGAAGAGGGAAGGGGGTAGTTCCAAGTGGTCAGTTGGGGTGGGGTGAGGGGTCTGGGGGGCTTGCGTCCCAGAAGCTGATGATAATTTGAATGTAATTGATGCAATCAAGGCTTCTCATGAGAGAATAAGCTAAAACTATAACATGGTACTACATTTCTCCCTCTTTTTCTGAGGGGGTGGAACCCATGTAACCCCTCTAAAATCCATATTTGATGAAGTACCAAGTCCAAAGACATGTAACAATAATATATTATAACAACAATGAGGCCAATACATCAAAGAAAAGAAAGGGAAAGAAAACACATCTGAGCCATCTAAACGTCATACCACATTGTAGCAGGTCTTTGTTTGGTGATGACTGAGTTTAAGAAAAGCCCAAACCATAAAAGAACAAACTTACTAAACATTATTCGTACACCCCACCAATTAAGGGTGTGCATCCCGGAAAACGATTTGCACCCAGTCAAGGGTGTGTTGGTGCATCACCCAAGGAGGACGGGGACCTAAGATGGGAGGGAGAAGGGAGGTACAGGGCGGGGCATGTACAGGGCGTAACCGGCAAAGGACATATGTGCCGCTCCGCAAAGCCTTTGTTTCTGTTTCTCTTGTTTGGTTGGTTTTTCCTTGTTTTTGTACGGCAAATTTCTCTTGGCAGCCGTGGGAATCATCGGACAGTGGATGAACTATGTACACATTTTACGTCTAAAAACAAAAACATCAACAACAAGCGGATCGCCGAGCGCCAGATAAGTTCCCGAGCGGGTAAACTTGGGCACATGACAGCAGCATGAGCAATCAATAAACTGAACATTTGCCAAAAAACCCACCTTAACAAAAAACAAAGTCAAGGTCATGACAGCGATAATTTATGCGCGGATGCCTTCCTCTCAATGTGACATACCTCCATACAAAATTTGAAGCAATTCTTGTCAAGTGGTTCCAGAGATATCCTTGGGACAGACAGAGAGGAAAAAAACCCAGGTCATACGCCAAGGTCATTGTCACGACGCGATAATCTATGCGTGGATGCCTTATTCTCATGGTGACACACCGCCACACAAAATTTGAAGTGATTCTGTCAAACAGTTAGGGAGATATCATTGGGACAGACAAAAAAAAAAAAGTTTATTCACCAAGGTCAAGGTAATGACGGCGATAATTTATGCACGGATGCCTTCCTCTCGTGGTGACCCGCCACCACACGAAATTTGAAGCGATTCTGTTGAGCACTTCGGGAGATATCCTTGGGACAGCCCCCCCCCCAACTTGTTTTAAAAATCAGCCGCTCAGGAACTTATCTGCTGCCCGGCGATACACTTGTTATTGGCTGTATTACATAGACAAGTTCTTTGTTTGGCCTACTGTGTTATTGTTGTTATTATGTGTGTGTGTGTGTGTGTGTGTGTGTGTGTGTGTGTGTGTGTGTGTGTGTGTGTGTGTGTGTGTGTGTGTGTGTGAGAGAGAGAGAGAGAGAGAGAGAGAGAGGCACATACACACACGCACACGCACACGCGCATGCACACGCACACGCGCACGCGCACGCACACGCACACGCGCACGCACGCGCGCACACGCGCACACGCACACACACACACACTTTAACACTTATGCGAGCATTTCAACCCACACCACTAGTCTCTCTCTCTCTCTCTCTCTCTCTCTCTCTCTCTCTCTCTCTCTCTCTCTCTCTCTCTCTCTCTCTCTCGTTTTCTTAATGTGCCAATACATGCTTCAAATAAATGAATACGGGGAGATATCCTTTGTACATTAAAACCTTTTCAAAATGTGTAGAGTATTGGTAGTCTTCCCCCTATAACCGGTCGACATGAGGAAGTTTTTTTCCGGTTCAGGCCACCTGGTAGGGTCAGTTCTACCCGGACATACATTAACCGGTTTCGTCCAGCCGAGGCAGTCCGCCGACAGTGGACCCGCACCTCCCGGTTTGTCAACCGGTTATCACCAAGGACCCGGTGATACAGTCCGCCATGATTCATCCAGTGGTCGGGAGCATGGACGCTCCCGCCCCGGAACCGGGTATTCTTCCTGGTTGGACTACTTTCCGGTTCAGCGCAACCGGTACCAACACCAGGTGTCGCTAGAACTGCTTCCCTCTGACGAGGAATTACCGGTGCAACCGGATCCTTTTGAGGACCGTGTGCAATGGGAAGTCTCACGTAGACTTTCGACTTTCCCGGTTCAGTCTGATAGCCGTCGTGGTTCAGACTCCCCGGCACCCTCGGACAACGATGAAGAACGTCTTTCCATGTCCTTCTCGGATCAGCCTGAGGCTAATCCCTGCCCAGTGGATTACTCCAGACAAGGACTCATGAACATCCTTCGTCCATATTGCCCAGACGTGATGGAACGTCAGCTTCCCCTGTCTCATTCTGTGACGACCAGTATCGTCGGCTCTTTTCAACGTGACCAGAAGTCTTCTTGGAACCTTAAGTGTCTGGATCTTCTCTTACGTTCGATCGCTAGGGCGGAATCTGCTCTATGTCCAAACAAGTCTCTTCGTTTGAACCATCAAACGGACTTGGATGTAGATCTGTCTCTGGACAATTCCTCATCCATCAGCTCTTTTTCTTCCTCCAAGTTTGTCTCGCATCCCTCTTTGGCTGAGGATTTTCTCCCTTTTGAGAGTTTCTCCAAACTCTCTAAGTGGGAGTCCGCCAAACTTCGCATTAGTCAAGCTTTGCCCGGTGTGCATCTCAAACCTGTGGTGTTCAAGAGTCTGGAGTCCTCCGTGTCAGAGTTTTTAAAGGCATGTGGTGTTTCTACTGCGCTTCTTCAGTCTGTTGCTCGTATTTAAGGGAAGTCTCCTTCCGGTTCACCTGAAGATTTTAGACTGTTCGAGGATATCGTTAATCCTCGGCGACTCTATGCGAAGTCTCTTTGACATTGTGGCTTCGCTTTGTGTTCAGTTGTCTGCTCTTCGTCAGGATTCTGCTCTTAAGCAAACTACAGTCAACCTCTCTCAGTCGGAGAAAGAGAGACTCCGTTCTCTTCCTCTCCCAGCCTCAGGTCTCTTTGGTCATCACGCCCTGGATCTTTCCTTAGACTCTGCACAGAAACGTAGAGCAGTCTTCCCAGGACGCCATGATCAGGGCAGTCACCAAGAGGTTCCGGATGGATTCTCAGGAACGCCCTTCTCGTCCAGCAACTCCTCCCTTCCCTCGTTCTCAGCCTTTCAGGAAACGGACTTCTTCTCAGCACTGAGCTTCTCGTCCTCTTCCTTCCAAGGCCCACGCGTATTCCGCACGTCAACCCTTTCAGCCTCGTCAGGGCAAGTCTGCTGCTTGGGGGGGACGATCTGACCGACCGTCCAACATGAAGGAGCAACAGCTTTTTCATTAAGGGCCGCACTGTCCGAAGAACCCTTAGACATTCCTCCCTCAAGTGTGGGCTCTTTTCGTGCTGCTTTCCCAGCATGGCAGAGACTCTTGAGGAATGTCTGGGTTCTTCAGGTGGTGTGGGCAGGGTTCCGGTTCCCTTTCTTGTGGGAACCTCCCCTCTCCCCGACTCCTATTCCCTTCCTGCCTCCAGCGGATCTGGAGCACCTCCGTATTCTGCAGGCAGAAGTGGACTCCCAGAAGTGGACCATCCAGGCCCCAGCTTCTATTCTCGGCTCTTCACAGTTCTGAAGAAGTCCGGCAGTTTTTGACTGGTTCTGGACCTGTCTCCTCTAAACAAGTTCATCAGACCCATCCGCTTCAAGATGGAGATGGCTGCTTTGGTTCGAGCTTCTCTTCGTCCGGGGGATTGGGCTACTTCCATCGTTCTGCAGGACGTCTACTTTCACCTACTCATTCACCTTTCCAAACAAAAGTTCCTTCGATTCGTCTGGAAAGGCGCAATGCTCCAGTTCAAGGCCCTTCGGTCTGTCACTAGCTCCTTAGATTTTCAACAAGGTGACCAAGGAGCTAGCAGCTCTTGCCCGTTCACGGGGAATCAGACTCAAAGTGTACGTGGACGACTGGTTGGTCCTAGCCTCCAGCCAGGCTCTTTGACTCTTGCATACCCAGGAGCTAGACAGTCTTTCCAGGTCCCTAGGCTTTTGGCTCAATGAGGCCAAATCCGAGTTGACTCCGAACCAGTCTTTCTGATACCTGGGTGTGCAGTTCGACACGGCCTCGTTCCAGGTGTCCCCCACTCAGGAACAGATTCAGTCCTTGTCCCTGACTCTGTCGGCCCTTCTTCAAGCTCCTTCAGCTTCTTCGAGTCTTGGGTCTCCGACCTCGTTTCTTTGGGCAAACTCCACAAATGCCCCTTGCAGAGGCAAGTGACTGCATGGTTTCCGGACATGTCTTGCTTAGAGCAGACTGTTCCTCTAGGTCCCTGGTTCCATCAAGCGATCTCCCAGTGCTTGGATCTCTCTTGGTTGAACAGCTCCATCCCCATCAGACATCTGCGGACGCAGATGTTTCTATTCACGGATGTTACATGATGGGTTGGGGAGCCCATATCGACGACATGGAAGTCTCGGGTCTATTGTCATTGGAAGAACAAGCATGGCACATCAACAGACTGGAGTTGGAGGCGATCAAGAGATCCCTTCTTCATTTCGCCCCCCTTCTCTCTCGCAAGTGGGTGACAGTATCCAGCAACAATACGGCATGCCTGCCGTATTTATGGCGTCAAGAAGGGACACAGTCGATCTCCCTCTCACTGGCAGTGGAGGTAATCCTTCTCTGGGCCCACTCTCAAGACATTGTTGTCACTGTCGAGTTTGTTCCCGGCAAGCTCAATGTGTTGGCGGATCAGTTGAGTCGTTCCGCTCAAATTCTTCCAACAGAGTGGACGATCACTCACCAGGATTTGACACTGGTATGGAACCTCTAGGGAAAACCCTGGATCGATCTATTTGCTACCCGCTACAGTGCTCGGCTCCCTCTCTACGTATCCCTAGTTTGGGATCATCAGGCTTTCGCGCAGAATGCATTCTCTATTCTGTGGACCGAAATGTTTGTGTATGCCTTTTCACCAACACTTCTGATCCCCAAAGTGTTGGAAAAGTGCTACAGGGATTCACCGCAGATGATTCTAATCACCCCGCACTGGCCCACAAGCCAGTGGTTTCCAGAAGTGCTAGCTCTGTCAAGCGAGCCTCCTCTACATCTTCATCTCTCCACAAACACGCTCCTTCAGCCATGGTCGGGAATAGGCCACCCAGACCGTTCAAGGCTGAATCTGACGGCATGGTCACTATGCGGCAGGGTTTGAGAAATCAAGGCTTCTCATCCTGAACCATTGATCTGCTTCTAGCCTCTAGGCGTCAGAGTACGAACGCCTTGTATGACCTTCATTGGCGTATTTGGTTCAGTTTCTGTCAAGGTAGATCCTCTTCGCCCTTCTACAGTTCAGTTTATAGAGTTTCTTACTCATCTGTTTCATTCAAAGAACCTCTCGGCTCAAATGTCTGCCGGTTACAAAGCGGCTGTTAATAACACCATTTCCATGGCATTAGGCATTAGTTCTACGGAGTATTTGTCCGCGGTTCAGGTCTCACACTTCATCGACTCTGTTTGACTTCAAGCTCCTTCCAAAGTTCATCGCTTTCCCCAGTGGGATGTTTTTTTGGTTCTCAATTTTCTGAGAGATTCTTGTGAACCCCTCCAAGGTCTTTCGTTGAAACTCGTGACGTATAAGACTCTTTTTCTAGTGGCTCTCGCTTCCTCTAGGCGGGTTAGTTGTGTGCATGCACTCAGCGGACTGGCGCATGACATAGAGTTCGACTCAACTCGTTCGTCTGTTTCTCTTTCGCTCTTGCCGGAGTTTCGTGTAAAAAATCAACATGGTGATGTTGATTCATCACTCATTGTTATCTCTAGTCTTGGTTCTATCCTTTGTAATGATGACTTGGATATCAACATTTGTTCCATTCGCGCCCTCAGGGCATACCTCAGACGTACTAAGTCCTTCCGTGGCTCTAGACGTCGTCTTTTCATTTCTTTTCTGCGGTGAATCCCTGTAGCACTTTTCCAACACTTTGGGGATCAGAGGTGTTGGTGGAAAGGCATACACAAACATTTTGGTCCACGGAATAGAGAATGCATTCTGCATGAAAGCCTGATGATCCCATTCTAGGGATACGTAGAGAGGGAGCCGAGCACTGTAGCGGGTAGCATATAGATCGATCCAGGGTTTTCCGGGTGTATGAATTCGTTCGTGTATGTTCCTTTTTTTGGTTTTTTGGTTTGTTTGTTGTCCTTTGCCGATCTTCGATCGCAAAGGAGTATGAATTCGTTCGCGTATGTTTCTTTGTTTGTTTTTGTCCTTTGCCAATCTACGATCGCAAAGGAGTATGTTTTCGTTCGTGTATGTTTCTTTTTTTGTTTGGTTGTTTTTGTCCTTTGCCGATCTACGATCGCAAAGGAGTATGTTTTCGTTCGTGTATGTTTCTTTTTGTCCTTTGCCGATCTACGATCGCAAAGGAGTATGTTTTCGTTCGAGTTTGTAACATTTTTTTTTTTTGGGGGGGGGTCTGTCTGTCCCAAGGATATCTCCCGAACCGCTTGACCGAATCGCTTCAAATTTTGTGTGGTGGTGTGTCACCATGAGAGGCAGGCATCACCGTCCTGACCTTGACCTTGGCGCATGACCTTGAAAACCGAAAATCTTTAAGGAGCCATAACTTCCACACCGTGGGTCTTATAGTCTTCAAATTAGGCACGTAGGTACTTTGGCTTATGGCCGTTCTGATGATGGCATACCGATCAAGGTCACGGTCAAGGTGTGGGAGATCTGTAGGCTTTGAAAGTGGTAGGGGTCTAAAAATTGGGTTTTAAGCCATATTTTCCACATTAATTTGTACTTCACAGAAGCGCTTCAGATTGTGTGTGGCACTGCATAACCTAGAGTACAAAACATCCGAGCATACATTATCGCCATACTGATCTTGACCTTGAAGTGTGACCTTGAAAACCGAAATTTCCTTCTTTGCGCTATATATTTCTTGTCCAAACTGTATCTCGTGAACTAGAAGACAGAATCCCTTCAAATTTTGTGTGACGATGTGGCACATTCGTATATAAATTATCCCTCGGAAATACAATGTCGCCGAGCGGCAGACATGTTTCCGTTTTTCTGCACCCTCCTATATCTCGTGAAATACTGCATAGAATCACTCCAAATTTTGTGTGTGTGTGTGTGTGTGTGTAAAAATGAAGAGTAGAAGACATTGCAGTACAAAGTATGCCACGTGGGATTTTAATGTCGCTGAGCGGCAGACATGTCTCCGAGTTAAGGGTGTATACCCCATTAAGGGTGTACACCCCACTAATTAAGGGTGTTCATCCCGGTAAAGGAGGGGGTCTAATACTAAAAGTAAAAGACATCCTAACACAACATGTGCCACGTGGGGCTTAAATGTCGCCGAGTGGCAGACATGTCTCAGTGTCAAGGGTGTGCACCCCACCAATTAAGGGTGTGCATCCCGGAAAACGATTTGCACCCAGTCAAGGGTGTGTAGGTGCATCACCCCAAGGTCACAAGGAGAAAGGGGACCTAAGATGTGACGGGGATGGGACGTACAGGGCGGGGCATGTACAGGGCGTAACCGGCAAAGGACATATCTGCCGCACGGAGATGCCCTTGTTTTTTCTGTTTTTTCTGTCTGTCCCAAGGATATCTCCCGAACCGCTTGACCGAATTGCTTCCAATTTTATGTGGTGGTGTGTCACCATGAGAGAAAGGCATCCGCGCATACATTATCGCCGTTGTGACATTGACCTTGGCGTATGATCTTGAAAACTGAAACGTTTTAATGGGCCATAACTTCCACACCGTTGGTCTTAGAATCTTCAAATTTGGCATGTAGGTACTTTGGCTGATGGCCGTTCTGTTGTTGCTACTGATCAAGGTCAAGGTCAGGGAGATCGGTAGGCCTTGAAAGTGGTAGGGGTCTAAAAATTGGGTTTTAAGCCATATGTTCCGCATTTGTTCTTGACAGAAGCGCTTCAGCTTGTGTGTGTGTATAACCTAGAGTAGAAAACATCCGAGCATACAATATCACCATGCTGACTTTGACCTTGAAGTGTGACCTTGAAAACCGAAATAAACTTCTTTGCGCTATATATTTCTTGTGCAAGCTGTATCTTGTGAAGTAGAAGACAGAATCCCTTCAAATTTTGTGTGAGGATGTCAGACTAACAGTGTAGCACATTTGTATAAAACGTATCCCTCGAAAATACAATGTCGCCGAGTGACAGACATGTTTCCGTTTTTCTTCACCTTCCTATATCTCGTAAAATTCTGTATACAATCACTCCAAATTTTGTGTAGGGATGTAAAAAGAAGAGTAGAAGACATTGCAGTACAAATTATGCCACGTGGGATTTTGATGTCGCCGAGCGGCAGACATGTCTCCGAGTTAAGGGTGTACATCCCATTGATTAAGGGTGTACATCCCGGTAAAGGAGGGGGTCTAATACTCAAAGTAAAAGACATCGTAGCACAAAATGTGCCACGTGGGGCTTAAATGTCGTCGAGCAGCAGACATGTCTCAGTGTTAAGGGCGTGCACCCCACCAATTAAGGGTGTGCATCGCAGAAAAAGATTTGCACCCCGTCAAGGTGCATGACCCAAAGGACACAAGGAGGACGGGGGCCTAAGATGTGAGGGGCAAGGGAGGTACAGGGCGGGGCAGGTACAGGGCGTAGCCGGCAAAGGACATATCTGCCGCTCGGCGATGCCCTTGTTTTTTCTGGTTCGCATCAGTGGGTACGTCTTTACAACCTATTGTCCAACCATTTTACTTTATATATATAGTGGAATAAACAGTAAACAGTGAACAGTGGAATAAAAACAACGATTAACTTCCACGAATTTAGATTTAGATGTCCAAACTTTGTTCCATTTCGTTTTTAGTTTCCAGCTAGCTTTTTTTTTTCAAATCAAAGAGCGAACACATGCTTGATTAAGTTTCTCATCACCATCCTTTCCTATTAACAAAATCCGCTTACCGAAAACCAAAGAATCAAAATTGATTCTGGTTTGTTTTAAGCTTACCCTTTGCCAAACCATTCTGAAGATGTGCCCAGTCTATTCCTCACTTTCAATCAAAATATTGTTGTGGTTCGGCACTGCATCCAGTATTCCATATTCTCAAACAACTTCCCTTTTACTTCCACGTCTGCATCTCAGGCTATTGCCCTTTAGCACTTCCGTTTACGCTGTTCCGTCTCCCATCACTCCTTCCCACTCTCCAGAGTCCTTAGCCATGAAACCATGCAATAAAACCACGGGCTGTTTCTCTCCGCACAGTGCGCCATTTCCATCTTTCTCTTACATCGTCTCTCTGCTCCATTTGCGTATTTTTTTTATGAAAGAGAGAGACACAGAGAGAGACAGACAGACAGACAGATAGAGACAGGACAAACACAGATACAGATATGGAGACAAAGAGCATGAGTGTGCGTCCGTGTGTATGTTTGTGTGTTCGCGTGTGTATTCCCTTCTCCCCCAACACCACCTCCCCTCACTGTCTCGTAAGAACAGAAACGAATCAGGGAAATGAACGGAGCTGCTGTAAATGTAGTGCTGTGCTGATTGGGAAAATAGAGGTGAAGGTCATCAGTATTTCCCGCTGCTGGGCAGACTGAGCGGG
>CM065703.1:26575369-26587399 GCA_017654935.2 Phymorhynchus buccinoides
AGAGAGAGAGAGAGAGAGAGAGAGAGAGAGAGAGAGAGAGAGAGAGAGAGAGAGAGAGAGAGAGAGAGAGAGAGAGAGGGTGAGAGAAAGAGAGACCGAAACAGAGAGATGCATCCTCTATTCCTCAAACCCTACTGGAAGTTGGACCTGCAAAACTACGTGAGGCTGTCTCTATGTGCCTCCATGTCTATGTGTCCCCTCAGATAGGCCAGGGGAAACAATTGGGTTTCGGGTAAGGGTTAGGGATAAGCATAGGGTTTCAGATTAGGTTATTCCGTTTAGGGCTCGGGTTAGATTTCTGTGTCATATACAGACAGATATATGACGGATAAATAATACAGAGACGAGGGCAATTAGGGATGGGGACATATAGAGACGGGGACACATCTAGACGGGGACATTATAGAGACGAAATTGCGGACACATAGAGACAGGGGCACAATATGTTACGTAATGTATCAAAGAATCTTACCTGTTCAATCATCGTGTAGTTAGCGTAGCTTTGTCGGTCCACCTTCCAGTAGGGCTTGAGGATGTAGAGGTGGTATCTCTCTCGCCCGCTTCACCGTCCCGCTCTCTCTCTCTCTCTCTCTCTCTCGTCTCTCTCTCTCTCTCTCTCTCTCTGTCTCTCTCTCTCTCTCTCTCTCTTCTCTCTCTCTCTGCTCTCTCTCATCTCTCTCTCTGTCTCTCTCTCTCTCTCTCTCTCTCTCTCTCTCTCTCTCTCTCTCTCTCTCTCTCTCTCTCTCTCTCTCTCTCTCTCTCTCCCTCTCTCTCTCACCTGTTCAATCATCTTGTAGTTTGCATACTGCACGTAGTTTTGCAGGTCCAACTTCCAGTAGGGTTTGAGGAATAGAGGATGCATCTCTCTGTTTCGGTCTCTCTTTGTATCGCTCTCCTCTCTCTCTCTCTCTCTCTCTCTCTCTCTCTCTCTCTCTTCTCTCTGTCTCTCTCTCTCTCTCTCTCTCTCTCTCTCTCTCTCCCCCCCCCCCCCCACTGTGTCTCCCCCCACCCCCCCCCCCCCCCTCTCTCTCTTTCCTCTCTCTCTCTCTTTCTCTCTCTCTCATACTGCAGGTAGTTTTGCCGGTCAACCTTCCAGTAGGGTTTGAGGATAGAGGCTTCATCTCTCTCTGTTTCGGTCTCTCTTTGTCTCCTGTCCTTCTCTCTCTGTCTCTCTCTCTCTCTCTCTCTCTCTCTCTCTCTCTCTCTCTCTCTTTCTCACCTGTTCAATTATGTAGTTAGCATACTGCAGGTAGTTTTGCAGGTCATCCTTCCAGTAGGGTTTGAGGATAGAGGCTTCATCTCTCTCTGTTTCGGTCTCTCTTTGTACCACCACCACCCCATCGCTCTCTCTCTCTCTCTCTCTCCACCTCTCTCTCTCTTCTCTCTCTCTCTCTCTCTCTCTCTCTCTCTCTCTCTCTCTCTGTCCTGTCTCAATCTTGTAGTTAGCATACTGCAGGTAGTTTTGCAGGTCAACCTTTCAGTATGGTTTGAGGATAGAGGCTTCATCTCTCTCTTCGGTCTCGGTCTCTCTTTCTACCCCCCCCCCCCTCCCCCCACCCCTCTCTCTCTCTCTCTCTCTCTCTCTCTCTCTCTCTCTCTCGTCTCTCCTCTCTCTCTCTCTCTCTCTCTCTCTCACCTGTTCAATCGTGTAGTTAGCATACTGCAGGTAGTTTTGCAGGTCAACCTTCCAGTAGGGTTTGAGGATAGAGGCTTCATCTCTCTCTGTTTCGGTCTCTCTTTGTATCACCACCACCCCCTCTCTCTCTCTCTCTCTCTCCTCTCTCTCTCTCTCTCTCTCTGTCTCTCGCTCTCTCTCTCTCTCTCCATCTCTCTCTCTCTCTCTCTCTCTCTCTCTCTCCTCTCTCTCTCTCTCTCTCTCTCTTTACTGATAAATTCAAGTCAAGTTTTACTTTTATGGAATTCCCTTCAGTCCGACATTAGATTATGCTCCTCTTCAAAACGATTCTCCGAGAGACACTTACATTCGACCCTCCATGATTTTGTTTTCTTATTATTTTTTATTTTTCTCTTTTTGTTTTTCTTCATATATCCCAATACGCTATATTGCTAATTACGATGTCATGTATTTCACATCACTCTGTTTGTTTACTATTCTCCAACAATGTGCTAAAATTAATGTTTAAATTGTCTGCACTCTATTGCTAATTGCTACCGGTTTCATACCATAGGCTGCATTAGTTTGCCCTGTTCTAAAATGTATAGTTCTTTTATACGTGCTTCAACATATATCTGTGTGTATGTGCATGTATTCTTGCGTGTGCCGCGCGCACGTGCAGGTGTGTGCGTGTATGGTTACACGCATGTATGCCCGCACAAGTATTAACAACTATACATGCGCGTATGTAATTCTATAAATTCGTATTTCAACCTGTCTTTATCACAATACCTGCTTTGCTACCTTTATGTTTAATTATGTATGTGTAATTCTATGCCTTGCCATGTTTGTATTCTATGTTCGTATATGTACAAAGGTGCTACCTTTATGTTCAAATTTGTATGTGTAATATCATGCCTTGCCATGTTTGTATTCTATGTTCGTATATGTACCAAGGACAGATTGGAAGACTAGGCGTTGCCTAAAATCTTTATCCTTGAAAAATAAAGTTTAAGTTTTTAAGTTTTTAAGTTTTCAAGTGTTTTCTCTCACCTGTTCAATCGTGTAGTTACTGCAGGTAGTTTTACAGGTCCAACTTCCAGTAGGGTTCGAGGATGTAGAAGATGCATCTCTCTGTTTCGGTCTCTCTTTCTATGCGCTCTCTCTCTCTCTCTCTTCTCTCTCTGGCTCTCTATCTCCTCTCTCTAACTCTCCTCTTCTCGCGTCTCCTGCTCTTTCCTCTCTCCCTCCCTCTCCCTCGCTACTCGTTAGTTAACAGTCGTTCAAGCTCCAGAACTCTCCCTTCCTCACATCGCTTCTTCCTCAAGTTCTCCAGAGTCTCGAACTCTTCTCTTTCGTCCTTCTCTCATTCCTCTCTCTCCTAAGTCTAGATATCATACCTCACCCACCCTCTTCTCTCTCTCTCTCTCTCTCTCTCTCTCTCTCTCTCATCTCTCTCTCTCTCTCTCCTCTCCCTCTCTCTCTCTCATACGTAAAACTCTCTCTCTGCAGGGGTAGTTTTGCAGGTAGTTTTGACCGGTCAACCTTCCAGTAGGGTTTGAGGAAAGAGGATTCATCTCTCTCTGTTTCGGTCTCTTTTTCTTTGTTTCCATCTCCCCATCCCCCCCACACTCTTCCCCTCTTCTCTCTCTCCGTCTTCTCTCTCTCCTCTCTCTCTTCTCTCGTCGCTTCCTCCCTGTCTCCCTCTCTCTCGTCTCTCTCCCCCCCGTCTCTCTCTCGCCCTCTCTCTCTCATCACTATCTCTTTCTCATCTATCCTCTCTTCTCTCTCTGACGCCCCATCTCTCTCTCTCCTCTCTATCCTCACCTCTCTCTCTCCTACCTCATCTCTCAATCTTTCTCCCTCTGGCACCTAGCCTGCAGTAGTTTAGGCTGCAAGTCGTTTTTTTTACCGGTCAACCTTCCAGTAGGGGTTTGGAAATGAGGATACGAGTCTGCCATCATCCTCTCATCCATCATCTCTCTCTCTCTTAATCCTCGGCTCTCAGTCCAATTACGCGTCTCGCCCTCTATCCTTCGTCGGCTATCCTCTCTTCTCGTCTTTCGGCGCTCTCTCGTCTCTCACTCTCCGGTATCAATCTCCCTCTCGTCTCTCTCTCGTCGTCTTTTTTTCCCTCCTCTGCCCCCCATTGTCCCCGGTCCCCCCCCCTCTCTCTTATCTATCTCACCTGTTCAATCATCTTGTAGTTGGCATACTGCAGGTAGGTTTGCCGGTCCACCTTCCAGTAAGGTTTGAGGATGTAGAGATCCAAGATCGTGCATCTCTCAGGTCTGTTAATCTTTCTCTGTCTCTCTGTCCTCTCTTTGTGCTCTCTCTCTCTCCTTGGGGGTTCGCGCCCCTCTCCTCTCTCTCTGTCTCTCTGTCTCTCTCGTCTCTCGTCTCTCTCCTCTCTCGCTCTCTCTACTCCCCATCTCTCTCCTCCTCTCTCTCGAGCTCCTTTCGCATCTCTCTTTTCTCCCCTCTCTCTCCCCCTCTCTCGTCACCTGTTCAATCATCTTGTAGTTGGCATACTGCAGGTAGTTTTGCCGATCAAACCTTCCAATGAGGTCTGAGTATGTAGAGGATGTGGGTTTCTGTTTGATCCCTATCTCTGCCTTGTCTGTTTGTCTGTCTGTTTGTGTGAAAGTATCTCACCTGTTCAATCATCTTGTAGTTGGCATACTGCAGGTAGGTTTTGCCGGTCCACCTTCCAGTAAGGTTTGAGGATGTAGAGGAATGCATCTCTCTCTGTTTTCTCTCTCTCTGTCTCTCTCTCTCGGGCTGTCTCTCTCGTCTCTGGCAGTTAAGCCTCTCTCTCATCTCATCTCTCCTACCTCTCCATTCGCTCTCTCTCTCTCTCTCTCGAGGTCTCTCTCTCTCTCTATATACGATATATATATATATATATATATATATATATATCCGTTATTTCGTCTGTTTCTCTCTCTCTCGGCTCCCATCTTCTCCCCCTCTCTCTCACGCTGTTTCAAACATGGCTTGTAGTTGACATAAACTGCAGGTATTTTTTGCAGGTCCAACTTCCAGTAAAGGTTTTGATGATGTAGAGGATGCATCTCTCTCTGTTTCTCTCTCTCTCTGTACCTCTGTCATCTCATCTCCTAATCTCCGAGATCCTGTCTCTCTCCCTCTAACTACGTCATCCCCCTCACTCGTCTCTCAGTCTCCTTTACACGGTTCTCTCCGTGACGTCCGTTCTCTCGTCTGACCATCTCTCTCTCCCTCCCTCTCTCTACCTCTCGCTCTACGTTCTCTCTATTTTCTCTCTTTTTCTCCCTCTCTCTCTCATGCCTGTTCAATCATCTTGTAGTTGGCATACTGCAGGTAGTTTTGCCGGTCCACCTTCCAGTAAGGTTTGAGGATGTAGAGGATGCATCTCTCTCTGTTTCTCTTCTCTGTCTCTGTCTCTGTCTCTGTCTCTGTCTCTCTCTCTCTGTCTCTCTCTCTCAATTTATACTCTCTCTCTCTGGTCCATCTCCTCTCATCCTCAAACTCTCTCTCTCTCTCTCTATTCGTTGTCGCCTATTTCTCTCTGTCCCCCCTCTCCGTCTCCCCTACACCTCTCACCCTGTAATTCAAATTCATCTCTTGTAGTTGGCATACTGCAAGGTAGTTTTTTTTTGCCGATCAACCTTCCAATGAGGTTTGAGTATGTAGAGGATATGGGTTTCTGTTTGTCCCTATCTCTGCCTGGTCTGTTTGTTTGTCTGTCTGTCTGTTTGTGTGAAAGTGTCCCTCACCTGTTCAATCATCTTGTAGTTTGCATACTGCAGGTAGTGTTGCCGGTCCACCTTCCAGTAAGGTTTGAGGATGTAGAGGATCCATCTCTCTCTCATCTCTCTCTCTCTCTCTCTCTCTCTCATCTCTCCCCACCCCGTCTTCTCATCGGTCCTCTCTCTCTCCCCTCTCTCTCTCTCTCCCTCAACCTGTTCAATCATCAATCTTGTATTTGGCATACTGCAGCGTAGTTTTGACCGTCACCAACCTTCCAATAGGGTTTTTCTCTCTCTCTGTCTCTCTATTTCTTTATCTCTCTCTCTCTCTCTCCCCCCCCCCCTCTCTCTCCTCTATCTCACCTGTTCAATCATCTTGTAGTTGGCATACTGCAGGTTGTTTTGCCGGTCAACCTTCCAAAGAGGTTTGAGTATGTAGAGGATATGGGTTTCTGTTTGTCCTTATCTCTGCCTGTGTGTCTGTTTGTCTGTCTGTTTGTGTAAAAGTATCTCACCTGTTCAATCATCTTGTAGTTGGCATACTGCAGGTAGTTTTGCCGGTCCACCTTCCAGTAAGGTTTGAGGATGTAGAGGATGCAGTTGGGCAAGGTGAGGATGACGAACAGCACAGAGATGACCACCAGCATCACCGTGATCTGTCGCTGCTGCCGCAACTGCTCCATGGCCTGGGAGTTCATCGCCTGCTTACTGCTGCTCCGGCAATTGGAATCTGTGTTTTATACCAAAAACAACAACTTTTGTTTTTGCTGTCCCATCTTCTGGGCCATACGCCCACGCCGCTCATTCGGAGTCCCAACTCGCAGCCACATCAAGGCTTGTCAGGTAATAGAATCCGCAATCACGCACATGCAATCATGCATACAGACAGCAAACTCCGCAAGCACACGCGATCACTCCTTTCAACCGGTGCGGACAATTAACACTATTTGAAACACAAGATATTTAGCTTCCCCCTCTTCTTAATACCAAAAGAAACATTTATTTATACATAAAGAACATACACAAAATTATTCAAATAGTTAAATGTGCACAAATCATATATGAACGAAAGTGAATACTAAATAATTTTTAAAAAGTTGGCCAAACTAACTCACTCTCTCTCTCTCCTCTCTCATCTAATCGTCTCTCTCTCACTCACTCTCTCTCAGCTCTCTCTCGAACTCATCTCTCTCTCCTCCGCTCTCTCTCTCTCTCCTTCCCCTCGTCTCTTCTCCTCTCTCTCTTTCGTTCTTTCACCGACGTCTCGTAGTTTCTTTGGGTGGTGCTTTTCTTCTTCTTCTTAACTTTCAGTTCTTTCCGGGGTCTTGAATTTCTTGATTATATTCTTCTTTTCATTTCTTCAGCAGCACCAGCCGCGCGACTCACTGGAAGTCCCACTTCCAGGAGGTGGAGCATCACGACAGCGTCCACAGCACACCTCGTCCCAGGTGGCAAAACTCAGGGCTCCCAGGTACATTCCTTGCACCGCCCATGGGGTCAGCCTGTGATTGTGGCGCCCCAATTAACATCAAAACCAAATCACAATTAATAATTTATTGTATTGGTTACACAAACAATCCATTTATTGTACTCACCACTGCATACTTAATAACAGGTCACCACAACCTAATTACCACACCACACCATATAACTTACTGTGATACATTACTTCCCTTGTACAAAAGGTTTTCTATTATCTTTTCATTGATTTACAAAATCACAGACATTTAAAGAATCCTTCATTATTCTTTTTATTTCTTTTTTCTCTTTTTTTCACACACCATTTTTATCCACTTCAGATTTACACAAAAAGATATATAGTCACCTGATGCATCATATAGTTGAGCTAACCGATAGCTCGTGTGCCACACGCACATACAGTCAAGAAGTGAGGACCAAATTCAATTTCAACACACACATAGAAAAACTACAGTGAGTTCAGTTCAGCCCACACCTCAATCTTACAGGCTGACCGTTTGTTTCCAGTTTGTGTGGACATTGCATGCTGCTGAGTCACTTCGTTGGAGTTCGGTGGAGCCTGTTCTGACCTAACACGTACGCAGGACACAACCTATTTAAACCCTTTCACCGCCAATGTCGCATTTATGCACCACAATGGTTTAACACCCATGTCACTGAAAGGCATCAAATCAGGGCCTGTTATCCGAAGACCCAATTTTCTTAAATTTGGGAGGTAAGGATATACCTAATATATATTTGTCATAGAGGAATTCCCGGTATTGCAGCTAATTCTGTCTCTCTACCCAGGTAAGTTTAATGGTATTTTGGGGCTGAAAATGGCTGGCGGTGAAGCCACTACTGACGACAATAATGTCTTAGCCGTGGAGCCAGCGTGAGTGATGTCCTCTTTCGAGGGTGTTACCACGTTAGTCCATTGACAAGCTCCCCATAACATACTGATCCCCATGACTTTGACCCGAACGCATCAAGGACATAAAATGGATTTGAAATCGAAACTGAAGACCAGAGCAGGGCATGCAAGGCCACAAACATTACTTTTTTTCTTTTTGATTATTGATGGAAATGAGGCGAATGATGACTATGATGATGATGATGATGATGATGAATGTGATGATATGGAGTTCCTTATTGGTCTGATACTACATTGTATGGCTGTACTCTACGCTTCCTTTCATACTGATATATCTGCGTTTAACCAGGCCGAGAAAAAAGAACAGTGTTGATTCAGGCCAAACCTAATACCGTCAACTGAAGACAACTGCGGGTTTTCAGTGTTGGTCTTGCCCAAATGAGTCCCCCCAGAACACTTCACTCTGAATCAGCATCGGTCCAGTGGACCGAAGCTCAACCCTGCCGCACTCTGTGGATTTAGGACACCCCCCCCCTCCCCACCCCCCCCCCCCCCCCCCCCCCCCACCCCCCCCCCCCCCCCCCCCCCCCCCCCCCCACCCCCCCCCCTTCCCATTGAGCCCAGATACCCACTCACTCTTTCCCTTCCCCTTTCCTTCCCGCCCCCCCCCCCCCCGACATTTTTCCCCCCCATTTAATTGGCCCCGACAAATCCCCCCTTTGAAACACCCCCCCCCCCTGGGACCCCACCCCTCGCCTCCCCCCCCTTCTAGGACCATCCCCCCCCCCCCCCCCCCCCCCCCCCCGACATTTTCCCCCCTGACAATTGCCCCAAGGGACAATCACCCCCCTTAGACACCCCCCCCTGGGACAATCACCCCCCGAGGTCAATCCCCCCCCCCCCCCCCACCCGAGACAAATCCCCCCCCGTCACAGCTTAGTCAAGACAGCAATGACGTCAGTGTCATTTTTGCTCTCACTGTAATAAATCTCTCCTCTCTCTCTCTCCCTCTCTCTCTCTCTCTCTCTCTCTCTCTCTCTCTCTCTTCCCTCTCTCTCTCTGTCTGTCTGTCTGTCTGTCTGTCTCTCTTTCTGTGGTGATATTGTTGTGGCCAACCCCAATGTCATAAGCTACTAAGCTGCTATACGTCACAGCTTACCTCAAGACACCAATGACGTCAGTGTCACTTTGCGTCACTGTAACTAGCAACTCAAAACTTGCGTCATTATGCTGTCCACTTAGTAAAAAATAGATCTAATTTCCCCGGTTTTCAACTGGCGATATCTTGGTTCATGTCACACTGTTGGAAATGAAACTTTACCAAGGAAACATTTTATGCCTTGTCTCTTTTCCAGTATATTTATTTTATACCTGTATCGATCAAAATTACGAAATCAAAAGATTTAAAAAGCATGCCGACTGTCATGATCCCGACGTCGGAAGCCACCGTTTTGAGCTCACTGAAAACAGCATGTGTAGACAAACTGATATAGCGAAGTCTGTTAATCTCCAACGTTAAAAATAACTGCCAACAACCGTTGTGCAAAGCCTGCCGCGCATCGGAGTGATTGGCCACAGCTGTGCTTAGTGAAATTCCTTCAAAACCATTCAAAAACATGTTTCTAAAAGTTCGTTTTCCTTGACGCAGTCCGTGAAACATATTTTCCTTATACTCTTTTTCAAGTGCTGCGTTTTGTCTACAAAGTTCAATTAAAACAAAGGTGCAAATGTTTCCTCAGACCAGTCTAGTTTGGGTCACACGAAGCTACCAGGACAGGTTTTTCACAATTTTGCAGACATGGCGCGTCGGGTCAAGTCAACAAAAGCGGTTGAACATGATTTTTTAAATCAAAGCAAATGACATATTGAATTTATTCATCTCTGTGGACAAAGTCGATGTTTGCTTTTTATCTTGATGTAAAATGTTGCATGAAGGAAGTCGTTTTGTTGAAAAAAATACCGTTTTGTTATAGAAAGTGTGACAAAGAAGCACACATTTTTGGTGACAATGTCGCAGCACTGGTTGTGGTTATCCACAAAACATTTTTGGTTATTTAGCGTTTAAGCCCACATCACATCTTTTTTGGTTTAGTTGGAGAAGTAACAAGTTTAAGAATCTCAATATTATATTTACGATCCATTGTGTAATCCAGAAATATTATGTTTTCGAAGTCACGTGATCATCAATAAATTCATTGTTTCACACTCTAGCCCAGATCTGGATGGTTGTGATTCATTAAATAGATCTAGATCTGGAATTAATCTTATTCATTGTCTTGTCCTTGGTCCTATGGATGCATGCGTAGTTGGAAATGAGAGCGCGGCAGTTCGCAAGCTTATTTAACCCTTTCACCGCCAAAGTCGCATTTTAGCACCACAATGATTTAACACCTAAAAGGCATGTCACTAAAAGGCATCAAATTGGGGTCTATTATCCAAAGGCCCTATTGTCTTAGTTTTGGGAAGTAAGGATATACCTTTATTTTATATATGTCACAGAAGAATCCCCAATACTGCAGATGGATTTTGTTCTCTACCCAGGTAAATGTAATGGACATGTTTGGCTGAAATATGACTGGCGGCGAAAGGGTTAAGAGAAAGGCAGACAGAGACAGACTGTGCGCGCGTGTGTCTGTGTGTGTGTGTGTGTCTGTCTGTTTGTCTGTGTTCGTGCGCGCGCGTGTCTGTGTGTATGTGTGTTTGGAAGAGAGACAGAGACAGAAAGGCAGACTCTGTGTGTGTGTGTGTGTGTGTGTGTGTGTCTATCTGTCTGTCTGTCCGTATTCGTGCGCGCGCGTGTCTGGGTGTATATGTGTGTGACTGCCTGCGTGTGTGTGTGTGTGTGTGTGTCTGTATGTGTTCGTGCGCGCGCGTGTCTGTGTGTGTGTTTGGAAGAGAGACAGAGGCAGACTCTGTGTGTGTGTGTGTCTGTCTGTCTGTCTGTCCGTATTCGTGCGCGCCGCGTGTCTGTGTGTATGTGCGTGTGTGACTGCCTGCCTGTGCGTGTGTGTGTTTGGAGGACAGAGAGAGTGAGAGGCAGACTGTGTGTGTGTGTGTGTGTGTGTTGAGCACGCAAGCGCGCATGTGTGTGTCTCTGAGTGCATGTACGCGTTTGTGTAGGTAACTCGAACTAAAAATGTAAACAGTTTAAACAGTCAATAATTACAAAAGGCTGGCTCAAGCAATAATAAAACGAGAATTCGATTTTATCTAATCCTAAATCAGTAACTCTATGTATGCCTAATTTCATTATTGTGCCTGAAGAGATCCTGCACATACGCAAGCGCGCACACGCACACACGCACACGCACACGCACACCCACACACACACACACACACACACACACACACATGCGCACTCACACGCGCACATGCGCGCGCGCACACACACACACCATCTGAGGGGAAAATGTTTGACTTGACGACACCACAACACAACACCAACGCACACATGCACGCGCACACTCGCACACGCACACACACGCGCGCGCACGCATACACACACAGACATACACACGCACACACGCACGCGCGCGCATACACGCACACGCGCACGCACACGCACGCACACGCGCACACACACACACACACACACACACACAGAACACCAACCTGTTTTTATAATCAAAACACATGGGGTGATGGACTGAGGGTAAAAACAATTTCAAATGGCAATAATTACGTGGGTTGTTCATTAATGTTTGGCAACGGATCAGTAAAACAGAAACAAAGAAGTTCACAGATTTCAAACTTTTGCATTCCGTCGAAGAATAGCTTTCCTCTTTGTATGCAAAGTTCCAGCTCTCTATGGCAGGTTTCAAGTGCAGTTTGGTAGCTTTTTTAGGCAAGGGTTGGAGCTGTGACTTTGTGCTTTTTATAAGGGCCTCTTGGCCAGAAACTTTCCTCCAGCCAAACAATCTAAAACTGATTTTAAAAAATTGAAAGTCATATGGAGCTAAGTGAAGTATGTAGACTTGTTGGGTCGAACATTGATTATTTAATCTTCTTGGAAACTGCTATACATAATTCTAATTGCTTGTATATAGTAGCTGTAGCTGATATTTTATATTGATGCATGACGAAAAGTGTGTACATTCAAAGTCAAACGTCAAGGTTAATAAGTAGTTGACGTGACTTGGTTTTAGGCAGGCAAAGAAGCAAACACAAAGCCAACGGTCAAGGTTATCAAGGTCACTGTACATACATGTAGCAGACACAAGAGTGTAACATTCTACTTAAAGCGATGTATCATCTTAATATAATAATAATAGTTAATCATTGATATAGCGCACTCCTCACCAAATTGGAGCTCTATGCGCTACAAAAACAAATTAAAAGCACAAGAACTAGCC